>JADLZL010005339.1:0-166620 GCA_015844335.1 Chrysopogon serrulatus
CGTTCCTCTCGTTCCTCTCTCGATTCACGCTTACGCTAACATCGGTATCAGTTTCCGATCTGGGATTCGCTCCGCCCTCTGTTTCCCTTTCCCTTTCATGCGCAGCTATCCGCGGTTGGTGATCGCTTGGCGTGTTCGTTTGGCGATCCAGCAATTCCACGGATCTGCGGCCGAATCGGGAAATCACCTTGCAATCTGGAGCCTTCTTCTCTTCCCAAACCGCCAATCATTCACCACTATAGTCGCCGCACCCAATCTCGACACCATGAACCCCGATACGACTTTTGCTCAAAGAGATCCGAGAAGATCGCCGCCGAAAAGCGATGCTATCCGACAACGGTGGCGGATCGAAGGCTCTCCTCGAGCGAAGTTCCAAGGCGGCGGAGTCTTCCTTGAGCAAAGCGATTCTCGAGGCGGAAATGGCGTCGGCGCCGCGTCCTCGACTCGAAGTTGCGGCAGGACTCCCGCTTGTCGCCGCAATCGAGAAGGCCGCCGGCGAACTTCGAATCGTGGCGCCACGAAGCCGGAAGGAACAATCGGCGACCTCCGCCTCAAGGTGCTCAAGCTCGACAAGCACTTTGGGATCGCGGTGATCTCCGACAACACGCAACCCGGGTTGATCTCCCCAACTCCGTGAAGATTGAGCGGACATCGGTCGTGCGCCCACTGCCGACGAAATGGTCGCCGGCCGGGCCGGCATCGCATCGAGGCGACTCCACGGGAGGATGGATTTGGGGGTGTATACACCCTAATCCATTCCCGGCCAATGGTACGCACACGCCCCCGATCCCCGCCCAAGATTCATGGTACGCTTTTCGATCTGGCTGGCTGCCGGAATAAGCCGCGCGACAACGTGGGTGGTCCGATGGGTCGCTCGCCTAAGCCGTTGTTTCCGTCCTTTGAGGGCGAGAACACGCAGGATTGTGGATTGTTCAGGCAGAGGATTACTTTGATCTCTATTCAGTTGACGCTTCTGTTTGGGTCCGTGTTGCTACAATGAATTTCTCTGGTCCTGCCAAACGTTGGGCTCAATCTCTAGGCCCCCGTTTGCGTGATCTCTCTTGGCCACAATTCTGTAAGAAAAGCTCGCACGAGCGTTTCGCGTGACGAGCATGAGTCCTTGTTGCGCAAACTGTACCACATTAGGCAACAAACATCGTAGAAGATTACATTGATCGTTATTCTCGGTTGGTAGATCAATTAGCTGCTTATGATGCCGCCCCACCCGCACTCCACTATGTCACAGCGCTTCATTGATGGTTTACTTCCTAGTGTCAAGTCGGTTGTACTTGTTCAGCGGCCTTCCGAGCTCGAGCATTTGCCTATACTTTGGCCTTGTTGCAGGAGGAAGCTATCGCGGATGCCAGGCGTTCTCGCTACGATTCTGGTTCTACCAGTCGACAAGCAAGCAGAGCCGCCTTTACCCTACCTATGGCTGACAAGCACCAACATGGTGCTGCCGATACGAGCAGCCCCAGCTTCCAAGGACACTGAAGACAAATTGGCAGCACTTAAGCGCCAACGCCGAGCATTGGGTTTGTGCTATAAGTGTGGCGCGAAGTGGACCAGAGAGCACCTTCTTTGTCCTCTGAAGTTCTCAATGCAAAGTCTGCGAGGATCGTGGGAGGGTGTTCTATCTCGACTCAAGAAGACAAAGACCGAATCCCCGGTTTGACGATCTTCTCTGTCTGACGATCTCCAAAGCAGCAGTGGCGGGAGTTTCTGCCCCTCGTACCATTCAGCTATTGGGGTCTATGCAAGGTTTGCCACTTTCACTTCTGGTCGATTCAAAGTACTTCATCTTTTATCACTCAACATTTGTCAAGCATTTGAGTTCTCGGGTTATTTTGTCTAAACCAACTCAAGTTACTGTTGCTGGTGGAGGTATCTTAGCTAGTCCTGGGTTGTTGAAAAATGCAGTGTGGTTTGTTGATAATGTTGCATTTACCACTGATTTCAAAATTCTTCCTCTGACACATTTTGATGCCATCCTGGGTATGGACTGGCTCGAGCAACATAGCCCTATGCAGGTACACTTTGGAAGTCTAAATGGTTGCAGTTCAAGAATGGGGATTCAGAAACTACTTTGCAAGGGCTTTCTCCTTCTGAGGTTGATGCTATGCTGTTACAGATGTGTCTGGCAAGTAGTGATACTGTGAATTTTGACATGCAGTCGATTCCTCTTGAGTTGCACTCAGTGATTCAGCAGTACAGGCATCTGTTTGAGCCACCAAATGGACTGCCACCTCATAGAGCTTGTGACCATTTAATTCCCTTAGTGCCTGGTTCAAAACCAATTGCAATCAGACCATATAGATACTCTCCAAAGTTGAAGGATGAGTTGGAAAAGCAGGTGGCAGACATGTTGAAACAAGGAATTGTTCAGCCCAGTTCCAGTGCATTCTCTTCTCCTGTTCTGTTAGTTCCCAAGAAAGATGGTGGATATAGGTTCTGTGTGGACTATAGACAGCTGAATGCTATCACACTGAAATCCAAATTTCCAGTTCCCATCTTTGATCAGCTTATGGATGAACTAGCACATGCTCAGTGGTTCTCTACATTAGATTTGAGAGCTGGTTTTCATCAGATTTTATTGCATCCTGGTGAGGAGCATAAAACTGCATTCCAAACCCACTTAGGCCAGTATGAATTCAAGGTGATGGCATTTGGACTGACAGGGGCTCCAGGAACATTTCAGGCAGCAATGAATGCTACTTTAGCACCTGGGTTGAGAAAGTTTGTTCTGGTGTTCTTTGATGATATTATGGTCTACAGTAAAACATTGGATGAGCATATAGTGCACTTGCAGCAAGTGTTCCAGTGGTTACAGGATGATAAGCGGCTTTTGAAGTTCGATAAGTGTAAATTTGCTCGGCAATCCATAGCCTATTTGGGGCATGTGGTCGGGTTCATTTGGAGTGTCCACAGATCCAAGCAAAGTCCAAGCTATTCGAGATTGGCCTACTCCAAAATCTGTCAAAGAAGTGAGAGGCTTCTTGGGTTTGGCAGGTTATTATAGAAAGTTTGTTAAAAATTTTGGCCTAATAGCTAAGCCACTGACACTGTTGTTGTGCAAAGATACACCCTTCAAATGGACTGACAGTCAAGAAGTGGCATTTCAACAGCTGAAACAGTCTCTGTCCACAGCCCCTTGCTTAGCCTTACCTGATTTTTCACTTCCATTTCATATAGAGAGAGATGCATCTGGCCGGGTGGCATTGGAGCCGTGTTGATTCAAGATGGGCACCCCTTGGCATATGTCAGTAAGGCCTTAGGGGTTAAGAATCAGGGGCTTTCAACTTATGAGAAGGAGTACCTTGCTATTCTAGTGGCAGTTGACCAGTGGCGTCCCTACTTTCTCCAAGGCCAGCTCATTATCCATACTGACCAACAAAGCCTAGTTCACTTAAATGAACAACGTCTGCATACACCATGGCAGCAAAAGGTCTTTACTAAGTTGCTTGGCCTCAATTATAAGATAGCATATAAGAAGGGATCAGAAAATGGAGCTGCAGATGCCTTGTCTCGAAAAACACTCTTGACCAACCGTGTGCCTTGCCCACCATCACTCCACATTGGCTAGATGATGTGCGCCTTTGGATACCCAGCAAGATCCCGCTGCTCTTGATGTTCTGTCCAAGCTCATTGTCGGTGGAGCCAGTGACCCTCATTTCTCCCCTCGTTATTTGGACTGATTCGTTATGATGGCAAAATTTGGCTTGGCTCTAACTCTAGCCTCCAACAAAGAGTGTTTGCTGCACTCCATGCTAGTGCTATTGGTGGCCACTCCGGGGCTCCGGCTACATACCACCGAATTCGTCAGCTCTTCTACTGGCCAACAATGAAGTCGACATCTTACGGTTGGGTCCGAGCTTGTCGTGTGTGTCAACAAGCAAAGCAGACGAGCCAAGTATCCGGGTCTTCTCCAACCGCTGCTGTACCCAAGTCGGCTGGTCGGTCATCTCAATGGACTTTGTGGAAGGTTTGCCTCGGTCCGGATCTCGCTAACGCTATCTTAGTGGTGATTGACAAATTCTCCAAATTTGGTCACTTCATTCCTCTTCGCCATCCATTTACTGCAGCATCGGTGGCCAAGTTATTCTTGGACAATGTCTATCGCCTCCATGGTCTTCCCGAGGTAATAGTTTCGATCGTGATCATATATTCACTAGCTCCTTTTGGCAGTCCTTGTTCAAACCGGGCTGGTGTAGACCTTCGGATGAGTTCAGCATACCATCCGCGAGACCGATGGACAAACCGAACGCTTGAACCGGTGCTTGGAGACTTATTTGCGTTGCTTTGTGCACGCCTGCCCAACCAAATGGAGTCGGTGGCTTTCCCTTGCAGAATTCGGTATAATACAAGTTTCCATACAGCTTTGGGGAAGACTCCTTTTACAGTCCTCTATGGGTACGAACCTCGTCACTGGGACTCTCTCTTGATTCAGTTGAGTCACCGGCTCCCTGCCTTAATGCAGTGGTTGTGCGAAAGAACTCTAATGCAAGATCTGGTGCGCCAACATTTGATCCGTGCACAACAAAGGATGAAACGGCAAGCTGATAAGTCCAGTCGGCGCCAGTTTGCGGTTGGTGGACCGGGTGTATCTGAAACTCCAACCTTACGTTCAGTCCTCCTTGAGTCACCGCTCCAATCAAAAGCTAGCCTTCAAGTTCTTTGGGCCTTATCGTATCACCGGGTCGCATTGGGTCAGCTGCATATCGACTGGGACTTCGAAACTGCCGCCATCCATCCGGTGTTTCACGTCTCTCAATTGAAGGCGTCTCATGGGCTGAGACCGTAACATCTTCTCTTCCTTCATCTGTGATTGAATTTCAGGTGCCACAGCAAGTGCTCAACCGCCCATTTGGGCGTCGGGTGAACATCCTGCGGAGCAAGTGCTGGTACGTTGGTCTCACATGCCGGCTTCACTCGCTACGTGGGAGAACTATGAGCAGCTGCGACAGCAGATTTCCCGTGCTCCGGCATGGGGACATGCCGGTTCTCAAGGGAGGGCGGACTGTTACGAGTCCGGCAAGCACGAGAAGAGGGCCCGGGGACGGGGAAAGCCCAAGCTCCCCAAGACCTCGTCTACAGCGGGAAAGAAGGCCCAACACGCTTGTTACCGGACCAGAATGGGGCAAGTAGACTAGTGCTGGCGAGTACTTAAGGCAAGAGAGAAGAGAGGAGAGGCATTAAGAAATTTGTAAACTCATAACCGAATTCTGTTTTCATCCTACTGGCACTTCCGTGTTCTTCCTCCTTCCCTCGTTCCTCGTTCCTCCGTTCCTCTCGATTACGCTTCTGCTAACACCAACTCCCCCCCGCGGTCACCAAGGGCTCACCGTGCACCGACACGAGGTAGATGGATGGTTGTGGCTTCTCCTCATACTCATCGTCTGGGCTTGCTCTCACTATCGCCCCTGCCGTGGCCGCCGCCGCCGCCGACAATGCTACTACTGCTGCAAACAGCATGGGAAGCAGGAAGCAGCGCGGAAGCGACATTTCCTCACGGTCATCACTTCACTCCTTATCTGTAACCGGCTTGTTTTGCTAAAAGTGTAACATGGTCGGTCAGCAAATCCGGGAGAAATGTGAAACCCCAAAGACCAGTGAGATTCGCCTCATCATGCGACAAAAGCTCCAACTGAAACACGAAACTGGCGGTCAAACACGCTGGGCTAGAGGATTGTGTGGAGACACAAAGCCCCAAGCCCCCAGTGCGCGTGAACGCGTGAGCCATCGCATCAGCTATTACCTCTCTTGGCACCGGAGCACCCGGTGGTCTCTGATACAGAAAATGACCTTGTCTATATTTTTTTTTTAAGGACACCTTGTCCGGAGGAGTTTATACTCCAGTACCAGAGTTTAGACCGTGTACCTTGCTGGTCTGGCCAGCTCTCGCGTATTGCGCGCTGTTTTTTTTTTTTTTTTGAAATTTATTGCGGCGCTGTTTCAGGTCACCGGGACTCCTATCTCAAGTTTTTTTCGTGGCACGAAACATAACCGATGGTCTGCCGACCTGCTTTCGAGCATTGCCCTCGGTGATATACAATGGTTGCCACAACAAATTTCTAAAGTACACGGGTTTTTTCTTCTTTTTTTTATAGCAGGGCTCTTAAGTACACGTTCACACCACTGAAAACAAAACAATTTTAGGTTTAGTTTTAAAGCGGTCAAATAGTATCCCTCTCTAAAAATGCTCCACAATTTAAGGCGGTCAAATAATATCCCTCTCTAAAAAATGCTCCACAATTTGAGGCGGTCAAATAGTACCCCTCTCTAAAGAGTGTTCCACAATTTTAGAAGTGGTCATATAATTTTTAGAGACAACCCAACAAATGCAATTCTTAATCAATTTATCCACCTTTGAAATTACACATACTCCCTCTACTCCAAAATGCTAGTCGTTCTAGCATCAAAATAATTATCAAAAAGCTTGACGTTTTAGCTTGTGTAGGTGCAGCAGTCTAGCTTGTGTAGGTACAGCAGCCTAGTCATTTAGCTTGTACAGGCACAGCAAGCTATTCAGCTCCTTCCATTCCATAGCTTTTCATGTACTACTTGATTGCTTTGTGCAGAGTAGGGGCAATGAGCGTCATTTACTAGTTCCATGGTAATCCCTCTGGCTGCTAGAACAACTAGCATTCCGGGATGGAGGGAGTAACTTTTTAGAGGCGGGCTTATTAATATACCTATCTTAGTTAATTGAGGCCCAGCTGATGGGTAGAGCTGGGACTTGGACTGTGCCGTGCCGGCCCGGCCTGGTAGACACGCGAGGCACGTCATGTCGTGCCAATATGGCATAATAGATCTTTTTTTGAGCATGGCTCTCAAAATATCTCTACTTAATTTCTTTTTCCGCTCATTATATAAATAAATATATATCTCATATGCATTATTTTTATGAAAGTTAAATAATTTTCATAATCTTTTAAGAATTAGATGAGAGGTAGTATAGTAAATGTCAAGAAATTGCATTTTAGAGTTATAGATGTGTCTACGTGTCATTTTCGTGCCATGCCGGCCCAAGCACGACCAAAAATACGGGTCGGGCCATATAGCCCGTCGTGCCGAGATCATAGTTACGGCACGGCCCTCATGTTTATGTCGTGCCAGCACGGTCCAAAATATTTCGTGTCGTGCCGTGCTTCGGGTCGTGCCAATAGATTGTGTTGTGACCCGCCCTCAAATGGCATGGCCTAAGTCCCAGCTCTATTAATGGGCCATCTATAACCCTAGATCTACACCTCTCATTCCTAAGTTCCAACTGCCACATTCCAGTCATCTCTCTCCCTAGGTCAATCTCGTGAGTCCATTGCACACCTCTCTCGATTCTCCATTGTACTCTCCTCCCTTTGCTGAGATCTACTATGTCAAGTGCTCTCCTCGCCTTTGCTCCCTTCCCTTCGGCCAAAGTGGTGGTGATCGGATAGTATAGTGAAGGGTTTGTGGATGTCTAAAAGAGAGTGTGAAATTTAGGCCCTCAAGAAACTACTTGGCCTATATTTTCTTCTTAATGAAACCTATGCACAATTTCTATCTAAAAATGCAACTAGATTTTGCTAGTATTGCCATCTCTGTGGTGAAAGAACTTTGCATTTTAGTCCTATCTCTATTCTAGCGAGCTAAACTAGAAATGTAAAGCAAGTGCAAAGCTTAAATTAGATAGAGATGCAAACTTCTGCTGGCAATGGTATTTTTTTAGGTATCAAGAAGCTCACTTCCCCATAGTCCACATTGTACTTCTTGTGCAATGGCCAATCTCATGGTTGGATAACTTCATGGAGCCAAGTGGCCTTCCCCAACACATGTGGGCCTCTATGGGGCCATCTCCTATACTTCTCATCATTGTCTTCACCATATTTCAAGCTTCTGGCTCAAACATCATGGGTCTCTTTCCCATCATGTGTCTCTTTCCCTTCGGTACAAGCTAGAGTTGGCCACACCATGGACATTATTGGTGTTATCTCGCAAGATTACAAGCCTACAAAAATAATGTGCGTAAGCACCTAATGGCAAAAAGATATGCAATATCACTGAACACTAAGCCTAAGCACATAGCAAAGCTCCAATAAGGCGGTCTAACTAGTTTAAACACTTCGCTAATCAACTAATAATTATTATTAAGCATTTTGGTGTTTAGAGCACTTGAATGAAACCTCAATGTTGACGGTGGATAGCGTCAACTTTTTATAGTGAAATAAATATGATAAATGATCAATACACATAGAAGATAGGGGGTTTTCACTAACAATTCCACGAGTTTTGGTGATTTCATATTTTCCAGGGAGTGTTCCAGAAAACCGCGGTGTAACACCTCTGGTGTTACGTTAACCTAAACCTGCCATGTCATTATCATCATTGCATAAGCATTCATGATTAGAGAACCCTAATGCATACAACTAAAATGAGTTTATTTAATTCTAGGGTTGTTTGAGCTCTTTTATATCACATGTGTATGTGTTTATCATTTAAATTCCATTCACATGTTTACTTTTGTTTATAAAAACAACCAATTAAAATCAACCTTGATGTTTGCAAGTGTTTGGCTAACCTTGACTCACACTCTAAACATGTTTTACAAATCAAATGAGGTGCAAGGAAGAATCAAATTTGAATTTGGAATTCAAACCCTAAACACTAGCTCAAGTGGCTAAGTGTTGGAAATGGAATTTCATTTTCAATTTTGATGAGCTAACCATAATTAATTTTCTAAATAAAAGTTGCTAACCATTGGCACCATTTTAAAGTATGAACTTTGTACTTTAAAAATATGTCATTGGTTGGGTTTGAAAAGTGTCACAACATTATTAATTAATTGCCCAAAGATTCAATTTGAAAATCCTTTTCAAAAGCTTGAAATTCAAGGTGAAACTGCCCCCTTTTCAATTTCATCTCAAAATATTCAAAATTTGGGAAAACTCCAAAAATACAGTTTGTACATATCTTTGAGCTCTACAACTTTGGTATATAAAGTTTTTTAAGTTTTTGAATAAATTTGAAGTAATTTCAAAAGTTCTTTAAATTAGAAAATATCCCCTTTTGATTTTTAAACTCCAATTCAAAAACTATTTGGTTCCATGAAAAACTTTCTAAATGAAAGTTGTAGATCTTGAGAAATATAACAACTTTTATTTTTAGAGATTTTCATCTTTTATTCAAAATTTAAAAGTAATTTTGAAATCCTTAAAGTTAGGGTTTTGCCCTCCTTTTGAATTTGAAATGCAAATTCAAAATTTATTTGGAATCTGACTGAACTTCTTTAATAAAGGTTGTAGAGCATAAAATTTTGAGCAATATTTATTTTTGGAGAATTTTGAGTATAGTTCAAATTTTGGGAGATTTTGAATAAAACAGTTTCAAATGTTTGGGGGTGATGTGGCACTGCTACAGTGTTCGGCACAGGGGCCGGCGTGGCCGCCGTCCTCGACGGTCGCCGTGGCCGTTCCGGCGTCTTCCCGGCCTTCACGCGTCGCCAACCAGCTCGACGCCGTCGTGAAAACTCCTTCCACCTGTCCGGTCCTTAGTTGCTCTATAAAAGCCTGCGCCGGCCGTCAATTCCTCTCTTCTTTCTCCTCCTGCTCACCGCCGGCCATCGTGATCTTCCTGTCCAATTCACGCTCCACGCTCTACCACTCTCCAATTGCCTTTGCAACCCTGTCCGTCACTCCCTTGCGCACCTTCTGAGCCAATAAGTGCAAGTTACAACAGCCGGCATCACCCACACGCCATCATCTTCTTCCTGTCCGGCAGATAACACCGCCGCACGTCCGGTCACCGCCGTCAACCCTGCTCCACTCACTTCCACGCCCGCAACTTCTTTGTTTTGAAGTCCTGGTGAGCTCCTAAAGCTTTCAGAGGGGTTGGTTGCGCTTGTGTTGTCGTGATTTGACCGGAACACCGTGAGCGCCGGTGAGCTCCGCCGTTCGCCGTGGCCGCGCACTCTGTTGCATCTATCTAAGGTCGCTGCCAAGATCGCGTTCGAAGCCGCTCGGGTCCACCGTGAGTCGCTAGTCATGTTGGTGTGTTTGGCGTCACCGGAGGAGGTCCGTGAGTCCGCCCAAGCGGCGCCGCCGTCGAGCCACCACGACCGTCGGTGTGCGCGCTCTGGTGATCAAACGAGGCCAAGTAATAGCTCGTTGGGTGCGGTGTAACGTGGAAAGTTCGTCGGAGTAGTTGCTTTCGTCCGAGGAGCCGCCGTTGGCCAGCCTGCGCCGCTGCCGTCCGTGCCGCAAGCACTTTGTGCACCGTCGGAGAAGAGAGGGGAAGGAGATGAAGCCGACAGGCGGGGTCACTGGTCAAATAAAAGAGAAAGGGGAGTGGGAGGCCGCGATGCGAAGGCCAGCGCAGGCGCTGGCTGAGCCGGGCCGAAGGGCTAATGGGCCGCCACAGTGCCGGAGGGAGAGAGAGGAAAGTTTTTCTTTTTCTAAAATGAATTTCTTTCTCTGTTTTTCATCTTTTTGTTATAATTTTATTTGGGTAGATAAAAATGTGACAAAAATATGTGTGTGCTCCCTATGTTATGCTCTGTCAAGGAAAAATACTAACTCTGGTTTTCCAATAAAATTTAGTTGTGCTATAAATTGCTCTTTTAATTAATAAATGCCATTTCCATGATTTTTAATAATTAAAATATAAGTCCAAAAATCATGAGTTTTGTTTTGTGTACTAATTAGCTGATGATGATCTTAATTATAAAGTTTGATCCTGTTTTGACTAATTTTTTGTATTATGCTTAATTAATACCCTAATTAGTTAATGTTTAATTAATTATCCTTTGATTAATTAAGTTTTAATTAATCTCCAATTAGCAAGTTAATTAGTGGCTTTCAACAACTGTGAAAATGGTTAATAAATTAGTAATTAATCTTAATCACTATTAGGGTTGCTTGATTTTGGGATTGAGTGATGACCCTAGGTCATTAACCCTAATGACCTTCGGCATTTCATGTTGATTGCGCATCGTTAGTCCATCATCGTCGACGCTAGTTATACTTCCATAATGCAACGTTATCATGAAGGAAAGTTGTACTTAAGATAGACTAGTTGTCGTTGCATCATTATCGTATGTCTTTATTACTACATTGTAATCATGCATTTCAATCGTGTAGTTGTCTTTGTCAGAAGAGGGGTTGATCCGACTCCGTTTCAAGAAGGTGTCCAAAGTGCGAAGAGGTTGATCTGGATCTTGGTAGTGCCATCCCCGAACCTCACTTCATCGAGCCCCAAGGCAAGCCCCGGATGCATTCAAACCCTGCCTTGAATTTCGAAAGTCTTTTATGATTTTATGTGGATGGTATGATACATTAAGTATATGAGTTGTGTGATATCCTATTTGATGCATTTACCGTACCTTGTGATACTATCCTGGATACCTGTTTTGATTTCGAAAATGTTTAGTGTATGCTTAGTCATGCTACTAGCATAAGCCTTTGTGAAATGTTTTAAAAGTTGATAATAATATCATCTCTGAGAAAGTATTCACAACTTGATGTTGCTTGTCGCCTATCCTTCACCTTGGCTGGGTCAGGGTACGCACAAGAACATGATGAGTAAAATCGAGACGCCGGTGGAGTGACTTGCATCAGGATGGGGTAGTGCCCTGGTGTAGTGTCGTCCACTTGTGTCGGTTAAGGACCGTTCGTTGTGATGATCCTGTGGTCAAGAAGGTTATTGGATAGTACTAGTCACATGCTAATGGCGGTAAGCTCCCTTGTATGATCCGTGCGAGAACGGACAACCAGATTGGGAAGTAGCGTGTACCCACACTACGAGCGCACCGCCGACGGTCGTCGAGGCCCGACGGCGTAGGGAGATGGTGTCTGTGTACTCGTGGCTAGGACCCGTTCGGCAGGGGAGAAATGCGGGCGTGAGTTGATGTATGTAAGATGTTCGGTCCCGCATACATCGTGTGGCTAGGAAGTCCCAAGCGGGTATATAAAGTTTATTCGAATCGTCGTTGCTCCACGATATGGGAGACTTGACCAAGCGTCAGCACCGTAGTAACGATGAAAGTTGTGGGACTGGAAGGTTTTAAAATTGTTACATGCATGATAAGTGTTTGTTATAGAGTAGGATAATCAATATGAAAAGTAAGGATCAACTTTTGTTGCTTTTGGCAAATGTGTCTTTGATTCTTGCTAAAGCCTCACCTTGATTCCCATTAGCCAGCATTTCGAGTCTTCTCCCCAATTTTTGGTCGGGTAAGTCTTGCGGAGTACTTTTGTACTCAGGGGTTGTTAAATCCCCATTGCAGGAGAACCGTGTGAACAAGTGTGCTACGGCCCTTGTTGTATGACGGTTATCGAAGAAGGATCGAACGAGGAATAGGTTGTGTGGCCTTTGGGCAAGGCACTTTTGTTGAATGGTTTGTAATAAAGTTGTATAATGATACTTCCGCTGTCTTGTAATAATAATACTCTGGTTTGTTTAAGTTTTACAAAAGTTTTGTAAATTAAGTTATTGTAAGTCTTCCGCTACTCTGGTATTTTGTATGAAAGCTGTTGTAATACTGTGATGTCTCTGTAAGTATCGATCCTAGAGGAATCATGGTTTATCGGGGTTTCACCCGATGGAACATTCTAGGTTATATGGTGTACAAGCATGGATGACAGAGGTCTTAGGGACAATGTCAGGTGCTTGTGGGCCATATGATTTAGAAGGTTCTGCCACAGGGGGTATCAGAGCGGTACTTACAAAGATAATCATAGTATTACTTTTCAAAACTTCAATATGTTTTGGATCCAAACGTTAAAGGTGATTTAGTCCAAATTGCTTCTGCTCCGTCTTAATTCTTTCTAGTAGCCTTTGTAGGTGCTATTTAAAAGAGTCTTAAGCGGAGTATCATATTGTTTTCTTTTGCCCTATATTATTAAAAGAATGTTTATGCTAGTTTAAAAGTTTTTGCTTGATCCGTAGGTTCGATCATGCATCATGTTTAATTCACATGTTTAAAATCATATCCTCGTTTACAAAGTGGTTGGGCTAAGTAAAATCAATCCTATTCTTGCTAACTCTAAGGCTCTCAATCTTATAGACTCTATCTCTACTTTCCACAGGATGGGCCGTACCAAGCGGCATCTTTCGCAAGATGACCGGTTCAAAGGGAGTGCCATGTCACCCGGTTGGCACCACGTCGCAATGATCTTGAGGCCGGACCGAAGCGAGCCAAAGCCTAAGAAGAAGCTATCCAAGAATCGAAGATAGCCCAACGTGCGAAGAGTTGGCGGCCGTCACCAAGGATCACTTGATGGCAACCGGCCGAAAACAAAAAGCTGAAGTTCGAGCTAGCGGATCAGTAGAGGCAAGAGCAGCAGGATCTTTGATCCATCCACGAGCTCTCCGGCAGACCATTGCTCACCTTGGCATGAGCTGGAGGGTGCAATGAATCAAAGGAACGATGGATACGACTACATCGAGGAGTTGCGAGCCGCAGTGGATGACCTCGAAGCGTACATCGCCGCCCCTACACCCAGGGAGGTCCACCATCAGCACAACCTCCACGATCCTCTGTACCAGCAGCAGATAGCCGCGGACAACTTGGGTTCCGTGGAGTCACCGGAGGTGTACCCGTCACCCACCGAGGAGCCCGAGGCAGACGAGGACCACGAGTCAGTTGCGGGCAATGAGTCAGATGCCTAAGTTCCCTGAGAGGGATGTGTAATATAGTTATCCTTATGTGCTAAGTAGTCAACCTGGGTATGTCCGGCCTACGAGCGGACTTATAATATGAATAAGTGAACCCATGTGTGACTGGTTTGTACTGATGTTTTAAAGTTCAATAAATCTGCTTGTGAATAAATATGGTCTTGTCTATAACAGATGTCTAGAAATACTCGTGCTGGTTCTTCACACGAGAGAGGTGAGGCCCCGCAGGCACCACCAGCACCACCGTCTTTGGCTGAAGCCGTGGCAGCTTTAGTAAATGCCACCACTGAGAATTTCCGTCTGTTACGGGAAATGGGTCAGCATAATCACGAGGCACCATATGACAATCGTGGTCGTCGTAATCACGACGAGATCACGTATGCGGACTTCACTGAAACCCGTCCGACAGTTTTCACTAAGGCTGAGGATCCTTTAGAAGCTAATGTTTGGCTTCGTGTCATAGATCAAAAGTTTGATATGCTAGAGGGTTGTCCCGACCTGTTGAAACCCAAGTTTGCCGCCCAACAATTGAGAGGCCCTGCATCTACATAGTGGGCGAACTTTCTAGCATGACAGCCAACTAGTCAGCAAATTACTTGGGCCATGTTCCAAGATGCATTTCGTCAGCATTTCATTCCTGACGGGGTGATGCACGTAAAACTGGAAGAGTTTCTAGCACTCAAGCAGGGTGGTCGATCAGTGGTGCAGTATGCCAACACATTTAGTTATCTATCACAATATGCACCTGAACATGTGGATGCCGATAAGAAGAAGAAGCAGTGTTTCATTAGGGGTTTGAAGGGAGATATTGCGACCCACCTTACTGCCAACCCAAATGCCACCTTCTATGAGGCAGTGGATATCGCAATATCCTATGAGAGATCCTTGCTTAAACAGAAGAATGAAGAGAGACGTGCTTTCTCTAACCCTTCTGGCGGAATTCAGAAATGCCAGAAGGTTATCTTTCATCCCACTCAGCACAATCGCCAGCCGTTCCGCTATCCACAGCAGCAGCAAAGCCATCAATCCTATCTCTACCCACCACAGCAGCAGCAAACCCAAAGGCAACAGGTGTACACTTGCCCTGCTGCCGTAACCTATCCACAGCAGCCGAACACCCAGGGTGTTCAAAACACAACTCCACCCGCTCCCTAGAATTCTCCCACTGGTCTTGGTCCGTGTTTTAATTGTAACCGGACCGGACACCTTTATCGAAACTGTCCTTATCCCAAAAGAAATACTTCCAATTTTCAACAAGGATCTGGCAGTCAGCAGCACCAGAGTCAGGGCAGGGGTAGTTCGCAGCATGCCCCGAGGGTGAATGCCGGAAGGAAGACTGGACGTGTGTATCAAGTCCAAACGGGGGATGTTCTTGAAGGAGAGCCTGTTCTAATGGGTATGTTCCCTGTTGCCAGTCACCCTGCAATTACCTTATTTGATTCTGATGCATCGCATACATTCATCAACCGTACTTTTGTTATAAAGCATGACATACCCATAAAAGAAATTAAAGATGAGTTTTTGGTGCAATCGCCGGGAGGGCGTATACACACACAGGAAATGGTATATCAGGTCCCTATATCTCTTGGTGGGTATCTCTATCCCACGGATCTGATAGTACTAAAGGATCAGAATATAGACGTGATCCTTGGACTGAATTGGTTACGCCATTATGGCGCTGTGATAGATGCACTGAATAGAACCATTAAACTGTTTCTACCTGATAACCAGTCCCCACTTCTTATCCAATTCCCAACTCCCAAGAGAGCAGTTGAGACAGTTAATGCAACTTCAGTGCAAGAAATCAAGGATATACCTGTGGTCTGTGAATTTCCAGATGTATTCCCTAAGGATTTGCCTGGGTTACCACCAGAGAGACGTTGAGTTTGTGATTGAGTTAAAGCCGGGTACTGCACCAGTATCCTGAAGAGCTTATAGGATGCCCCTAAAAGAGTTGGCAGAATTGAAAACTCAGTTGAAAGAATTGTTGGACAAAGGTTTTATCCGACCTAGTTCATCACCATGGGGTTGTCCTGCCATCTTTGTGAAAAAGAAAGACCAGACTTTGAGAATGTGTGTGGACTATCGTCCACTAAATGAGGTGACCATCAAAAATAAATATCCTCTTCCTCGCATAGACCTTCTCTTTGACCAACTTGCGGGAGCCAAGGTGTTCTCCAAGATTGATCTTAGGTCTGGTTACCACTAAATCCGAATCAGGTCTGAAGATATTCCTAAAACCGCCTTCACCACCAGATACGGTCTATATGAATACCTTGTTATGTCATTTGGGCTCACTGATGCTCCAGCCCATTTCATGTATCTGATGAACTCGGTGTTTATGCCCGAGCTCGATCGTTTCGTCGTGGTTTTCATCGACGATATTCTTATATATTCCAAAACCAAAGAAGAACATGCGGAGCATCTCCGTACTGTTTTGACTCACCTCCGAGAACACCAACTCTGTGCCAAATTTAGTAAGTGTGAGTTTTGGCTTAGTGAAGTCAAATTCCTTGGTCATGTCTTATCTGCCGAGGGTGTCGTAGTTGACCCTGGCAAAGTCCAAGACATCCTTAACTGGAAGCCACCCATCGGCGCTCATCAAGTTTGTAGCTTTCTCGGAATGGCGGGATATTACCGTCGTTTCATTCCTGATTTCTCCAAAATAGCCAAGCCAATCACCGAACTTCTAAAGAACCAAACCAAATTCTGATGGTCATCTGAATGTGAGCAAGCATTCCACAAATTGAAAGATCTTTTGACTCGCCCCTACCCCTAGCTCAAACCGGATATTGAAAAGCATTTGATATATATTGTGATGCATCTCGCATCGGCATTGGGTGTGTATTGATGCAAGAAGGCAAAGTCATTGCTTATGCCTCAAGCAGCTTGAAACGACATGAAGAACATTACCCAACCCATGATCTTGAATTAGCCGCAGCTTGTGCATGCTCAAGATATGGAGGCACTATCTATTGGGTAATCCATGTCATATCTATAGTGATCACAAAAGTTTGAAGTGTATCTTTACACAGTCTGAGTTGAATATGAGGCAAAGAAGATGGCTTGAATTAATCAAAGACTATGATCTTGAAGTGCAATATCATCCTGGCAAAGCCAATGTAGTTGCTGATGCTCTTAGGCAAAAGAATCAGTGCAATTGTCTTGCTGTTACGCCAGTGAATCTGAGTTTGTGTCAAGAATTAGAAAGATTGAATATTGACATGATCCCTCAGGGTAGTTTGAATAATATCACAGTACATTCTTCTATTCAAGAACAGATCGTTGCAGCTCAGCGAGAAAGCAAAGGTCTTAAACATATTAGAGAGAAAGTCCGATCAGGGCAGGCGTCTTGTTTCCGTCTTAATGACAACAATGTGTTATGGTTCAAGAATCGTCTGTTTGTTCCAAAAGTTCCTGAGCTCTGACAGTTGATTCTTGATGAAGCTCACCTAACCAGGTTCTCGATTCACCCTGTAGCAATAAGATGTATCATGACCTGAGACAGAGATTCTGGTGGACCAAGATGAAGATTGAGATAGCTCGATATGTTGCACGCTGTGATACTTGCCAAAAGGTCAAAGCTGTGCATTTGAAAGCAGCCGGAGAACTCCAACCATTACCCATTCTAGCTTGGAAGTGGGAAGATATCAGTATGGATTTTATTGTGGGTTTGCCTACAATAGCAAGGGGCTATAATTCTATCTGGGTTATCGTTGATCGTTTAACCAAGTCAGCTCATTTCATCCCAGTGAAGGAAGATTACAGAGCTCCCAAGTATGCCATGATTTATATTGACCGAATTATGTGTTTGCATGGAGTTCCAAAAAGTATAGTTACAGATCGAGGTACTCAATTCATGGCTCAGTTCTGGCAGAAATTTCATGAGACTATGGGTACCAATCTATTACACAAAGATCGCTTATCATCCCCAAACTGGAGGACAGACTGAAAGAGTGAATCAAATTCTAGAAGATATGTTAAGGTCTTGTGCACTAACCTATTCTTCAATATGGGATGAATGTTTGCCATTAGCAGAATTTGCCTATAATAATAGTTACCAAGAGAGTATCAAAATGGCACCATTTGAAGCTTTATATGGCCGTCGATGCCGTACTCCACTCAATTGGTCTGAACCTGGGGAGAGATGGTTCTTCGGGGTAGACTTAGTCAAGGAAACTGAAAGCAAGGTGAAACAGATTCAAGATAATTTAAGAAAAGCTCAGTCCAGACAGAAGAGTTATGCTGATAAACGCCGAAGGCCCTTAGTATTTGCAGTTGGAGACTATGTATATTTGAAGGTGTCACCGAGCAAAGGCATTGATCGTTTCGGGGTTTAAGGTAAACTAGCACCTCGATACATCGGTCCCTTTCAAATTATTGAACAATGTGGGAAGGTAGCATACCGTTTGGATCTACCTGAGCAGTTGTCCCTTGTTCACAATGTATTCCATGTGTCTCAACTGAAAAAATGTTTGCAGGTACCAGACAAAGTCGTTGACATTGAAGGTATCCACATTGAACGATCGGCGTGTCTTGAATATCGGTGAATTCTCGATCGAAAAGATCAAAGCAGCACATAAGAAGGTTTTACAAAATCTAGTGGGATCAGCACTCGAGGATGAAGCAACCTGGGAGTCTCGAGGAATTCTTGAATGAGCACTTTCCGAGTTCCTTCCTTCCTTCTTCTAAGTCACGATTCGTTTCTATGAATTGTGACTTTCCAAAAAGATGAGACTTGTAACATGAACCCTTCTACCTCTCTTATGAAACCATGTAAGATGTGTCTACTTGATACATTTTCTTTTTCCATTACTTAGTTCTAACCTTTGAATCTCGGGACGAGATTCCTTTTGTGGGAATATAATGTAACACCTCCGGTGTTACGTTAACCTAAACCTCGCCATGTCATCATCATCATTGCATAAGCATTCATGATTAGAGAACCCTAATGCATACAACTAAAATGAGTTTATTTAATTCTAGGGTTGTTTGAGCTCTTTTTATATCACATGTGTATGTGTTTATCATTTAAATTCCATTCACATGTTTACTTTTGTTTATAAAAACAACCAATTAAAATCAACCTTGATGTTTGCAAGTGTTTGGCTAACCTTGACTCACACTCTAAACATGTTTTACAAATCAAATGAGATGCAAGGAAGAATCAAATTTGAATTTGGAATTCAAACCCTAAACACTAGCTCAAGTGGCTGTGTTGGAAATAGAATTTCATTTTCAATTTTGATGAGCTAACCATAATTAATTTTCTAAATAAAAGTTGCTAACCATTGGCACCATTTCAAAGTATGAACTTTGTACTTTGAAAATATATCATTGGTTGGGTTTGAAAAGTGTCACAACATCATTAATTAATTGCCTAAACATTCAATTTGAAAATCCTTTTCAAAAGCTTGAAATTCAAGGTGAAACTGCCCCCTTTTCAATTTCATCTCAAAATATTCAAAATTTGGAAAAACTCCAAAAATACAGTTTGTACATCACTTTGAGCTCTACAACTTTGGTATATAAAGTTTTTAAGTTTTTGAATAAAATTTGAAGTAATTTCAAAAGTTCTTTAAATTGGAAAATATCCCCTTTTGATTTTTAAACTCCAATTCAAAAACTATTTGGTTCCACAAAAAACTTTCTAAATGAAAGTTGTAGATCTTGAGAAATATAACAACTTTTATTTTTAGATATTTTCATCTTTTATTCAAAATTTAAAAGTAATTTTGAAATCCTTAAAGTTAGGGTTTTGCCCTCCTTTTGAATTTGAAATGCAAATTCAAAATTTATTTGGAATCTGACTGAACTCTTTTTAATAAAGGTTGTAGAGCATAAAATTTTGAGCAATCTTTATTTTTGGAGAATTTTGAGTATAGTTCAAATTTTGGGAGATTTCGAATAAAAAAAGTTTCAAATGTTTGGGGGTGATGTGGCATTGCTACAATGTTCGGCACGAGGGGCGGCATGGCCGCCGCCCTCGACGGTCGCCGTGGCGTTCCGGCATCTTCCGGCCTTCACGCGCCGCCAACCAGCTCGACGCCCCCTCGTGAAAACTCCTTCCACCTGTCCGGTCCTTAGTTGCTCTATAAAAAGCCCCCGCGCCGGCCAATTCCTCTCTTTTTTCTCCTCCCGCCATTGCCGGTGTTGACGGTCGTTATTGTATGAAATCGACCGTCAACTAGCCATGAAAAGGATGCAATTGTGATCACCAAAGTAGATATAGGGTTTACACTAACCGAATTCCACGAGTTTTGGTGTTTCACTATTTCTGCATGCGTAAACTGGAAAAGGCGCAATCACAAGAGCTTATCGGAATAAGGAAACGGAAAACAGACTCCACGGCAACACAGGAAGGTTCCGTAAGAGACGAGAGGGAACCACGCCGAGCCGGGGGCCCGGAGGCCACCGTGCCGAGCCGGCCCTGTCGGCCCCTGGACCGGCCGGTCGGGGCCGCCCCCGGTTCAGCCCCCCTGGTTCGCCCGGTTCGCTCCACCGCCTTTGAAGATCGATCCTAGCCGCCCGCTAATGTCGGTTTGATCCGATGGCTCACGATCATCGCCTAGGGCTATAAAAGGAGGGCAGGACCCCCTAGGAGGGACATCCCTTGGAAACCCTAATTCATTATTCGTTGATCCATTCAAGAGGCATCCCTTGAAAGGATCATACTCTCATGGAGATCAACACACCATGGAGATTAGGGCTAGACTCTTCAATGTAATAGTTTAGTAACTTGAGAGCTAGGGTTGAGAGGCTTCGTTCTGGATCTCGCCGTGGAGCCTTGGAGGTCTGGTATATCTTTGTATCTTATCTTTGCAACACTTATGCTTTAGTATATTTATCTTCTCTATTTACTTTTATTCCTTATTTGTATGGTTAGTGTAGTTATTGCATCTTAGCATAGGATCTCCGCCTGTATTAGGTGCTCTAGTTATTACATGTAGCTAGAGTAGTAATCGATAGTGTAGACATGGTGTCTAGGCTATAGGTTACCTAAGGTTGCGCCCAATTCTTACGGTTGGTTGTGGTAGCCCATAGGGGTGACAGCTCTATGTGGCCTTCGTATTCCACCACGTCGGGGTTGGAGATTCGTAGGGCTTTTGGCAGCCTTCCCCAACTACCTTCTTCACAGTCTTATTCGAGAGTTGGAAAGGTACTGCTGCCTCGAAGTGCTATTGTGTGTGCTATACTTACCCATGCATTCGTTACATTCTTGTGTCAACTAGAATAGAACCCGAGTAATAGAGAAGTACATAGGAATCTTGAACTCTCCCTTAGTCCTCTCAAGTTAGCTGACTATATATTATAGGATTCTCCTCTGTGTGTGATATTGTGCATAACTCTTATCATTTACCACTTACCCCTGCTTAGGTCTAGTTGGTATACTAGTTAGTAGATACATGATGGTGAATTATCAATGTCCTTAGCCATTGTTTCCCAGTGGGTAAAATATAAATGACAACCTGGTAATACTGGGTAAAATGCTACAATGGTATTTGATCCAGGCGCTTGCGGATACTATTTCTATATTCTAAATGGTGGCATGATTTAATACCACACCTCTTGGTGTTATTGCCGGGGATGACAACTTGACATTCTAGTAGCGATGCTATGCCCACAAGCATTTTTAGCGCCGTTACTAGAGTAACATTAAGAGGTGTCAACAAGCATTTTTGGCGCCGTTGCTAGGGAAACAATTGGCGTAAAGATTTTGATATTGATCTTGATATCTGCTAACTTAGTGTACCACTAGCTTTAGTAGGATTACCCTTGTGTTTGTTGAGTTGTGGAATAAGCAGGAAAACAAGTGTTCAACCTTCTGGCAAAATTCCAAATGAACAAGACATGGGAGATGTTAAACAATCCAGGGTGCCTGAATATTCATGAACCATCAACAATAGAACCCTGCCATCTCATTGTGTATGTATAAACATATATATTATTCTAACCATATGTAGATTGGAGAAGATCATCGTCACAAGAACTCAAATCTCATCATGTGTGACGAACAAAGATGCTACACTACTCACGAGTCCAATTGTGAGTCTTGGTAAGTATGATCAAGAAAGGTGAGAAAGTCTTGCTCATAGACTTTAAATTTGATGAATAGTTATCCTATTGCATTCCATCGCATGTTTACTTTGAATAATCCATGCATTTACTCCATCTCATATCACATCCACAACATGTTTAGTTCCATGCAAACATGCATATCACTTGCATCTCTACATAAAAAAAAACATTCTCACCATACATGATCATGCTTTCATCTCTATTTGAATAAATCAATATGTGCTCTCATGCTACCTGTGCTTGCTATAGTATGCTTAAGGTTTGGAGTATGATCACACATCTTTTAAATTAAGCATGGTGCTTAGTTTAGAAGTGCTAATCCTACTTCCAAAGGCTTTTAAATTAAGCGTGGTGCTTAGGTTAAAATGCCTTCCTGAATCAAATTAGACGTGGTGTCTAGGTTGGTTCTTGAACTGAAAGTATGCTATAGTAGACATTGGATATTTTGTTGGACTAACCCCTACAGGAAACTCTAAATCTAATCTGGGTAAGTCAAGAGATGAAATCAATTTGGAGATGAAGCAAGGCACATGACGAACTCCAATAACTTTGCACATTGAAGACACAGCACATTCATGATTGATGGAAGAACAGTAAGTATCAATGATCATTCACTTTGTTTTCAACTGCAAGTTACCTTTGCCTTGAACCATGGTTGCATAAAACATGAGAAAAAACTATGTTAAGATAATCCTAATCCCATCTTTCTAATAGCATAGAGCTAATGCACATAAATTAGAGACAACAATCCCCCCGTTCAAATCACTATATTCCTTCGGGTATGTGTTGTCCACTAATCTTGTGCAGGCATAAAAAAATCCCAAATGGCAAAGAGCAAAAAGATGCACGACAAAAAGAGCACCATCTAGGAACAAGAGGAACTACGAACTAAGATGTGAGGCTGTCCAAACAAGGAAAGCATCGAGCAAAACAAAAGGACCATCAAGAGTCATCTACTCTTCATCACATGGTGTTATCATGCTTCAATGATGAAGGTAACATCCAAAGGTAAATGGTCACTACTTAAAATGCTTCTCCTTGGTTTTGGTATGAACATGAACAAAGAACCTATATTGTTTGAGTAGCAATTATCAATGATCAATCATGATTAACTCAACATGTTTAGCTCTTTAACTTGTTCATAGCATCACTATCTTGATCTATAGTCTTAACCAAATTAGTTAAAAAGTTGCACATCTTATGCTTGGAATATGGTAGTCATGATCATATAAAAATTGACACATCATATATAGATCGACAATCCTTCTATGGTTAAGCATTTCAACTCTTGTAGCCTAATGAACTTAAATGTTACATCCTTGCTCAACCTTCTGATCCAACCTCTCATGATAATGTTGAACAAAGCACATAACATCAACTCCATGTTGTTGAAACGGGACTAAGGACTAGAGATGTGGAATAGAAGTTTTGGTTCTCTGCTGGTGTTTTTCCCACCAAGAGAGCCCATGCACTTGATCTCTACGTTGTCTTCATGAGCGTGACACACTTTAAGCGAAGTGTGGGGGAATCAATTCCCTACTTGGTACAAGTGGAGGTCCTAGACCTGTCAAAGCAAAATCAATACTCAACCAAGACAGGTTAGGTAGAAGAAGGTGACATATCATAAAAGGGCATCAACATAGAAATCTTTGTCTTCACCGAAAGAGCTAGCTTGGAGAAGAAGCACTCCCTTGCACGCAACCAAAGCAACTCCATGCCGTGACAATGCTAGAGGAATCAATAAGAAGGGAGAAGTCTTGTTCGGAAGACTTTAAAGTCCGAACCCTTGCCATGAGGTAATATTGGTAGCTATCCATATTTACTTTCTTTCATTGCATGAATTATTTTCTCTTTAGCATGTTTACTTTTCTACATTAGCATTGCATTGAAAATAACAAAAATAAATATGTATTCATCTTGTTAGATAATTCATGCATTATAAAACTTGAGGCCCCATGTGATCGGGTTCTATGGTGTGTAAAAGCCCGTAGGAGTTTTCACCGTGGTGGCATAAAAATAACAAAAAATATTCATGCATACATGTTTTCTTTTTCCTGCATAATAAAAATAGAAAATCCAAAAAAAAATAATAATCATCATTGAGCATCTTGCTGCTTTGTGTAACTGTAACAACCTTTGAAAAACTCTCACAACAACCGGTCCGTGAAATGGCTAAACACTAACCGCTTACCCTAATCCGCTCCACAAGTTTTGGTGTTTTGTGAGATGTTTACTGCAGGATGACTCTGAGAGCTAGTCACCTAGGAATCATCATCTACATCACTTGAAGTACACCTTCCCAACACACAGCCTAATCACCGTGTGGAGGAAGCAACTTCTTGTTTGATGAGATCGAGATTCCCGGCTACACTTGCTCTTACAAGCATGAGCTCCACCGAGAGGACTGCTCAGCCTTCAATGCTCAACCACGACAACAACCAGCTTGGGGGGAAGGCATCCCCTAGGTACCCAGGTAAGTGTACCTACGCCGATTATTGAGTCAGTCATAAAAAATTAAAAATACCAAAAAATATGTGAGCACATGAAGGTTCACTATAGTATCTAAGAAAACCTAAAAAATACTAAAATATATGGGCACATGAAGGTCCATGCTTTTAGAGTCTTTAGAGTGTTATATAGTATGAGTCTTTGTAAAATGAAAACCCAAATAAAAATGTTTGTCTAGATAGAGTCAATAAAAATGAAGCTATTGAGATGATCTAAAATGATGATTAGTTGCTCTGTTACAACACCTTTGAAATGCCTAGAGTTTAGACATAAGTTTTTCCAAGTTTTAGCTCTAACTGTTTTGACATGTAGATTTGCTCTGAGCCTAAAACTTGTGGGTTGCATATGCTTGAACTAAGTCTAGGTACCTGATAGATAAGATTGAGAAAGTCTGAGCTGCTATCTATCTTGTTCTAAGTGACACTAGAGTTTTGGAGATTTATCTTTTGAAAAATGTAAAAACATGATGAGTTCCTATATGACAAAGCTTACATTCCCACCAGAGCCAAACATGATGAGATAGGCTAGTTAAATTTTCACATACATGCTGCTTGTCTTGCATTGAGTTTTGTCAACCATTGTGACCCTATTGAGAAATTTGTCATGCTCTTGAATCAAGAACCACCTCCATATGCACTACTCTACACTGGAGTAGGCGCAACAATATGTCATTCCACCTACATCAATTCCAAAATGTTTTTCTCCTATACTGGGAGAGAACACAAAAAATATTCCATTAGGTTAGCCACCCAATAAATGCTCCATGTTCCTGTTGTTATCTCTCCAAATCCTATCAATGCCAAAAGGAGTGCTATCAGCTATGCAAAAAAAAAAAATAGTTTGAAAAAAAAAAAGAGAAAAGGGGAGAAGAAAAGAAAGATGGACAAGTGTCCCAAAGATAAAACAATGGGTATGTAGATGCCCAACTCCCCGAAAAAAAAAAAAAAAAAAAGATAGCTCATAACCTCTGGCCAGTTTTCAAAGTTTAAAAGGAGAGAGAAGCATCCAAGGAGATGAGTAGAATTAGGTTCCACCATATATCCACCTATACATCTTGATTCGACTGCATGACTCGTTTCTCCGTGGATCCATTGTTTGACTTTACAACACATGCATTGCAAGTTTGCTCTTTCAGTTTTCTCCTTACCCATGAGCTCCACATAAGCTTTAGCTATAGGATAAAAAGAAAGGCAACCATCATCACTGCCTTGGTGAGAATCCATAAATACCACATATATTGAGAGACTTGAGAGTGTCATACATAGGAAGCTCTGAGTTTTATTTGAAAATCTCTAAAAACTCTAGAATGATCGTTGATCAAAGAGCTTGAGACATAGTGCTTAGATGGGATTGTTCTGTCTGTCAAGTACTCAAGACCCAAGAAAGAGCTGATAAGCCCCATAGTCAAAGGTAATATGAGTAAGTTTGAAAGTCAGCTCAGTTATTGCATAACTTGGAGGAGAATTTTGCCCGATCAAGCAGTATACTTCTAGGGAGTTTCTCCGAGATGGCTACAATGCTTAAACACATAGATATCTTACAATAACTTTTCTAAGTTTTCTTTGCTAAGGGACTAGCAAAGGTTAAGCTTGGGGGAGTTGTTGACGGTCGTTATTGTAAGAAATCAACCGTCAACTAGCCATGAAAAGGATGCAATTGTGATCACCAAAGTAGATATAGGGTTTACACTAACCGAATTCCACGAGTTTTGGTGTTTCACTATTTCGTAGGCGTAGACTGGAAAAGGCGCAATCACAAGAGCTTATCGGAATAAGGAAACGGAAAATGCACTCCACGGCAACACGTAAAGGTTCCGTAAGAGACGAGAAGGCACCACGCCGAGCCGGGGCCCGGAGGCCACCAGGCCGACCGGCCGGGTCGGCCCCTCGGACCGGGCTCTGGCGGGCTGGCCCCGGTTCAGCCCCCGGTTCGCCCCGGTTCGCTCCACCGCCTTTGAGGATCGATCCTAGCCGCCCACCAATGTCGGTTTGATCCGATGGCTCACGATCATCGCCCAGGGCTATAAAACGAGGGCAGGACCCAGGGACATCCCTTGGAAACTCTAATTCATTATTCGTTGGGATCCATTCGAGAGGCGTCCCTTGAAAGGATCATACTCTCATGGAGATCAACACACCCGGGGAGATTAGGGCTAGACTCTTCAATGTAATAGTTTAGTAACTTGAGAGCTAGGGTTGAGAGGCTTCGCTCGGATCTCGCCGTGGAGCCTTGGAGGTCCGGGTATATCTTTGTATCTTATCTTTGCAACACTTATGCTTTAGTATATTTATCTTCTCTATTTACTTCTATGCCTTATTTGTATGGTTAGTGTAGTTATTGCATCTTAGCATAGGATCTCCGCCTGTATTAGGTGCTCTAGTTATTACGTGTAGCTAGAGTAGTAATCGATAGTGTAGACATGGTGTCGGGCTATAGGTTACCTGAGGTTGCGCCCAATTCTTACGGTTAGTTGTGGTAGCCCAGAGGGGTGACAGCTCTATGTGGCCTTCGTATTCCACCACGTCGGGGTTGGAGATTCGTAGGGATTTTGGCAGCCTTCCCCAACTACCTTCTTCCCAGTCTTATTCGAGAGTTGGAAAGGTACTGCTGCCCCCGAAGTGCTATTGTGTGTGCTATACTTACCCATGCATTCGTTACATTCTAGTGTCAACTAGAATAGAACCCGAGTAATAGAGAAGTACATAGGAACCTTGAACTCTCCCTTAGTCCTCTCAAGTTAGTCGACTATATATTATAGGATTCTCCTCGTGTGTGATATTGTGCATAACTCTTATCATTTACCACTTACCCCCGCTTAGGTCTAGTTGGTATACTAGTTAGTAGATACATGATGGTGAATTATCAATGTCTTTAGCCATTGTTTCCCAGTGGTAAAATATAAATGACAACCCGGTAATACTACGGGTAAAATGCTACAATTGTATTTGATCTCAGGCGCTATGCGGATACTATTTCTATATTCTAAATGGTGGCATGATTTAATACCACACCTCTTGGTGTTATTGCCGGGGATGACAACTTGGCATTCTAGTAGCGATGCTATGCCCACAAGCATTTTTAGCGCCGTTACTAGAGATAACATTAAGAGGTGTCAACAGTCGGCCATCGTGATCTTCCTGTCCAATTCACGCTCCACGCTCTACCACTCTCCAATTGCCTATGCAACCCTGTCCGCCACTCCCTTGCGCACCTTCTGAGCCAATAAGTGCAAGTTACAACCGCCGGCATCACCCACACACCATCATCTTCTTCCTATCCGGTAGATAACACCGCCGCACGTCCGGTCACCGCCGTCAACCCTACAAAGACTCACTTCCACGCCCGCAACTCATTTGTTTTGAAGTCCCGGTGAGCTCCTAAAGCTTTCAGAGGGGTTGGTTGCGCTTGTGTTGTCGTGATTTGACCGGAACACCGTGAGCGACGGTGAGCTCCGCCGTTCGCCGTGGCCACGCACTCTGTTGCATCTATCTAAGGTCGCTGCGCATCGCGTTCGAGTCACTTCGGGTCCACCGTGAGTCGCTAGTCATGTTGGTGTGTTTGGCGCCACCAGAGGAGGTCCGGTGAGCCATCCACCGTGCGTCGCGCCGCCGTCGAGCCGCCACGACCGTCGGTGTGCGCGCTCTGGTGTTCAAACGAGGCCAAGTAATAGCTCGTTGGGTGCGGTGTAATGTGGAGAGTTCGTCGAAGTAGTTGCTTTCGCCGGAGGAGCTGCCGCTGGCCAGCCGCGCTTGCCGCCCCGTGCCGCCGGCACGTGCACCGTCGGAGAGAAGAGGGGGAAGGAGATGAAGCCTGCCTGCCGAAAAGAGAAAGGGAGAGGGAGGCCGCGTGTAGGCCGGGCGCGTGCACGCCGAAGCCGGGCCGAAGGGCCGACGGGCCGCACAAAGTGCCCCGGAGGGAGAGAGGAAAGTTTTTTCTTTTTCTAAAATGAATTTCTTTCTCTATTTTTTATCTTTTTGTTATAATTTTATTTGGGCAGATAAAAATGTGACAAAAATATATATGTGCTCCCCGTGTTATGCTCTATCAAGGAAAAATACTAACTCTGGTTTTCCAATAAAATTTAGTTGTGTTATAAATTGCTCTTTTAATTAATAAATGCCAGTTCCATGAATTTTAATATTTAAAATATAAGTCTAAAAAATCATGAGTTTTGTTTTGTGTACTAATTAGCCGATGATGATCTTAATTATAAAGTTGGATCCTGTTTTGACTAATTTTTATATTATGCTTAATTAATACCCTAATTAGTTAATGTTTAATTAATTATCCTTTGATTAATTAAGGTTTAATTAATCTCCAATTAGCAAGTTAATTAGTGGCTTTCAACAACTGTGAAAATGGTTAATAAATTAGTAATTAATCTTAATCACTATTAGGGTTGCTTGATTTTAGGATTGAGTGATGACCCTAGGTCATTAACCCTAATGACCTTCGGCATTTCATGTTGATTGCGTACCGTTAGTCCGTCATCGTCGACGCTAGTTATACTTCCATAATGCAACATTATCATGAAGGAAAGTTGTACTCAAGATAGACTAGTTGTCATTGCATCATTATCGCATGTCTTTATTCTTTGCATTGTAATCATGCATTTCAATCGTGTAGTTGTGCCGTCCGAAGAGGGGGTTGATCCGAGTCCCGTTTCTGAAGAAGGTGTCCAGTGCGAAGAGGTTGATCCGGATCTCGGCAGTGCCATCCCCGAACCTCACTTCATCGAGCCCCAAGGCAAGCCCCGGATGCATTCATACCCTGCCTTGAATTTCGAAAGTCTTTTATGATTTTATGTGGATGGTATGATGCATTAAGTATAGGAGTTGTGTGATATCCTATTTGATGCATTTACCGTACCTTGTGATAGTATCCTGGATACCTGTTTTGATTTCGAAAATGTTTAGTATATGCTTAGTCCTGCTACTAGCATAAGCCTTTGTGAAATGTTTTAAAAGTTGATAACAATATCATCGCTGAGAAAGTATTCACAACTTGATGTTGCTTGTCGCCTATCCTTCACCTTGGCCGGGTCAGGGGTACGCACAAGAACATGATGAGTAAAATCGAGATGCCGGTGGAGTGACTTGCATCAGGATGGGCTAGTGCCCTGGTGTAGTGTTGTCCACTTGTGTCGGTTAAGGACCGTTCGTTGTGATGATCCCGTGGTCAAGAAGGTTATTGGATAGTACTAGTCGCATGCTAATGGCGGTAAGCTCCCTTGTATGATCCATGCGAGAACGGACAACCAGGACGGGAAGTAGCGTGTACCCACACTACGAGCGCACCGTCGACGGTCAGACTGACGGCGTAGGGAGATGGTGTACTGTACTCTCATGGCTAGGACCCGTTCTGGCAGGGAGAAATGCAGGCGTGAGTTGATGTATGTAAGATGTTCGGTCCTGCATACATCGTGTGGCTAGGAAGCCCCAGCTGGGTATATAAAGCGATTCGAATCGTCGTTGCTCCACGATATGGGAGACTTGACCAAGCGTCAGCATCGTAGTAACGATGAAAGTTGTGGGACTGGAAGGTTTTGAAATTGTTACATGGATGATAAGTGTTTGTTATAGAGTAGGATAATCAATATGAAAAGTAAGGATCAACTTTAGTTGTTTTTGGAAAATGTGTCTTTGATTCTTGCTAAAGCCTCACCTTGACTCCCAGTAGCCAGCATTCCTGAGTCTTCTCCCCAATTTTTGGTCGGGTAAGTCTTGCGGAGTACTTTTGTACTCAAGGTTTGTTAAATCCCCGTTGCAGGTGAATCGTGTGAACAAGTGTGCTACGGCCCTTGTTGCATGACTGTTATCGAAGAAGGATCGGATGAGGAATAGGTTGTGTGGCCTTTGGGCAAGGCACTTTTATTGAATGGTTTGTAATAAAGTTATATAATGATACTTCCGCTATCTTGTAATAATGATACTCTGGTTTGTATAAGTTATTGTAAGTCTTCCGCTACTCTGGTATTTTGTATGAAAGCTATTGTAATACTGTGATGTCTCTGTAAGTATCGATCCTGGAGGAATCGTGGTTTATCGGGGTTTCACCCGATGGAACATTCTAGGTTATATGGTGTACAAGCATGGACGACAGAGGTCTTAGGGACAATGTCAGGTGCTTGTGGGCCATATGATTTAGAAGGTTCTGCCACACGCGGAGAAGGACGTAATTATCAAACAAATTAGTGGAATTATCTCACGCTTAAACATGCGCCATTGGGCTGTACATGGAACAAAGTGTTAACACTGGATTTTGATAAGAGCCGGAAAGATGACAGGTGGACCCGTTCGGCAAAACTCACGAAAAGGCAAGAGATCAGCGCATTCGGCAAACGCTAGTATGGTCGATTAACCTTGAACTATTCGGCAAGTATCCGTACGGCTAACTCTGGGCGGTTCGGCAAGCATTCGTGCGGTCGGCTATCTTTAAAGGCGGTGGCTCCATTCAGGAAGCAAAAGGTGGCAAGCAGGAAGCCGAATAGAAGGAGAAGAGCGTGATGATCAAGGACTCCGAGGAAGGCTATAGCAAGAGAATCGCCATGCTTTTGAGTTACCTTTAATGAATTGTGTAGTCGTAATCTCTTAGGATTCATGTTATGTCCAGGGTATAAATATAAACCCTCGACCATTGTAAAGGATATTCACAATCGATCAATACAACCGCCCCCCGTGCCAAGTTTCGAGTCCTTTTGTCGTGTCGCCGAAGTTCTTCGAGAGGAGCCATCGATCCGTCAACCTCCGTAAGTTCAAGCAACCTTGCCATCATGTCTAGTATCATGCGGTGGATTTAGATATTGATGCAAGTAGTCTTGTTTGTCTCGACCGGATGGTCAGGCGGGCGCGCCCGCTTGACGATCAAGAAGTCTTTGCTTATGCTTTGTTTATCTCGACTAGATGGCCGTGCGGCAAAGCGCCCGCTTGATAGCTTAGCGAAGCAAGATAGTTATCGGCTCTATTAGATTTTGGCAAGATCTAGTAGATTCATTAAGTTATCACGTGTTGCATGTGTTTAATGCTTTTTATTTATTTGTAACACTCTTTTGCCCAACCTAGATTGGTTGTTTTCGGCTCTTCATTTTCATAGATCTATTTGCTCTTTGATGTATATATCATGTCACCATGAAAGATAGATCATATGCCTATATAGCCGAATAAGATCAATCTAGATTGTTACATGTTGCGGGTTCTTGCACGTTAGAAGCGTTTGAATCTTGATAGGACCGGGTATCGTGCGGCAGATGCAAGTTCTTGATGGGTTTATTCGTGATAGCTTGTTTGTTCCTTCTTCATGGACCCCGAGTCGGCTGGACTGCCGAGCTTGGTTATGCTTTCAATTCATGATCAACTTTTACTTGTTCAAACATGTCTTCTCATACATGCGCTTTCGGCAATCAAATGTTCCACGTGTTTTGTCTTTATATTAGCCGAATGAATCATATGCATGATTGGCAGACAGCTTCTATAGCTGTATGTCGTCGTAAGTGGCTTCAGGGCCGTATATACGAACGAATGCTCGGGTCTCATCCCAAGACGTTCCGATTTTGTATTTAACAATCTTTTTGTCCCTTGTCGACTTTCAGGTCAAACTGATTGGCACGCTTCGGATTTCCAAACCGTGCGGGTCGTCCGATTGAAGCCACGCTTTTCGGCTTGGCGTGTGAGAGGCACGATCGCGTCGCATTTTCGTGTCGACACACTTTTTGGCACGCCCAAAGTGGGACACCGTTGTTCAAGATGTCCGAAATCAACAACAATCACGTTCGGATGTGACTTTGGATGAATTGCCGGAGAATTCAAGGGAGTTGGTGCAACAAACATGTGATCAATTTCAGCAAAAGTGTTTGATGTCCTTCACCAAGAACAAGAGCAATAAGGTCTTCCAAAAGCAAATCATTGCCAAGGGTTCTTCTTCCACATCAATCTGATTACAATCGAAGAAGAAGAGGCTCAAAAGGTGTCGAATTGGTTCATAAAGCTCTAGGAGAAACTATTACAAATCATAACACGGCTTTCTTGAACACCTTTCGTGCAATCATGGTTAGTACTTTCGCCCCCCGGCCGATAAGTATTTTGAAGAGAATGCAGGACCAATCCGTGGACCAACACTCTTCAACCCGCCAAAATACCAAGAAAAGCCTACTGGAGATGAAGGAGCATCTGGTTCAAACAAAGACGGACTAGTCCCTAATGAGAAACAGCCGCTTCCTACCTATGGTCAAGTGACATTTGGTATAACGTAAGATGTGCCGCAGATGCGCTTTCAAAGTGTCCCCAAAGATCAAACAAAGGTTGCAAAGAAACATGTATGGAGATGGATATCGTGAATTTATCGATTATACTTTGCTCGGATGCTTTGCCGAATCCGTGGTACGGGAGTGCATCGGGGATACCTTCCGGAAGGCAAACACGTGGGGCTCCAAAGTCGATATTGATGTCATCATGCATAGGATGGCCGACATGATGTGCGAGAATCAGTTCGGCCTAAAGCCAAGAATCAATCATATTCATACAAATCTCCTTATCCGTAATGGTACAATAGAGTGACACTTCCTCCAAGAGTGAAGCCTCCGACAGATTTGACCAAGTTTTCTGGCCAAGATGATACTAGCACCATAGAGCACGTCAGTCGGTATTTGATGCAACTTGGGGAAGCTTCAACAGATGAAGCTTGGAGAATTCGGTATTTTCCTTTGTCTCTCACAGGGCCGGCCTTCACATGGTTCACCTCCCCGCCGGTCCATTCCATTGGTACGTGGGCGGAACTAGAACAGAAGTTTCATGCGTACTTCTTCACCGGCACTAATGAAAAGAAGCTAGTCGACCTCATGAGTCTCGAGACGAGAGCTAATGAAACACCGCAGAGTATCTTCGCAGATTTAGAGAGACCAAGAACCTTTGTTATTCATTGAATTTACGGATGATCGGTTGCCTAGGATGGCGATAGCAGGCATGCAGCCGAATGTCAGAGAGAAGCTCTTCGGCATGGAATTTGATGACCTTGGTTGTCGGGGACCAAAATAAGGGCCCTCCAAACAGTTAGGCCCAACAAACGCAAAGCTAGGCTACATGGTAACTAAGCATGGCTGCCAGGCCCAAAGACGCCGCCAGCCAGTCTCGACCAAGCCCCTTAGCTTGGGCCCACGGTGGGCGCTAACTTTCCGCCCGTCCCGAGCCCCCTTACGCCGAGGCCTCGGACGGGCGCTTGCCTTTCCGTCCCGTCCGAACCCCTACGCTGGTTGAGGCCTCGGACGGGCGCTAACTTTCCGCCCGTCCGAGCCTCCTTCTGGCGAGACCTCGGGAGGCGCTTGCCTTCCGTCTGATGGAGCCCCTACGCCGAGGCCTCGGACGGGCGACTTTTTCCGCCCGTCCGAGCCTCCTTACTCGAGGCCTCGGGACGGGCGCTGTGTTCCGTCCCCGCCCGAGCCCCCTACGGCGAGGCCTCGGACGGACGCCTGCCTACCGTCCCGTCCGAGGCCCCCCTACGGCGAGGCCTCGGACGGACGCTAACGTTCCATCTTGCCCGAACCCTCTACAGAACGCCTTGGGACGAGCTCCACCTCCCGTCCCGTCCGAGGCCCCCGTGCTAGGGCCTCGGGCCGGGGACGCGCCCGCACCTCCGGTCAAGCGACCCACAGACTTGACGTATAACCACCGCCCCGCCTTCCCACGAAGTGTCGGGCGGCGCGGGCGGGGGGATGGGAGCCGTCCCGTCACAACCCTACGCCCGCGTTCATGATTGCGCTACCCCAAATGGTGGCGGCCATGCTCGCCTTGTAGGGGCACCATGATGACTAGCCTCTATGACGGGTCCCGTCCGGAAGTCACGAGAAGAGCGTGCGCCCGCGTTTAGGTGACGCCGAGCGCCCTTGAGATGGGCCGGGTCTTCGAGCCCCGCCACTGTACATCCGGGTATCGAGCACAGGAAGGCGGAGATGGCTTCCATGCGGTGTATCTGCTGCGCCGACCACGCCGTATCACGACAACGGCGCCCACGGCCCTCGGGCTTGGGGGATGAGTCAAAGCTACAGCAGCCACGGCGCCGGACACGGTCACCATGATTTCCCCCCGTTGCCGGGATCGAGGAGCCAACTCCACGAGCCCGAGGCGCATTATAATCGGCAGCACGGCGCCGTGCAAGACAAGGCCGCCGCCCACACCGGGGTCTCGAAACAAGGCAGAGGAGAAGCCCCGAGACCTCGGCCAAGAAGAGGCGGCGCCCACCACCGTTTCACCTATTCAGACACTGTACTAAAAGCCCGTTCCTCCCCTTACGGCTATAAAAGGGGAGGACGGGGGTCCTTCCAAGGACAAGTGAACAAGTCCACAAGCAAACCGGTTGGTCTAGACACAGGTCAATCGGACTACGTGCGAGTCTAGCAATCTCCTTAGCACATGGGCTCATATACTCATATTCACGAGACTTGGGACCAGCTCCCTCTCTCCACCTGCTTGTACACCCCTACCTACAAGCACCTTGGTGCAAGATAATACAAGACTCCCTTGTGTCCATCTCGCACACCATCCGGGGTTGGGAGCACGCACGCAAATTTACTCGTTGGTACTAGGACCGCCAGTTTTAGCACCGACATTGGTCAACTCTCACAGCGACTGGCTGCTATGAGTAATCAAGCTCAGGGGTTCAAAAGAGATAACCGCTTCCAAAAGGGAAATGTTGCCAATGTATCAAAGTTTTCTGGAAGAAGCGGCTGAGTACGATGATGATGACGAGATAGCCGCAGCCGAACTGACTTGGGCAAAGGAGCCTACTCAAGTTAGCCAGCGTTGGTTGAGGCAACAAAAAGGAACTTATGACTTTGATGTCTCCAAGTCCGATAAGCTCTTTGATCCGTTAGTAAGGGAAGGACGCATTAAACCGCCAGATGGACATCCTATCTTTGCGTCCCGAAGGAATGAAAGACAAGAAGTATTGTGGTTATCACAACACTAATTCTCATTCCATTAATGATTGCCGAGTGTTCAGAGTGCGGATTCAAAAGGCTATCCAGGAGGGACATCTGAAGTTCGATGGCAAGATGAAGATTGATGGTCAACCTTTTCCTCAAAATATGATTTCGTTCTCTGTGAATATGGTTTCTGCGGATGATTCTAAAGGTAAAGGCAAGATGAAGGTGTTAACCTCTGACAGAGCGAAGAAGAATGGCACTGTCGACCCTGATCAGCAAATCACAAGTGAAGAGCTGAAACAAAAAGTTCAAGAATAGCCGAACCGAAAGAGGAGAAAGTTCCAAGCCTAGGGTAACATCGCGTATTTTGCTAAACAAATGGCAAAGACAGTAAGAACGGGAATACTATGAAGAACAAAGGTTTATAGAGGAACGCCGGAGATACGAAGAAGAGGTGTACCGCAGAGAGCAAGAAGAGCATGTGAGAGAGATGGAGCAGTCTCATTGGGGTTGTTCATTCTTCAAACATTGCCGAACGAAGGCTTGAAGTCGCCTGCTAGAAACAATTGCCCCGAATGCGTGATCGTATTTCGGGTACAGCGATCTCGAATCAAACCGACCGGTCCATGAAAGACTTGGAATGCGCTCGAGGACGATCGGCGCCTAAAAATAGACGATTTTGAAAATCAGCCAAGGAAAAGGTTTGCGGATCAACGTTGGACTCATTATAAAGGATACAACCGAGGGAAGGTCCCCATGAATATATCCGGCAAAAGGACAAGTGGTGCCCTCCAAGACCGAGAAAGAGTCGAGAAGAGGAGAGTTCAACGCTTAAGGAACAAAGAACCGAAGCAAGCGGATGCCGAGGAGAAACCGATATGGGCGCCCTAAGAAGAAACCCGATGAGCATGGATCCTCGGGTGATGCATGTATGGCTTTCTTCCTCCCATCGAGTTTATAGCTCCCCGAAAACCAAGACGCCCAAGAAGAAGTATACTCCGATTTTGATGAGAGTGAGTTTCAAGATTTGATGGCTCATTTGGTATTGACACAACAGGCAACTTTCGATAAACCGCCAAATATCGTCACTTGAAGCCACTTTATCTAAAAGGATACGTCAATGGCAAGCCTCTGACTAAAATGTTTGTTGATGGAGGTGCTGCTATCAATATTATGCCATATACAACTTTCGTGAAGCTTGGAATGACGAGTGAAGACTTGTTAAAAACCGACATGGTTCTCGAGAGATTTATTTGGCAATCCTTCCGATACTCGAGGAGCTGTACATGTCGAGTTGATGATTGGATCAAAGACTTTGATCACTACTTTCTTTGTCATTGATGGCAAGGGGGCGTACAGTTTGCTTTTGGGAAGAGATTGGATTCATGCCAATTGTTGCATCCCTTCAACCATGCACCAAATTCTTATTCAATGGGTTGGAGACGACATTGAGGTTGTCCACGCCGATGATTCTCGTAAGTGTTTTGCTGCGGAGCCCGCTTATTGGGAATATGACGGCATTGATTATTTTTCCCGGCAAAGTATGGGGAGAAGGTCCCGTGAATGTCTTCAACGAGGGATCAACGGCCGATCCAAGCAAATCGGCTCTCACAAGTAATTTTTAATGGGTAACCCAATCGATGGCAACAAAGGAAAGTTGGGGCATGGTTTTATGTCGGCCGACAAGTTAGAAGAAATAGATGTTGGTGATGGTACTAAGCCAAGGCCGATGTACATTAGTGCAAGTTTAAATTGAGTACAAATCACAGTTAATAGCCCTTTTAAAGGAATTCAAAGATTGTTTTGCCCGGGATTATACGAGAGATGCCCGGATTGGATCGCTCTATTGTTGAACATCGATTACCTATTAAGTCCGGTTATCGCCCTTACAAACAACCTCCACGAAGGATCTATAAAGAGGAGGTATTGGCCGATGTGAAAAAAAAGAGATCGAAAGATTGTTGGAAGCAAATTTCATTCGGCCATGCAAGTATGCGAGAATGGATTTCAAATATAGTTCCTGTGATACAAGAAGAATGGAAAGATGAGGGTACGCATAGACTTTAGAAATCTTAATAAAGCTACTCCGATGGATGGATACCCGATGCCGATTGCCGATTTGCTAGTAGATGCAGCGGCGGGTATGAAGTCATTAGCTTTATGGATGGGAATGCCTGGTTATAACCGGATCTTCATGGCAATAGAAGATATATCAAAGACGACCTTCAGATGCCCTGGTCATATTGGTTTGTTTGAATGGATTGTCATGACATTCGGGTTAAAGAATGCCGGCGAACTTATCAAAGAGTTATGAATTACATTTTTCATGAGTTGATCGGCAAAGTCGTAGAGAGATTTATATTGATGACGTGGTGGTCAAGTCTAGAAACTATGAAGGGCATTTAGCCGATTTGAGGAAGACTCTGGAGTACACTAGAAGACATGGTTTGAAAATGAATCCAAATAAATGTGCTTTCGGAGTCTCAGCTGGTGAGTTTTTGGGATTTCTTGTTCATAAAGGAGGGATTGAAGTTGGGAAAAAGAGCATGGAAGCAATAGACAAGGTTGTCCCTCCGACCAATCTCACAGAGTTACAGTCATTGCTTGGCAAGATTAATTTTGTGAGAAGATTTATATCCAATTTATCAGAAAGAGTCTTGCCTTTTTCTCCACTTTTAAAGCTCAAGAAGGGTCAAGAATTTGTATGGGGTGACGTACAACAAAAGGCTTTTGATGAAATCAAGGAATACATGAAGGCGCCACCAGTACTGGTACCTCCACAACTTGACAAGCCTTTCAAGTTGTACGTGGCGGCCGATAGTCTAACAATAGGATCGGCCCTCATACAAGAGTTTGAAGGAAAGGAGAGAGTGATAGCTTATCTTAGCCGAAAACTCTTGGATCCAGAAACAAGGTATTCGGCTACAGAGAAACTTTGTTTATGTGTGTATTATTCGTGTACCAAATTTCGGCACTATTTATTAAATGCCGAATGCGTGGTAGTTTCTAGTTTTGATGTAATAAAGCATATGCTGTCGATGCCAATTTTGAATGGGAGGATTGGCAAGTGGATTTTAGCTTTATCAGAGTTTGATTTGAGATATGAATCGGCAAAAGCGGTAAAAGGTCAAATTATCGCTGATTTTATTACACAACATCGTGATCTTTCTGTTGAGATGGTAAGCATTGTGCCTTGGGCTTTATTCTTCGATGGTTCATCCTGTTGCAAAGGTGGTGGTGCTGGTATTCTCTTAATTTCTCCACATGGAGCAACTTTTGAGTATGCTATTCCCATTGAATTTTATGTTACTAACAATCAAGCGGAGTATGAAGCATTGCTTAGAGGGCTTTGACTTCTTGTAGAAGTGAAAGCCGTTCTTTGTTGAGATCTTTAGGGATTTCGAGCTGGTAATTAACCAATTAAGCGGCCAATATGAATGCAAGAGTGATGTGTTGAGAGAATATTATGAAGAATGCCGGGAACTTTTGAAAAGCTTTCGGGTAGCAACCTTGCACCATATCCCTTGGGGGGCACAATGAAGAAGCAAATAGGTTAGCTCAGTCGCTTCGATATCGTGAAAATCAAGAAATCCTCACTATAGATGAAGATGTTTTGAATACTGAGCGAGTGGTTAATGATTGGAAATGTGAAATCATCGAATATCTAAGAAATCCATCACAGAGAGTTTCCCGAAAGCTCAGGTATAAAGCCCTCAAGTTCGTGCTTCTTGACGATCAATTATATTATAAATCTATAGATGGAGTATTGCTTAAATGCTTGAGTCAAAAAGAGGCCAGAAAAGTGATGTATGAAGTGCATGAAGGACTGTGTGGTGCACATCAGTCAGCTTATCGAATGAAGTGGATAATTCGAGAGAATTGGTTATTTTTGGTCAACCATGCTTTGGAAGATTGCTTTGAATATTATAAGGGATGTCATGACTGTCAAAAATTCGGCAATATTCAGAAGGCTCCAGATCCGCTATGAACCCAATAATCAAACCTTGGTCATTTAGAGGATGGGGCATAGATTTAATTGGTCAAATTCATCCTCCTTCGAGCAAAGGACATAAGTTTGTGCTCTTGGCCACGGATTATTTTACCAAGTGGGTTGAAGATATTCCATTGAAGGGGGTCACGTCAGAAAATATGATCAGTTTCGTTAAAGAGCATATAATTTATAGGTTTGGAATCCCTCAAACTATAACGACCGATCAAGGAACTCGGTTTACTTCTTGAGTTTTGTGATTTTGCCGAAGATATGGGAATCAAGTTGTATAATTCTTCTCCTTATTATGCACAAGCCGGTGGCCAGGCAGAAGCATAAATAAGATTATGGTCAAGATCATTCAAAAGAAGATTGATGAGAAGCCAAGAAGATGGCATTTGGTTCTTAATGAAGCGTTGTGGGCTTACCGAATGGCTTGTCACGGGTCGACTCAAACATCTCCCTATGAGTTGGTTTATGGGCATCATGTTGTATTACCTTGGGAGTTGCAATCGGGTTCAAGACGAGTTATGTTACAAAAGGATTTGGAAAAAGGAGATTATACAAATCGATGATAGATGAACTGGAGGATTTGCATCCGATTCGTCTCAAGGCAATCGGAAAACATTGAGAAAAACAAAGTACGTGTTGCCAAAAATACAACAATAAGAAAATCAAGATAAAGCAATTCACAGAAGGTGATCCGGGTTTGGAAGACTATACCTTGCCGATTGGATCAAAAAGACGAGCATTCGGCAAATGGTCTCCGATTGGGAAGGACCCTTTCGGGTAGAAAGATGTGTGCCCTGGCAATGCATATATTTTGAAGACTTTGTTTGGAGAAATTTGCCGAGCTATTAATGGACGATATCTTAAAAAATATTACCCCAAAGATTGAGGTTGGTTCATAAAAGGAGTTTGAAGTTAAAGCGGTGATGAAATAACATCGCCTTTAGAAAAAAAAATTGTGAAATCGGCAAATAGCCGATACAGTTTTTGTATCACCTTTAGTACAAAATATAGCCGAATGGTTTGGAATTGACATGGGCATTACGACCGGGTTGGTTTATCGGAAGAAGAGAAAGTGAAGCGTTGAATGACAATACTTGAATGACACGTCAAATCGATTGCAACGCAAGACTAAGATCTACTCGGTTAAAATGACATCATTACATTCGGGAAACATCATTTTGAGTTATTTTGATTCTAAAAAAATGCTGAAGACAACTATTCGGCATCCAACACAAAAATCATGAACAAACGCATCTTCAGAAAGTAATTTGATTATTTACATTCAATCCCTAATTACAAACTACTCCCGGAATAACTTATTCAGATGCATGAGGATTGGTGGACTCGGCCGAGGGCAGCGGCATGATCTTCATACTTTGCTCCGGACACTCGTTAACATCCTCAATCTCATGAGGAGGGCCGCCCGGCAAAGCCCACGGCTTGGGACAGAATAGTCTTCGCCGGTCCGGGGAAGACATCGCCGCCAAAGCCGAGAGATGCGCCAAGGTGCACACCTTGGATGATGGCACGATCAACACGGCCATCCACAACATCGGCGTGCCTCGGCAGTCTCCCCCCGGGCGTTCACCTTGTCGGCCACCCTGTTCGCCGCTACCTTCGGCGCTCATTCTCTGCAGGTGTCTTTGAACAAGAAAAAGGTGTCAAGCACACGAAGAGGATTGAGAGAAAAGAAATTTATGTGAGGATGCCGAACCAGTAATGGCGTCGGGCAGGCGCTTTGCGCCGATCCTCCCATTCGGCTTGCGCAACGCCGAACAGCTTGGAAACGTCGCCCGGCTCGTTCGGGCCTCATCCCCTCATTGCGGAACCGAGCCTCCTCGTGAATGTACTGAGAGGGTCCTCACCCTCTGATTCCGCCGGACCCCAAGGGTTGGCGTTGTATGAGTTGTCGGACTCAGAAGAGCTCGACGAACTCGAGGAGCCGGAGACAGGGACCGGCTGGTCCAAGGTGCCCGGTTGAGTCACACCATCGGAGGGAGGAGATGGTGCTTGCCGGTGATGACCCTCGCCCTAAGCAGATGAAGAAAACCAAGGTTAGGGGAGATGAACATGAAGCATGAACCGCAAAGAAGCCACTGATTGATTCTCACCCATGGCGCTGACGGCGCGGTGCTCAACTTCCCTCTGCCTCTCCCTTAGCAGGACGCTTGCCACGATCATCGCCGCCGCTCGACATTGGTGCTCTGAATGATTGATCCTCTTCTTAGGGTTGGATGAAGCAGAGAGATGAAGAGACGGCGATGAGTATGCTAGTCGGAGGTAACAGTGAAGGCCGAGGAAGGGCTTTATTTATAAGCCAAAGTGGAGATCGTGGCGTATACTTCAGGGTATCCCAAGCGACGAAATAGGGTTTACTCCTTTTGGGCCGTTACCGGACTGGGCCAGGCTCGGCTAAATCAAAAACGACGGTTCAAAGGAATCGGCTATTCTCCTAATCGGGAAGCCTGAGGCGGTCTGCTATCCTCCTAATCGAGAAGCTTGAGGTATTCGGCTATGTCATCAATCAGGCAGAGATTAAAAGGGGCGAAACATAACAAGGAGTGCAATTGCTCAGGAATATAGTATGATATATATGAGTACATTAGAAAGCCGGTGCTTCACTCACCTAGGAACAACTTGATTGCATCTATAGCATCATTCCTAATTCGGCTAACTTCCTCTAGCACCTTCTTGTCGTCATCCTCGAGCTTTGGATTTTGGTAAGCTTTGGTTTTGATACGCTAATTCTCCTTGATGACGGATGCTATCTTTGTTTTGGCTACATCTATGGAGTTCGGCAGATTGGCAATTCTATCTTTGTGGGACTGGATGTTGGCATTTAATCGAACCAATTGAGCTTCGGCTGGCCTTTTCTTCCTCCATAGCTTTCGATTCGGGCTCTAAAGTTGACAAAGATTGTTTAGCGGCCTGAATCTCGGAATGCAGCTCTCGGCTTGTTGCTTCTTCATCAGATTGTCACTCAGAGAGCGACTCTAGAGGCCATGTTCTTGTTTGCCCTCCTAACCTTACCAAGATGGTTATCAAGATGAGTTGCAGATTCTAAAGGGAACTCGAGAGTTGGAGGGATTTCTTGGTCAATGAGTTCAACCGGGTCCCTTATCCGATCCGCATCTTGGACCGAATGTTGTTGTCCTTGGTTAGTAAAAGAGCTACTTCCTTAAGCCGAGCACGGTTCTCTGGCTGATAACCTCTGGCCGAGATATACCTTCTTTCGCCTCCCTCATTGATATACTCTTCAACTGTGAAAGAGTAGGCGATAGTCGGCTTGGCCTCATCCTTAAAGGAAGGAAAATCATTAGCCGATTGGTCAAAATTGTTAAAGAAACCAATGAAGTGAAGTATTACCTTTTGAATAGAGTCTTCTTCAAAGGTTGAATCCTACTTTGGCTTGGTTGAGGACTTGATTGGATGCCTGGGGATGATGAGCTAGAAGCCTTTGGTGAGAAGAGGATTCTTCTGGCTGTCATCTGTCCAAGAATTGCTCTGTTTCTAAAATATAAAAGTAGCGAGAATGTGAGAACTATTCAAAGTGCATCTAGTACAAAGAAAGGGAACGATCAACTGGGATAATAATACCAGTATGGCCAGTGGTTTCTTGGATTTTTGCATCTCCAGCAGAGGCCCGAGGAGGGATCACAATGGTTGTTGAAGCATTGGCCGATCTTGAAAGTTTAACCTTGTGGGCCGCAGCGGAGGAAGTGAGTACAAAATTATTGCCTAAACAAAAACCCGACAAGGGTGTACCTTGGGAGACAGTTTAGCTTTCTTGGATCTTGTTCTCACGGGCACAGTGACATCCTTGCTTAATTCGGCGGTGGCTTTCCTCTTGCTCTCTCCTCTTGGAAGTCTTTGAACCCAAAACCGGCTTTGGGGTTTTCATGAAATTTGTCAAAGTAGGGGCATTATGTCCCAAAGCAGGAATAGGCCCGGCCCGGTAATCCGAGCTGCTCGAGAAGGAGGAGTGGGCTCAATATCCTGTGAATAACAAAGTGTTAAAATCAGGAATGAATCCAATGGTGAGAAAATATGGGTACAAGAAAGTTACCTCACTATCAGAAGCAAATTGAGCACGCAAATCTTGGCATAAGGGATGCACCGGTATATTAAAGATGTGGGCACGCCATTCTCGCCACCGGGGAAGCAAACAAGGGATGGGCGGCATGTATCAATCCGAGTGGGGAAGGTGCATATGTTGGCAAGTCCCATCCAAGTTCAAAAACTTTTTGGCCTCCATGTCGTCTTTTATCTCTTCCCTGGGCTTTATGATCCTAGAGAAGAACGACCTTGGGGGCAACTGTCCACATCCTAGCCGTCCCGGCCACCATGTTTGGGTTATAAAATTCATAAGTGGGGCGCAGTAACCTTCCATGATGGAACTCTGTTGGTAAAGCGGGGCTTGATAAAGGAGTTGAAAACCTCTATGGACACTTGGTCCGAGCACCCAAACTCATAACTAAACTTGCAGGGAAGAGTCAAATTCTCATTTTCCCTATAAGGGAGCCGCAGTACATTCTCAAAACCTTTGAAGAATAGCTTGAAGAGGTGACCAATGTCTATGTCAATCTTGACAGAGGATTTGCTTCTCCATATGTTTGGTGCCTTTTTCTTTTCTTGTGTCATCTTCAAACATGATTAGCGAAGGGAAGCCCAAGTCATGGAGATTTGAGACACTATTTGATGCATGTACAAGCTGCAGCCACATCCGGACAAACCACTAAGGACCATTCACACAATGTATTTCCCCATGTTGACGCATTTGAGCAAAGTGGTCTTGTGCATCATGTGATAGACACCCCTAAGAAATACTTGCCCATGGGAATCGGGGTGCTGCTGAGCCAACTCTTCACCATTACCATGTGATTGAGTTGGCTCATTTGATTTTCCATAGAAGATGAATCTGCACAGACCACATGTTCGGGGAAAGCCTTGTATTCTTTGTCAAGTCTGAAGCATCGGATGATTTGTAAGTATTGATGTACTTCATCCATCCACCTCCGGACTTAATCGCCTTTTGGTTTCTTCTTTGTTCTTGTACTTGGAAGGGTACACCGGTCTTTGTCACATTTAGGCTGGTCATCATGAAAATGTCGGCCAAAGTAAAAAGACATTGGGCCATGACCAAAGATGAAGGCATTAGCAAATCATCGACCCGAAGTGGGTGGCTGCTATCGAAGGGAGTCGTTCCGGGTGTGTCTCGGCGGGGATAACTCCAGGCAATCTTTGAATGTCTTGGGACTCCCGGTGGCTCTTTGCTTTTCTCCGGCATCCTCCGGTACCAATTTCGCCATCCGGCAATTGGAGGAAACGGCCAAGTCTTGAAGGTGTTTGGCCACTGATTCGGCGGGTGATTCCAGATTTGAAAGGGATCCTCGGAGTTTCCTTCTCAACGAACTCAATCGGGTCAGGATCTCCCATCGGCCCCAAGAAATATGAATCAGGGTTCACGGTGCAGGGAATCAAAGTCTCATCCTTGTATTCCTTCAACAGAGTGACGCAACCAGAAAAAATGAATCAGAAAAAAGCGAAGGATCAATGAGGAAATCGCCGAATACATAAAAGAAGCGAGAAATTACCTTACGGAACTCCATCCCGGGTCGCCATTGAATACTAAAAATAGGTTTGAATCTAGAACGGAGAATTTGGATTTCGGGTATACTGCAGATTTGAACAGTGTTGACCTAGATGAGAAAAGAGTTTGTGGTCAATTTCGGAATAAAACTCACTTTTATCCCGAAATTAAGGGGGCATGTGTTAACACTGGATTTTGGTAAGAGCCGGAAAGATGACAGGTGGACCCGTTCGGCAAAACTCACGAAAAGGCAAGAGATCAGCGCATTCGGCAAACGCTAGTATGGTCAATTAACCTTGAACTATTCGGCAAGTATCAAATGCGGCTAACTCTCGGGCGGTTCGGCAAGCATTCGATGCGGTCGGCTATCTTTAAAGGCGGTGGCTCCATTCGGGAAGCAAAAGTGGGCAAGCAGGAAGCCGAATAGAAGGAGAAGAGCGTGATGATCAAGGACTCCGAGGAAGGCTATAGCAAGAGAATCGCCATGCTTTTGAGTTACCTTTAATGAATTGTGTAGTCGTAATCTCTTAGGATTCATGTTATGTCCAGGGTATAAATATAAACCCTCGACCATTGTAAAGGATATTCACAATCGGATCAATACAACCGGCCCCGTGCCAAGTTTTCGAGTCCTTTTTTTGTCGTGTCGTCGAAGTTCTTCAAGAGGAGCCATCGATCCGTCGACCTCCGTAAGTTCCGGCAACCTTGCTATCATGTCTAGTATCATGCGGTGGATTTAGATATTGATGCAAGTAGTCTTGTTTGTCTCGACTGGATGGCCGTGCGGCAGGCGTCTGCTTGACGATCAAGAAGTCTTTGCTTATGCTTTGTTTATCTCGACTAGATGGCCGTGCGGCAGGCGTCCGCTTGATAGCTTAGCGAAGCAAGATAGTTATCGGCTCTATTAGATTTTCGCAAGATCTAGTAGATTCATTAAGTTATCACGTGTTGCATGTGTTTAATGCTTTTTATTTATTTGTAACACTCTTTTGCCCAACCTAGATTGGTTGTTTTCGGCTCTTCATTTTCATAGATCTATTTGCTCTTTGATGTATATATCATGTCACCATGAAAGATAGATCATATGCCTATATAACCGAATAAGATCAATCTAGATTGTTACATGTTCGGGTTCTTGCACGTTAGAAGCGTTTGAATCTTGATAGGACCGGGTATCGTGCGGCGGATGCAAGTTCTTGATGGGTTTATTCGTGATAGCTTGTTTGTTCCTTCTTCATGGACCCCGAGTAATTTGGATTTGCCGAGCTTGGTTATGCTTTCAATTCATGATCAACTTTTACTTGTTCAAACATGTTTTCTCATACATGCGCTTTCGGCAATCAAATGTTCCACGTGTTTTGTCTTTATATTAGCCGAATGAATCATATGCATGATTGGCATGCGGCTTCTATAGCTGTATGTCGTCGTAAGTGGCTTCGGGGCCGTATATACGGAAGGCTATGCGGTCTTATCCGACACGTTCGATTTTGTATTTAACAATCTTTTGTCCCTTGTCGCTTTTCGAGGTCAAAACCGACGGCACGCTTCGGATTTCCAAACCGTGCGGTGTCCGATTGAAGCCACGCTTTGGCTTGCTGCGTGTGTGAGGCTAAGGTGCGTCGCATTTCGTGTCAACACAAAGAGACACCACAACGAAGATGGGCCTGAGAGGCCAAAATAGAGGGCCGGCCGGCTGGGGCCTAGGGCGGGTGGCCTCCCCCCAAAATCCTCCTTGGCTCAGCTTCTGAAAGCTTTCTCTACCGCCTTTGAGGGTTTATATTCACCGTACATGAAGTCGGTTTGATTGAACGGCTTGTATGCATCCCACTAGGCTATATAAAGGGACCCCTGACCCCCTGACGGAGACATCCCTGAAACCCTAATTCATTATCTCCAGTTGGATCAACGTGAGAGGGGTCCCTTGAATGGATCTACATCTTAGAGTAGCTATCTAGTCTTAGAATTAGAGAGAGGAGTTGACAGTAGAGTTTTGGAGGAGTTCCGGCCTGTCGGTGCTTCTCTTCAGCTGTATTCTCTGGGATCATGTCCCCTCGCCCGGGACTTGCTTCTGAGGTTCTTCAATCATCGTCTTCTTATGTAAGTAACTTTGTATTCATATTGTTCTTCTAGTTCATAATTCTTTTGAGTGCTTTAGTCTATGGGACGTTGTAGACTGAAGTAGTAATATAGGTGTAAGCGTGGCGCTTAGATCTAGATTACTTGTGAATGTCCCCTGTCTTTCCGGTAGATGGTAGCTCGCGAAGGTGACTTATAGGTTCATTGAATCCTCTGTAATCCATCATCCGTTAGAAGGTTTGGCAGCCACATATAGATGCTGGTAGGGGAGAACTCTGATTTCTACCCCTATTCAAGTTATCTGGCCGTGTTAGAACATTAGAAAATACCTTTTTACCGAGATTCAAAGTAAACGTAGTTTTAGTGATCTTCTCTTATCTCTATCTAGGATTGATATCTCTTGGTTAGGTTGGACCGTAGTTATACTCACACGTTTCCTTGTGGATACGATATTTAAAACCTCCGGGTGAAGTGCTACATCGGTATTATATCTGTGCGCTTGTGGATAGTCATATTTTCTTGTGTGCATTTAATTTATACCAATAAACATTTCTGGTACCATTGCCGGGAAAACGGTTGCTGAGTTAATTGCGAATCTAGCTTTACCTTGTATTATACTTTTATCTTTTCCTGTTTTATCCCATTCTCTTCATTGTTTTTATTTTCATCCTTATGGATGCTTTTAATTCCACTCCCATCTGCTTATATGGCATGCACAAAAGCTTTGGACCACCAAAATGTAGAGAGCCTATCATAACACCTGGCTATGAGCTGTGTCCATGTCTAATCAATATGATTCGGGATAAATCCTTCTCAGGAGAAGGCAACGAAAACCCATACTTACACCTACAGGAGTTCGAGTAGACCTGTGCATGCTTACGAATAGCTGGTATGTCCGATAAGACGTTAAGATGGAAGCTTTTCCCATTCTCTTTGATAGGAAAAGCTAAACAATGGTACAATCGAGCCGTAGGAAGTATGCAAGGAGACTGGAAAATATTATACTCTGAATTCTGTTTACACTTCTTTCCTATCTCCAAAGTAGCTAGCCTTCGAAAAGAGGTTCTAACTTTTAGGCAACTAGAACAAGAATCTCTTAGTAAATCATGGGAGCATTTTAATAAACTTATCACATTTGGCCCTGACCTTGGTTTACCAGACTCCATGCTTCTTCAATATTTTTATTTGGGTCTTACCAAGGATTCTAAGGAATCCCTTGATTTAGCCTCTGGAGGAGCTTTTCTTCACTTACCTATAACTGAAGCAAGACCTATGCTAGAAAAGTTTGTTTAAGCCACTTCTGAGCTCTCCGAGGAAGAGAAGGAATCATCTCCTGAACAAAAAGAGAAAGTCTTTGTAGCTAAAACACAATCACTCTAAACCCAAGATTCAGCTATCAATCCTAAACCATCAAAGTCTCACAATGATGATTTAGATTTCCAGTTAGCTAAGATGCTTGTACATCAATATAAATCAGATCTTCTCAGAAGAGCATCTTGGAAAAAGTGTCCTCAACTTCCTTTCCCTCCTAAAGGAAATCAAGAAGAATATAGGGATGGCATGTCTAGTGATGCAATAGAAGGAGAGCTAAGCCACTCAGAATTAATCCCATCTTCTCCCCTTCTATACCCTCATTAGATGACTTATCTAAACCCATTTTTTAAAAGCATCCTTGACCCTGATGATCCTTCTTATCCTCTCTCTCCAAGTCCAATAATGACCCTAGAAACACACTAGAATACCCAAAGCATAGGAGTCATAAAGACTATACGAATGACCGAGAAAAGCAACAATAACAATGGCAAGAATGCATGGAACATATGAAAAACTCATATGTCATTATCAAAGAATGGATGGAAGAGGACGAAGCCTTAGTGTTAGCATCTGAACTTGGACAAATGGTGAGCTTAAATCAATTTCTTCAATAAATATGACTCACCCAAGTTTGAAGGAAGCCTTAGACGAGACCAATCCTAGAGACATCAATTCATGGGAAATCCTAAAAAATAAAATATCCAATGAATGTCATAGGCATAAAATAATAGAAACAAACTTGTTGCGTATAGACACCCATGAAGAAACACCTCTGGAGTTTGAAAAGGGAGATCATATCAATGAGCATGAAAATTATTTCATTAATACCCCAGCAAATCCATGGCCATATGACAAATCTCCTAGATTCATTGGTCTCTCTAACATTGCTGCACACGAGATTTTCAACCCCCCATTCTACATGTTTCTACAAACTTTGAAAGGATGGTTGTAGATGCATATGTTTATCATAAATATTGTAGATCTCATTGCAATCTTGAGATAACATGAGTTTGCACCTTTTGCTATGATGCTTTTGTGATAGAAATATAATTGTGAAAATATTTCTTGGGTATTTCTGTCACTAACCATTCTAGGTTTGAAGTGAGAAAATAAACAATGGCAGCACCAGGTATATCCAACCAATTATCATGCAGCATTAAAGTATATCCATCCAACCTTAACTTTGCTTTGCAAAATTTTAGCTTGGGGAATGGACTTATTTGAAAAATCTTAAATCATGTTGCTAATATTGGTTGCCTCTACCTTTTTAATTTATACTCAAAATGTTGCATAATAATCATGCTCCTTCATCTCTATCTAAATAAATCTCTATAAGTGCTTTCGTGTCACCTTTGTCTGCCATAGTAAGTTTTGGTTTGGTATTTTTATAGGCTTTTTAAACTAAGCATGGTGCTTAGGTTAAAATGTCTTCCTTAACTAAAACTAGACATAGAGTTTGGTTTGGTTATTGAACTAAAAATTATTGTAGTAGACATTAGAATATTTTGTTAGACTAACCCCTGTAAGAATCTTTTAATTCAATCTAGGTAAGTCATGAGATGAATTCAAATCAAAGATGAAGCAAGGCACATGACAAACTTCAATACTTTGCAAAGAAGACACAGCTCATTCATCATAGATGGAAGAACTTTAAGTATCAATGATTCATTCACTTTATCATTTGTTGCAAGTTACTTTTTGCCTTGAACTATGTCTGAATAGAACATGGTCTATGCTAAAATAATCTCAACACTATCTTTTTATTAGCATAGACAAAACACAATAAAATCATGGACAAACAACCTATGTTTCAAAATTCTATGCTCCTTCAGGTATGTATTGTCCACTAATCTGTTGCAGACATAGGAATGAGTGAAGCGAAAGTAATAAGATCAAGGAAGCAAAAAGATGGCAAAGGGATAGGAAAGAAAGAGTAAAATGGAGGAGACAGGTTGCTCAAGAACAACACAAGATCCAAGAAAGGAAAGGACCACTGAAAGTCATCTATCACTTATCACTTGGAGTCATACTCCAAGAATGAAGGTAACATCTAAGGTAATTGGTCAACATTTTCCTCTTGATCTTGATATGCATATAAATAAAGATATAAACATGTTTGGATTGAAACTTTGCTTAACTGACTCAACATGTTTAAGATGTTTAAACTTATTCCTAGCATTCACTTTCTTGATCTCATGGTTGTAACCAATTAAAAGCTAAAAAGTGTACATCTTATGCGTGGAAGATGATAGTCATACTCATATTAAAATTCAAACATTAAGTAGAGATAGACAATCCTTCCATTGGTAAAACTGCCACAAGAACTTAAACATTACATTCATGCTCGGTCTTACGATCTTACCACCCTTGTTAAATAAATTAAGCAACATTAGTTTTGTGCAATGTGCCTAAGGCTAGAGAAGAAAATTACTCAAAAAAAAGGCTAGAGAAGAATAAATGAAGAAATAGATTTGGTTACGTTGGTGTTTTTCCACCAACAGAGCCCATGCACTTGATCTCTATCTTGGTTTCCAAGCAGGATACACTTCAAGCAAAGTGTGAAGAGAATATTCCCTAACACTCTACAAGTGAAAGTTCTGAATCCACGAACATGCACACTAAACAAGATTTGCTAGCTCCCACTATTAATGCTCTACTTCAACCTCTTGGACAATCAAAGAACAAGAGTGGCACAAAGCATCAAAATCACAAACATAAGAGGTGTAAACATCATTATCTCCATCTCCAAGACTAACATATGGACTTAATGAAAGAACAAGAGTGGAGAAGAACAAATCCAATTCGGAGGACTTAAAAATCCGAACCCTCGCTGAAAGGTAACATCGGTAGTTATTCATATTTACTTTCTTGCATTGCATATTTCTCTTTAGCATATTTACCTTTCTGTATTAGCATTATATAGAAAACAATAAAAATAATTAGACATCCATTATGTTGCATTCATGCATCTCAAACAATGAAGCCCCATGTGAAACACTTATGGTGTAAAAGTCGTAGGAGTTCTCACTGTGGTGGCCTAAAAAAAAAAAGTAATAATATATATATATATATATATATATATATATATATATATATATATATATATATATATATATATATATATATAGCATGCATATTTTCTTTCTACATATAGACCCCAGAAACTCTAAAAATATTAATTGGGCATCCTGCTGCATTTCTGCTATCATAAAATACTTTGAAACCTCCACAAACCCAATCCTCTAAAACGGCCAACTACTAACTCTTTATCCTAATACCGTTCCACGAGTTTTTGGTGTTTTGTGAGAGCTTTATGCAGGATGACTCCAAGAGCTAGCACACCTAGGTATCTTCATCTACACCACTCGAAGTACACCTTTCTAACACATAGCTAATCCTTGTGTGAAGGAAATAGCTTCTTGGGAAATGAGTTTGAGATCCACGACAACACTTGCTCTTATAAGCACCATCAGCTTCAGCGCTCAACCACGACAATAACTAGCTTGGGGGAGATCATCCCCTAGTTATCAGGTAAGTATACCTAAGCGATTATCGAGTCTGTTTTATAGTTATAAAATACAAAAAATATATGAGCACATAAAGGTTCACTATAGTATCATAAGAAAACCTAAAAATATCAAAAATATTTGGACACATAAAGGTCCATGTGCAGAGAGTCTTGTGAGTCTATTAGTTAAAATAAAAAGATGAATAACAATTAAAACCAAATAAAGATACTTTATTAAGGTGTGATCATAGAGTATACTTAATAAGTTTTATCTAGATTGTTAAAGAGTCGAATAAAAACTAGAGAACAATATAATTTTGAATTGGAGATGATGAATAGTTGCTCTGCCGTAATTCCTTTCAAGTGCCTAGTTTTCAACTTTAAATTCTCCTGAGTTTTTGATATGACTGCTTTGATATAAGAATTTACTCTGAACCTGAAACTTGTGGAGGCATATGCTTAAGCTAAGTCTAGGTGAATGAGGGATATGATATAAGAAAGTCTGAGCTGCTATTTATCTTATTCCTAGCGATACTAAAGTTCTGGAGATTTATCTTTTTAAAACATAAAATCTTACATGATGAGCTCTTGTATGACAAAGTTTAATTTTCTACCAAAGCCATATATGATATATCTAGATTAGGAAAACGTTTGCTCATTAATGCTGCTTGCTTTACATTGAGTTCAGTCAACCTTTGTTGTATAACTTATGAGAGTCTTGTCATGCTTTTAAAAACAAGATCACACGCACACTCCACCTACATATACATTATTCCTACATTGGGAGTAAGCGCAACCATTTTTCAGTTTTATCCTGATCCACCTTAAAATGTTTTTCTCCTACACTAGGAGTGAACACCCAAAAATAAACCCCCCAGGATAAACCCCTGTTTCATTGCTCTAAGTTCTTATCATCTCTCCAATCATTTCTATTCAAAGGATGCATGTGGTTATGCAAAAGAAAGAGTATTGAAAGAAAAGAGGGAGTTAAAAAAATGGACAAGTGTCCAAGCAATTAAAATAATGGGTACTTAGATGCCCGCCTCCCTAAAAAAAGAAGAAAAGAAGAAGAAAAAAAAGAGAGAAAGAAAGAATAAAGATAGCTCATGTTTTCCTATGAAAGTTTTAAAGTTCCTAGAGAGAGATTTACTTCCTAAAGAGCAAGAACAGAATTAGAATTAGCTACCATATATACACCTATCCACCATATTCCACACACATGCATATCTTAGTTTGATTGTATGATTTGACTCTCTTTGGATCTATTGTTTGACTTTACAATATATGAATTGCAAGTATGCTCACCCTTGTTTAATGCCACTCCTATGAGCTCCACTATAACCCTTAGTTATAGGACGGCATAACATCATTAATGCCTCAGTGAGATCCACAAATACCACATATACAAAAGACTTGAGGGTGTCATACAATTAAGCTCTAAGTTTTATTTTGAAAACTTATAAAAACTCCGGAATACTAGTTGAGTGAAGAATTTGAGACATAGTGCTTGACTTGATTGTTCTGTCTTTCAATTTACTCAAGACCCAAGTAAAATTTAAGAAGCCCCATGGTTGAAGGTAATATGGGGTAAGTTTGAAAGTCAGATCAGTTTATTCTAATCCAGAGGAGAATTTTTGATTGAACGCATGTGTAGTTTTGAGGTGTGAAAGCATTGTAGCAACTCCTGATCTAAGTTTATTAGTTAGGCTTTGCTAAGGGACTAGCAAATGGTAAGCTTGGGGGAGCTTGTTGACGGTGGATAGCGTCAACTTTTTATAGTGAAATAAATATGATAAATGATCAATACACATAGAAGATAGGGGGTTTTAACTAACAATTACACGAGTTTTAGTGATTTCATATTTTCCAAAGAATGTTCTAGAAAACCGCGGAGAAGGACGTAATTATCAAACAAATTAGCGAAATTATCTCACGTTTAAACATGCGCCATTGGGCTGTACATGGAACAAAGAGACACCATGACGAAGATGGGCCCGAGAGGCCGAAATAGAGGGTCGGCCGGCCTGGGGCCTAGGGCCAGGCGGCCTCCCCCCAAATCCTCCTCGGCTCAGCTTCTGGAAGCTTCCTCCACCGCCTTTGAGGGTTTATATCCACCGTGCGTGAAGTCGGTTTGATCGAACGGCTCGTATGCATCCCACCGGGCTATATAAAGGGACCCCTGGCCTCCTGACGGAGGCATCCCTGAAACCCTAATTCATTATCTCCAGTTGAATCAACGTGAGAGGGGTCTCTTGAATGGATCTGCCTCTTAGAGTAGCTATCTAGTCTTAGAATTAGAGAGGAGTTGAGAGTAGAGTTTTGGAGGAGCTCCGGCCTGTCGATGCTTCTCTTCAGCTGTATTCTCTGGGATCAAGTCCCCTCGCCCGGGACTTGCTTCTGAGGTTCTTCAATCATCGTCTTCTTATGTAAGTAACTTTGTATTCATATTGTTCTTCTAGTTCATAATTCTTTTGAGTGCTTTAGTCTATAGGACGCTGTAGATTGAAGTAGTAATATAGGTGTAAGCGTGGCGCTTAGATCTAGATTACTTGTGAATGTCCCCTGTCTTTTCGGTAGATGGTAGCTCACGAAGGTGACTTATAGCTTAATTGAATCCTCTGTAATCCATCACCCGTTAGAACATTTGGCAGCCACATATAGATGCTGGTAGGGGAGAACTCTGATTTCTACCCCTATTCAAGTTATCTGGCCGTGTTAGAACATTAGAAAATACCTTTTTACCGAGATTCAAAGTAAACGTAGTTTTAGTGATCTTCTCTTATCTCTATCTAGGATTGATATCTACTAGTTAGGTTGGACCGTAGTTATACTCACACGTTTCCTTGTGGATACGATATTTAAAACCTTCGGGTGAAGTGCTACATCGGTATTATATCTCGTGCGCTTGCGGATAATCATATTTTCTTGTGTGCATTTAATTTATACCAACACTCAACTCTTCTATAGCTTCAACGAACTCTAACCACTCTAAATGGCTTGCAAAAGGAGAGATATATATACCATCTTCCATGGCCATTGTGGTTGGTATGCATGTTTGTATGCTTTACCAGAAATTCTAATGACCACAACAGAGTTTTCTGGCGGTCGCCACATATACTAGATGTTAAGGTAGTTGTTGCTGACCGCTGATGGGCCTTTTATTTGGTGCTTCCTCTCTTGTGGTCATCAGAGGAAATTGGTGTTCTTTGAACCTTTCCGTAGAGCCTTTGGACACCACCCTATTCTTCAGTGACTATTTTTTGTACCACTGGAGTTTTTTCGGTGTCTATGACAATCTTCTATAAGTGTAGCCCGTCCCTAACTTCGATGCTCATCCCTCTAGAACACCGAATAATTCCATTAGCTTTGTCGCTTCCTACTTCTCTGTGTGATGCACTCCATCTTCTTTACTTGTTGATTGTAGAGACCTTCTGAGCTTTTCGGTGAAGGTATTTAGTGCAATTTTGACTTGTTTCTTCATGTCTTTTCTTCAAGGCTTCATTTTCTTGATGCCTTGGACTTCATGCAAGTTTTCTAAGGTCTTCATTGCTTCTCCATGGTCTTTTTCCCTCTATGTTGTCACTGGTCAAGTCATCTTTGCATCCAAATGAACTTAAACCTTATATACTAGCAAACCATAATAGTCCATTTAATCATGTTGTCAAGACCCTTGTTAGGTGTCATTTTCCTTACACGGAGAAGTCACAACCATGGGGATCTTGAGCGGCAAGGCCGGATGCAGATCTTGAGCGGCGAGGCCCGATGATGCGATGGATGAGTGAGTTTTGGAGGCCACAGTTGGATCTATCAAGGAGGACATGAATTCTAGCGACCATGGTTGGATCCATCGAGAAAGATGCATGACAATGGCGGACTCCACCATGCGGGGTGGCATCTCCTATGTGCGACGCGGTAGTGAGCTAGAAAGCCAAATCTTTAATTGAGGTAATCTCCAACATGAGTAGACAAACATTCTCTTCATCTTTTTTTCTCAACTGTGCTCTCACCTTCTCTCCATTCACAAATGACTATATTTTTTTATTTTGATGTGGGTATTCTTGTGTCTACTCCGTTGGTCCCATTTAAAATGCAATGCAAGACCGGAGGGGGTTACCAATGCAACATGGAAAACTACCATAATACCCTAAAAATTTGATTTGACATGTTCGCATTCATTGCACACTCATTGATTCTGGCAGCAGCAAATTACAACAGGTACCCGAGGGGAGATATTACAAGTGTCATTGGATAGACATTGGCACAAATTTTATCTAGAAGACTCTAGAGACACCCTATGCCGTCCGCGTCAACCTCCATGTGCAAAGCGACACCGTCATGTATAGCGTTCGTGCACACAAATTGAGTCATTGGCGTCAGATTGGATCCCAACACCGTCTAACGTCGCAACACGCTCCGCACCATCATTGTCATCACATATCTTGCCACCACGCTTATGCCGATGGCGACTCCATTAGCGATGCCTAGGACACCTGCCGCTACCGGACATGCGAACGAGGGGACGAGATGGGGCCCGATGCAGGAAGGTTTGGAGACTCGGGATGGGAACCGAGCAAGGCAAAGGATGAGGTGCGGCAAAGGAAAGGATTGGATAAGGAGCGAGGATGAGGTAATAAGGTGTAGTCGATTTCTTTGTTTTTAGGGTGGCTTGTGCGGTAGTAGAAAGGATCGAAAAGCTATTCTTTGGCATGATACCGGGCGAGTCAAGGAGAAAGTGTCTTGCGATGATTTTTTTTTTTTTTTTTTTTTTGTATAAGATGTGTTGATAGTAACCAGTGGCGGAGCGTGGACCCAAATGAAGAGGGGGCAGCTCAACTGAAGTAGTAGCAATTTAGCTAGGCTAGCCGCTCACTAATTGCACATCAAAGGCCGTCAAGCATAGTTTTGCATAAAGACTGCAGTGGACAACTCACGGAGGAAGGGGGGCAAGTGCCCGGCCGCCTCCACCGCCCTCCGCCCGATGATAGTAACAGTTTAGTTGATGACTTTCTTTGTGGGTTCTATCTTAAGCTCTAGGTACTTAGCCTTATGTTAATTTTTTAATAAAATTTTAAATTCCTTAATTGCATTTTTAACAGGAGGAAAGACGTATACTTTTTTAATATTAGATCGTACATTCATAATTTTTTAGGGGGACGCTACGCAGCGTCTTGTAGCAAGACGCGTTAGGAGTTCCAGCGATGCACACTCCGCCGCCAGTGCCCCCCGCCGCCCGCCCACCGCCCGCTGGCGACGGGGTTCGACGCGGACATCCCGGCGTCGCCGCCCCTGCCCCTCCCCGGCCCCTCCCCGCCATCCAGGCCTCACTCCGGCTAGCCTCGTCGAGCTCCCGCCAGCCCTAGAATGAGCTTGAACTCCTCGGCGGCTGCTAGCTCCTAAACCGCCCGCCAGGCCATCCCCATGTTTCCCTTCCCCCGGCCCGGCCGGCCATTCTACACCCCACCGGAGTTGGAGAAGAAGAGGGTGCTCGCCGGAGTTGGAGGGAGGAGGAGGAAGAGGAGGAGAAGGAGGAGGAGGAGGAGGACCTCCCACTGGGCGGATCCGCTGCCACCGCCGCCGGATCGGGCGGATTCGAGGCCGCCACTGCCGGATCTACCATGGAAGGACGGGAGCTACTAGCCTACTGGTGGCGCGGCCATGGTCTGGGTGGTGACGGAGGGGGAGAAAATAAAGGCGGAAGGTTGAAGACGAGTGCAGGTGTCGGCCTCACGGAGTCACGGGTGCGCAGGCAGAGAGTCACGGGTGTGCAGACGGAGAGGTATATCGTGCGCGCCCACAAAGTAGCATTTCCCTTTTTTTTAGATATAACGCAACGTGCATAACGGAATCGGCAAACATGAAAAACGGAATCGGGACAAGAAAGCGCTTCAGCCGCCACCGCCCACCGCGCCATCATCGTCCAACCGGTGTGGAGCACGGGTGTGGTGGGCCCGGAACACAGACGCGGCGCGACGACACCGGGAGGCGGGAGGAATGGAAAAAGGAACATCCGTCCGTGCGCGCGCACGCACCCGCTCCTTTCACCTTTTCACCGCGGAGTCCCCAAAATTTGACCGCGCCCGCTTCCCCGCAGATTTTCCCTCCCCCGCCAAAATTCCAACACAGCACTGCCCATTTCCCTCCAAAAAAAAAAAAAAAAAAAAAAATGCACTTAAAACCCCCTCCAAAGCCCACCAGTCCACCATTTCCCTCCGCCCCCAAACCTCCCCTCGTGGTTCCCTTCCCGCCGCCGCCCCCTGCCCACCTCTACTCCCCCGCCCCGCCGTCGCCGCGCCGGTGTAGCAGCCATGCTGGCCGCCGACGACGACTCCGGCTGGCAGGAGTCCCCGTCACAGGCCGTCCTCTTCGCCGACGAGATCGCCGCCGTCCGCGCCGTCCTGGGCGGGGCCCTCTCCGAGGCCCGCGCTATCGCTGCGCTCTCCCGGTGCGGCGGCAACGCCGAGCGCACCATCAATGCGCTCCTCGACGACGCCGGTGACGCCGCCGAGGTGGGTCCCGCACCAAAGCGGGCCAAGGCCGAGCTCGACGTCGGGGGTGCTCCGGCGCCGGCGCCGGCAGCTGTCAAGGTGAAGGTCGAGTCCGTCGACTGTGAGCCCGTGGCGCCGCCGGCAGCTGTCAAGGTCAAGGCCGAGTCCATCGACGGTGAGGTCGTGGGGAGCCAAGAATCCGATGGCTCCTCCGTGAAGGCCACCGCGCCAGGGTGAAGAGCGAGCCGGCCGATTCGTCTGCCAAGAAGCCGGACCGATTCGTCCCCGGTGCGCCTGTGGCGGCGGCGACCGCCGCCGCCGGCATTAGCCTCGTCCCGCGGCAGAAGAAGAGGCCGAGGGAGGAGGTGGAGGAGACCATCGACCTCACCGCCACCCACCCGGTGCCGTACCTCAACCCGCGGCCCATCCGGGCGCTGCCAACCCCGCCCGTGGGTGGGAAGGTGTACGACCCCAAGCCGATCCGGATGGTGCCGCCCCTGGAAGCCCAGATGCACGACGTCGAGATGTACCAACAGCCGCCGCGGCCGCCGCCCGTGGACGTCGAGATGTACGAGCAGCGGTCGCGGCCGCGGCCCCTCAGGGCGGCTGCGCCTGCCCCGGTGACGGACATGAGGATGGTGGTGGCGCCGCCGGACGCCGAGTTTGGCGACTTCCCCTGTGGAGCGCGACTGGATGCTCGTCGGCAAGTCCTATGTGCCCGGGCTGTCCACCAACCGTGGGAGGAGGAGGTTGGACGCCGGGGAGATCGTCCATTTCGCCTTCCCTTCGTATGAGAAGATTTATGGCGGGATGAAGATGACAGCCAGGAAGGCAGCGGCTCTGGCACAGATTGTTCGCTTCTCCACCAAACGAGCCGGAGAGGTTGTTACTCAAATCATCTTCGTGATGCATGCATAATCTTGAATATTCTTTTTCAGCTAATGAATTCCTTGTTTATTTGCTGTAATTTGGTCATGTCTCATTCTCCATGATGTTGTTTGTAGATTGGGAAGCTGTCCCCAGAGTGGACGCAATGTCTTGTCCCGCTTGTCAACTCGTCCAAGGTGAAGATTCAGGGGAAGCTCGTGTTCCCAACAATGGAGCTGAGGCTGATGCAGGAGATTTTGCTCTATGTTAGGTAATGTTTGATAATAATACGTGCCTTTTGTTTTACTATTCAACAATTACTGAGATTTGCCAGTTTGTGCTGATGCTGAAATTTATTTGCAGCTTCTACATCCACAAATCTGTGCTCGCCGAAATGAACAGCTCACCTTGTGACATGCTCGATAATGCAAAAGTTGATTTCTCTCCCAGTCCTCTTCATAAATTGCTTAATTTGCTCAACCTAAAGCCATCCAACAAGGTAGCTCATTGATTGATTCTTTTTGTAAATTGTACAATGCTCTTTTTTTCTTCATAAATGTTGATATGCCTACCATGTGCAGGATGCTTTCTCTCTTGATGACCTCACTACTAGAAAGCTGAAGCAAATTCTAAGGGTAAGCAACAAGCCCTCTTGCTGTTTTTTTACTGTTACGAGTTTCAGTATGTTGGTATACTTCCCCAATGAAGTATACCTATTGTTGTGTTTATTTTATAGTAGTGTAGAATTTATTTGTGGAAAAAACACTGCAGAAAGTTATTGCCTTTTCTTGTACTATTGTACTTTCTTTCTTGGCATTGTGATAATTGCCTTGTTCTATGTGTTTGATTCTTTCTATTATGTTTTTTTTCCTGAAACATGTGGATCAGGGGAACAATAATAGCGGTGATGATTCTACTCCTGTGCTTGGCCAAACATTTCTCGAGCAAGGCGCTGATGAGCAGGCTATTTCAGAGGCTGCCTTGAACAAACTTGTTGGCACTGCTGAAACATTTGACTTAGAGGTAATAATAGAAGCTTGTGGAATTGTTTGAATGTTTACTCATGCTGCCCTAATATCTTACAAAAGCTTAAACTGTTATAAATATTTGGTTACATAACTGTAAAACAGGAAGCGGAGCCTCCCACTACCCTTGTCTCTGTTCTAAAACCATACCAAAAACAAGCTCTCTTCTGGATGTCTAAATTGGAGAAGGGAATTGATGCCAATGAAGAAACAAAAACTCTTAATCCATGTTGGAGTGCCTACAATATTGCAGACAAGTATGCTCTATTCAGTGTCTCCTTTACAAAGCACAGAAGTGTCAACTAGATTATGGTGATAACTATGAAAACTGTCATTGTTTGCAGGAGGGCTCCTCCAGTGTATGTCAATCTTTTTACTGGTCAAGCAACAACACAATTTCCAAGTGTAACTGAGACTGCAAGAGGAGGGGTAAGTTTGTTTAAAAGGGTGCTCATGTGCTTCCTTAGAATAATATTCCCAAAGGTCTTGCTGTTCCATTTTCCCTGATGTATCCTGCTACTTAACAGTTATGCTATGTTATGCTGCCAATTAGATATTTTAACAATAAATAACATTAAATTTGCTTCTGCACCGAGGATTATGCTGTTATAAGTTATACTTTTGCTTGCACTCTGACGTTTTGTGACAAATGTTGGTTTTATCATGTTAAAACATAATCCTCAGCACTCTGGCAATAACATAAACTCAATCCTCACAGAATGGTTCCTTCAATGATGTCCAGTTACATGACTATGATTGTTTGTGTTCTCCTAATGGAGTTGTGATTAAATGATCTATTATGAAACATATTTATGTGTTAACTCTGTATTTGCAGATACTAGCAGATGCAATGGGTCTTGGCAAAACTGTGATGACCATTGCTTTGATACTTTCCAATCCTAGGGGAGAGTTCTCTAACTTTACAGAAAGAGACACGAGGTGTCTCAGAGATCGTGCGTCTAGAGCACAAACCTCAACATCCTCTGTGAGAGGGGGTACCCTTATTATTTGCCCTATGTCATTATTGGGTCAATGGAAGGTAAGCACCTTGATTTCTGTTGAAGCAATTGTTATTAGGAAACTTTTTACTTGTCTTTGTAATCTATGACATTATTTGAGTCACTGCTAAATTTTCATTCATACTGTTCATGCACTGCATCTTGAACCAACTTAATAAATTTTTGGTAGTTACTGCAATAAACTTGATCACACAAGAAAAATAATTACACCCATATTGTTCTTCCTCTCAGGATGAGTTGGAGGCACATTCGGCTCAAGGAGCTCTTTCTGTGTTTGTGCATTATGGTGGTGATAAAACTAGTAACCTCATGCTGATGGCTCAACATGATGTTGTTTTAACAACCTATGGTGTCCTCTCAGCTGCATCAAAACCTGTATGTGTTTGGCATCTGAACTCCTTGTACATTTTTTTTGTCAACGTTTATATTTTTTTTGGAAGTAACAATGTCATCACAACTTTAACTAATGAAAAGGTTATTCTTAACAGGATCACAACAGCATTTTTCACAGGATGGATTGGTATAGGATTGTGCTTGATGAAGCTCACACAATCAAATCTCCTAAAACTAAAACTGCCCAAGCAGCTTATAGATTAAACTCAGAATGCAGATGGTGCCTTACAGGCACACCATTGCAAGTATGTTTTCAAATTGACATTCAGTTTGGTTTTCGTTGTTTTCATTTGAACTGGCAGCTTGTAAAGTGACAATAATGGAAAAAACATGATCTAAGCTTTGTAATTTATGGTGAAGCTAACTCAGTATCACATTTTCTGCAGAATAATTTGGAGGACCTCTACAGTCTTCTCTGCTTCCTACATGTTGAGCCATGGTGCAATGCAAAATGGTATGGATGAAAGCCACCTGCTTATTGACATTTATGCTATAGTTTTTTTAAAAAAAAAAAAAAAAATACTTAGGACGATTTTACTGACCTCTCTAGGTGGCAGAAGCTTATTCAGAAACCTTATGAGAATGGTGATGATAGAGGATTGAAACTTGTTAGAGCTATTCTTAGGCCACTAATGCTAAGGAGGACCAAGGAAACAAAAGACAAGATTGGAAAGTATGTATTTTTTTTTCAAAGTTTACAACTGCATAAATAAGCATATATAGTGCCTCACAATGCTCAATATTTTGCTTCAGTCCCATACTGGTTCTACCTCCAGCTCATATTGAAGTTGTAGAATGTGAGCAATCTGATAATGAACGTGATTTCTATGAAGCGCTTTTCAGGAGATCAAAGGTATATTTATGTTTTTGTTTTTTTTCATTGATAGAAGATGGATTTGTATGTTAGTTTTAAATATTTGGCTTGTTGTTAATTGATGTGGAGCTGCAATATGGAACTACAGATGCTAGTATGTTTGTTGCTTAACTGATGTGGTACCAAGAGAAGGAATCTTATTTTATCTTTGTCAAACTTTAAGTGAATTGTGCTTCTGCATATTATAAATTTCTTGCATGTCTAACAAAAATGGTACCTGTATCAGGTTCAATTTGACAAATTCGTGGCACAAGGAAGTGTTCTGAACAATTATGCTAATATTCTCGAGCTGCTTCTCCGGTTAAGGCAGTGCTGCAATCACCCTTTTCTAGTTATCAGGTTAGCTGTGCATTTTTAAGAAAATGTTCTAATTCATGCATTTCATTTTATCGTCTAGTCCATTTACCGAATTCTTAATGTGCAGCCGAGCTGATCCTGGAAAGTATGGTGATCTCGATCAGCTAGCACAACAATTCCTTGAAGGAGTGGAAAGTTTTTCTGGAAGACAGAACGTAGTGCCCTCACGTGCTTATGTAGAAGAGGTGGTTGAGGAAATTCGCCAGGGTGCTACTACTGAGTGCCCTATCTGTCTTGAGTCAGCTTCAGATGATCCAGTACTCACGCCTTGCGCACACCGGATGTGCCGCGAGTGCCTTCTTTCTAGCTGGAGGACTCCGGATGGAGGGCCATGCCCACTCTGTAGAAGTCAAATCAGCAAATCTGACCTGATCATATTGCCTGCTCAGTGCCGTTTCCAGGTTGATGCCAAAAATAACTGGAAGGACTCGTGCAAAGTGAGCAAACTTATAATGATGCTGCAGAGCCTTCAGAAGAAAAAGGAGAAGAGCATTGTATTCAGCCAGTTTACTTCCTTCTTCGATCTTCTAGAGATCCCCTTCAATCAGAAGGGTATCAAGTTCTTGAGGTTTGATGGCAAGCTGAGCCAGAAGCATAAAGAAAAAGTTCTGAAGGAGTTCAGTGAAAGTCAGGACAAGCTGGTATGCCTGAGCTATTTATAAACACTCCTGTTTTCCTTTCTGCATAACTTCATTTTTTTTCTTGATGCATACTGAGTATGTGGTATGAAAAATAGGTGCTAATGATGTCACTCAAAGCTGGAGGTGTAGGGCTAAATCTAACTGCTGCCTCCAATGTTTTTCTGATGGTAATTGTACTGCACCCTGTCAATCCAGTACAACTTAGTTATCTTTTTTGACTGAATACAACTTAGTTATCTTGACAGTAGCTAGTTGGTCATGTTGATGTTTTGGCACTTACATTTTGCTGATACAGGATCCATGGTGGAACCCAGCTGTGGAAGAGCAGGCTATCATGAGAATTCACCGTATTGGGCAGAAAAGAGAGGTCCGAGTCAAACGCTTCATCGTCAAGGTAAGTAATGGCATCTCTATCCTCTTGAGGGGCGTCACCTGTTCACTGTCCCAGGACACTGAAATCTCAAATGCTGTGCTTTCTTATTTCAGGACACTGTCGAGGAGCGGATGCAACAGGTCCAAATGCGCAAGCAGAGGATGGTTTCTGGGGCGCTAACTGATGAGGAAATTCGTGGCGCTCGCATTGAGCATCTCAAGATGTTGTTTAAGTGATTATTGCCATGAACTCCCGATGTGTATAACTGACGTTATGTCCTGGATACTTTGGTAGTGTCAAGTATGTTGTTGAGGGCATGCTTGGTAGGAGTATTATCTAGGTTCTGTAGATGGGGATGGAGTGGGTGGAACCTTGGCCCGTCCGATTTTGTCTATATGCCCCCATGCTAGTATGTATATCATGTAGAGTAGTTTCTTATGATGCTGAAACATCCTATGAAATCCGTAAGTCTAGTATTGCTGGTCCTTATGGCATATGGTCACTGATTTTGGATTAGCATCAGTGTGATGAAGCCTCTTATCTTCGTATGCTGAGAATTCATTTGATACTCTATGCAATCAGCACTTGCATCAGCTCACCGGCCACATCCAGGCAGATGAAACATCAGCTGATCGCTGCATTTCTTTCTTGTCAGATTCTTTGACAGCCTCCAATGCCTGATTTTTAAATCCAGATTTTTATAGAGCTATTGAAGTTGCTCTAAATCTTCCTCTGGGTTCTTTTTCCCTTCCTCCCTAGACACCTCGGGCTGCAACCGCCTCGCTTTGTCATCAAGGGGCTGAGGGCCTCGTTTTGTCGTCAACAGCGCCTCGTCTCTTCTTCGGTGCACTGTTCTAGCACTTTGGTACTCTTTTAGTCTTACGAGTGCTTTTATTGTTTTTTCTTCTCTTTGTCCGGGCTTCACTTGTATGATGTCTTGAGCTTCTTGTTTTAATGTTGCTCTTTGATCTTCAACAATTGACATGTTGACTCCTCGAACTTCGACTAAGCCTAGTTCAAGTATTTTTATATCCAAAGAACTAACGTACCTTGTATACTAGCAAATATTGTTAATCTCAATAATTAGTTGACACTCAAATCACTAAATCCTTGCTAGGGTCTATGTTTCTGAAAAAGTTGATGATGACTTTGCTTAGCATGTTTCTTTAGGTACCTTTTAAAAGCCTTCAAGTTCGTATGATGACCCTAGGTACATGCTTTAGTGTGCTTTCAACAAGTTGGGATTAGTTCTTTAGTGAGGATGAAGCGATATTAATTGACTAAGATTTATTGCTTCCCCTCTTTTTTGCTTTCGATCCTTCCGCTAACAGAGTAACAACTAAGAGCATAAATATCCTATCCAATCTCCTATACTTAAAAGGTAGCATTTTAAGAGATGGAAGTGTGACAATAATTCTACTACATCTCTGATACCTTTAAATTTTAAGAGATATTAAAAAAAACACCCATTCTCCTAAATAAAAGGAAAGAAATCCCTCTCCCCTATTCCTAAAACATTGTAGGAGACAAATTTTAGGTAATTTACTATAACTGTGCTCTCTTATGCCCTGAATTGATTTTGAAAATAACTTATAGGAGATGTGATATAAGAGATGTAATGAAAGATGAAAGTAGATAATTAACTTAACCATTTACATGTTAATAAATCTACACTCATAAAACTATTAAATACAGTTTTCTTAAAAAATCAAATCTAGAAACTTTACTTAAACGTTTGTCAACCCAATGATTTTTCTTAGATCCCTAACTTTTTAAAATGAAATTTATGTTAATATGAACATTTATATTTTTCAGTTTACTCAAAACTTTTTATTCAATTTAAACTCAAAATCATATTTTGGATCTATGATAATAGCTGTAAATTTAAACTTGAAATTTACTTTTTTCGTATAATTGAAGTCAGCGTTTTAATTTGGCCTGTAATCTAAACCTCAATGCAGTATATGATAGTTAGGTAAGAAAATCTTTCAGTTTTTTTTTTTGGTTGAGAAAGAGAAAATCTTTCAGGTAAGGAAAAAAAAAAGTAACTGGCTAAAAACTCATATGGGCCTCCATAAAACTACTCTGAAATACAATTACCCAATAAGACATCAAATCAGGTATCAGCATATATTATTAGATAAATATCTTTATCCATTTTGTATACGATACTGGTATCCGAAAGCTGTACCCTGTATCTGAAAAAACACTAGGATATCCGAATATTCAATCCGTTCAGTATCCAAACCAGTTTGGATCAACAAATTATCCTGGTAATTCCATCCCTTATTTTGGGCAAGTGTCGAAAGCACAAATCAAGTCTTTTAGTGGCTCATAATACTCGCTACTATAACGAGAAATAGAAGCAAACATTCCTTAATCCAAAAATGTAAGCGTAGAAGAAGCAAAACCAGCATTTGGAGAATCCAACATCCTTAATTTTGCACGGAGCAAATTAGACAGGATTGGAGGGGATCATAATCTTCAATCCAGGATCTAAATCTCCAAAATATCACAGAGCTTGAAATCAGTTCATTGGAAGGCCTTTTCTGGACAACTGCCATCTATTTTTGAGTGATGAGGGAAGTCGAGAGGCATGTCTTCTGCTTTCAGACCAGCATTTCTCAATGTCTCGACAACCTCCTTGTGGACAACTGCATTTCCTTCCGGAGTCAGATGCAGGCCGTCACTGCAGGGTCAAAACAGAATCATTTCACAATGGCACCAGGTTCTGGTATGAAAAAACGAGTAACTAGTCCTGGCTAGGTGTCTACTGGTAAAGCATGGAAAGTAAATGGTGTCTGAGACTTACAGCTGCGTAGGAGGTTTAGCAACATTTTTCTAACTTCGAAGAGCCTTTTTATAAGTACAATAAATAGAAGTATCTTCAAACAAGAACAACAAGATCCAGGGATCACAATTGCAAAGACTTGCATTGTCTTGAAAATAACCAAAAGTAAAGGTTCACGAAAATAATGTTTTATTCTTGCAAGAGCAAAAAAAACAAGGGTTGTTTGTCGCCCCTAAGTTTATCAATACATTCGTGGTTGAGTCTTCACAAATATATGGATGACATTCATGCACAAAATTCATATTACTCCGATAAGACCTCCTATAAGCCACACCAGTCAAGACAAACATCCTACAAATCACCATGGGAAACCAAACAAAGAAATAAATTAAAGATCTAAAACCACGCATGACAAAAACAAAGCTGGATTTCATTAAAATAAAATCAGCATACTCTTATAGTGGAAGAACAACACAACATTGATAGACTCATTTTTCTTCCAAGACTGAAATATAACATAAACAAAACATTTATACTTTGGAATTTAATGATGTAACCAATTAAGGAAAATGACTGACCTTGAAAACTGCAGTAAATTATATTTATTACACTTGCATATACAGTCGAGATATGGACACAGTAAATATCATATGTACAAGCAAATAAAGTCTGGACATCGAAGTAATACCTTAGGTAAAGTTTCTGCCATCCTTCTGTCTCCTGCATCTTTGACCAGATATTAATGCAGGGTATATGCATTTCTCTGGCTAGTTCAACGCAATGATCAGCATAGACCCCAGCCATTTCATTTGTTCTTTCCGGTAGCTTCCTCGCATCCTGTCCATAAAGTGATCTTTGGGGTAATCAGAATTGGTATAGTCCATGTAATGCATATGGTAAACTTTGTGGTAAATGAAATATATTGGTTCCTACATGGAGATACGACAAAAAAGAAAAAGCCGAAATTTTCATAATTACAGGTCAGGTAACCAAGAAATACAGGGGCGCACTAAATGCTCAAAGCTCCTAGGTGGGGGCTAACAGAATAGCAATAAATAAATAAATAAATAAATTATTGCTCACTTCAGTGTAAGTACACAAAAGTGCCACAAGCAAATAGATCTGCAGCCCAACTATTAGCTCGACAGTAATAATTCATTTCACATTTTTTTGAATCATAATCATAAAGTAAAAAGCATCATGCATTTAAATGAGTTCAACAAGAGACATTAAACCAACCGTGCAAATCTTTCCCTTCCTTCTTCATCAATTGGAGGTGGCGTAATAAGCACAATAACCATGGAATTAGAACATTCCTGCATTGTGGTTACAGTAAAATTAGATTGTATAATAAGTTTAAAGAATGACACTTGATCCAAAGTTCACATACCAGGATTTATTTTTAACACACAGGGGAGTCTCCCAGATACTCTTAAGAAGAAAGGTGAGGCGCCGTGCAGGAGCCAGCCTTTCGAACTGCAGGCGGGCAGCCTGAGCCCCTGCTCAGCTGACCAACCGAGCCCCTGCTTGGTTCTCACCAATACCAGGATTGAAGACTTACCTTTTGACGATTGCATTTGAAACTAACTTGACTAACTGTTATAAGTCTTGTGTATTATTGTGGTAATAGTGGTGAGACCCATGTTAGCAAAGCCAAAAATGTTATTCTCAACTAAATAAATAGAAGGGTTCACAATAGGAAATAAATAATACATTAGGAAATAGGAGCTTAAAGATGTGTGCAGTTTTACTTCCTTTGCACTGACTACACAGGCATGATTTATCCAACTTACGGTATGCCCATTTAACAGAAACATTTTGTCCACGATAGCAAATCTGTAGTTTTTCCGAACATACATGAGATTTACACAAGTTTATCACATCTCTGTTTACAGTGCACTGCTTGGCTGCTTGGAGTAGAATATAAGACTTCTCACACAACCAATCAAACACGCTTCAGTCCCCAAGATAGAGAAAAAAAAACTGTTACCAGAATATCCAGCTAACTTTAACTAATAAAGATCATAAAGAAATTACCTTCAAATGAGTAACAATCGTTTTGAGATTGTTTTTATATTCTGAAACTGGAACATGTTGTCGCTCTCCAGTTCTTCCTAAAAGGGCTGCATCATTTGCTCCAAAGAAAATAGTGGTTGCAAGAGGGGGTACTAAACCATCCTACAAGGCATATGATGATTTGCCGCGTATCAATCTGTATGCCAACACAGACTTTTACAGCAATATGTGCACAAACACCACGTAGCTATAGGCTGGATGGAACTGTCTTACCCGTGGAAAGATGTGATGTATTAAGAAAAGAGCCCATCTTGTGTTGTATCCACCATAGCCTCTAACAACTACATCAGCCTGGCTCAAAAGGAACAGATATCATGTACATAAGTAAGCAAAACTAAGAAGGAAAATGGAAAAACCCACCTAAAAGATTTCGGGTGAGCATTCAAACACCTATCTGAATCCCAATTTCATACAATCTATATCTGCAAATTTATATGTTTTCAATATTCAAATAGTCCCTCCTCAAGGGTTTGGCTAGCAAGCTTCTTAGAATTCAGCATATTCATCGTCAAGAATGACCCATTTTCCTCGAGTTTGGATAACATTGCTATCTTATATGATTTTCGTACTCAGGCGAGCCTTGACACAAGTCATGTAACTGAGCGCCTCTACCACCTCCTTGGCACATGGGACAAGCTGGGTGCCGTTGGAGGCTACATTATAGATGCATTTGATAGGCACAAAGCGAAATATGAAACAACTAAAACTTGCAAGTGTTGGACAGGAGATGCAGGTATTTGAAAAGGAAAAAAAAACGTTAAATTGCACATTGGTTTTTGCAACTTTGCCCAACCTAAAAAAGAACAAAAATGGTTCACAAGATTTATGCAAGGTACAAACGTTGACAAGCACTGGACTTAAAATTTGAGATCTATGACTTACAATTCGCTGACCAAGCAAGCAATGCATTTACAGCCTACGGATGGTAAAACAAAACAATTAAATCTATCAGACATCAAAGAGAAGGGGAGGGATGAATGGATATTCTTGTATACCTTGCGCGAGTAGGTGTCAGCCAGTGCGGCACCCCAGCCACCGGGGCGGAAGGACTGCTCGGTGATGGAGTCGCCGAAGAGGACCAGTTGCGGCCGCACCAATTTTCGCAATCCACCTGCCCGAAAGTAGAACGGGAAGATTTCTTTGGGTGTGCCAAACGCACGCGCGGCTCAAGAGAGGAAGATGGGAAGGGAAGACAGCAGGCACCTACCTGCGGCGCCAGCGTCGCAGACGGGAGGGTGGGTGGCGGCGGTCGCCGCGGGGCAGGAGCCGGGCGTCGTCATGGATGGGATTGGGGCCGCGACACCGATACGATCAAGAGAGCAGCCCCTGAACCAAAACGGCCGGCGGAGTGATCAGGGGATCCAGGCATCCAGCGGGCTGTTGGCGGCGGTGGGAGCAAGTGGAAGGGGCAGCGCAGTCGCGGTGTGTCGGCCGTGATAATTTTTCAGTTCGGTTGGGTTAGTCCGTACGAACCGATCCGCACCGTTTTCTATATTTAATCCTATCGAATTTGTATTTTCTTGTCCGACTTTATCGTTTTTGTTTTCGTATTTTAGATGTTTTCGTATTTCAAATGTAAATATAGAAAACAGTTTAGACATTTTTTGACCGTTTTTTACTTTTCTACTTTTAATTTAAAATTTTTCGAATGCAAAATTCGGTTTAAACCGAATGTGGTCGATCGCACATGTGACACAGCCCAATTATAGCCTGCTTATTACGCAGATTGTGTTTTTTTTTTTGGAGACTAGCTGCCCTTTCTTATATAAACGGTGTCTAGCCTTATTTTCATTCACTTTGTGCACTTATTAATTATTATATGCACTTGAACTTCATCATATATATATATATATATATATATATTTTCGTTATGCACTTGGTTGTGTGGGTCTCAGTATTTTCGTATTGAGTTTCATATATCGACCGTGTTCGACATGAATCTGCTTGAATTGGTTCGTTTTCAAAATTCTCGATGTTTTATAAGTTCGTGTTCGTTTTGCGTGTCCAACTTTACCGTTTTTCGTTTTTCGTATTTAAAAAGTAAAAGTAGAAAATAATTTAGGAGTTTTTCCGACCGTTTTCATCCTTAACTAGAGCGTGGGCGTGCAGATCCAAAAATTCGGAATCACCCTCCCTCACGTGGGCGGTCATTCAAAAGTTGCGGTTTTTGTAAATCAACAACCGATCGGTCGTCTATAAAATAAAGAACCGATGAACTTGGTTCCACTTTATTCGGTTCAGATTGTTGATTCCACCCAAGGTAGTGTTTGGTTTGAGGAACAGGGTGGGATGGGTGGGGACCCGGGACGAGGGCCGTTTGGTTGGGAGGTGAGCAGGAGCGAGGACGCCCCAGGCAAGAATATTGCACGAGATTCGGAATTGACTCTATCCCTCAAAATTTGACGGACAGGGGCAGCTGAAGTGGGATATGGCGAGGACATAAGATGTAGAAAGTAGTTGGAGTATACAAATATATAGCAAACGATCTTTACTCAAATAACTCTCTAAATGATGATTTGGAGAGTAGATCTTAGAAATTATGTTGGAAATGATCTCATGTGCGTATGCAGTTTCAAGACATAGTAGGCACCCAGACATTAAATTCGCATTCAGCAATATAGATGTGCAAGCAGTCTGCAATCTGGCATGAGGACCGGTACAAACCTGGACCGGGCCGATGGCCAGCATGCCTGGGCCAGCCTAGCCAAATGGACTAGGCCATGCCTAGGTTGCTCCCCTAGCTTGTCGAGCAGCTCGACCTTGCCTGCAAGACAAATGTAGGCCCAAAGCGGCCTAGCCTGCCTCCTCATCCTAACCCTAGGCCTTTTCCCCACACCCTTCGTCATTGCCTGCCTTATCTTCCCTTCCCGCATCATGGAGCCAAATGCACTCTCACAGTCTCACCTCTACTCTTCTTCCCTTTAGTGCACTCTCACCTCCGTTTTTTCTTCCCTTGAGCGAGGAGGACACCGGCCTCCAGCGTAAAGGCGTTGCTGGTCCCGAGCACACGGCCATGATGGTGACAACGCATGGCATAGTCTGGTGGCCCGTCACAAGGACCAGTCCAAGCTCGACCTAGCCTAGTTCGGAGGACAAGCCATGACTAGGTTGCTCCGCTAGCCCGGCAGGGCCCCCTAAACCTAGCCCATAAAACAAATGTATGCCTAGGAGGAGGCACGGCCTCATCGCCCCCAACCCTAGATCGAGGCCTTCCCCAAACACCATTCACCATTGCCTGTCTTATCTTCCCTTCCCGCAATCACGTAGCCAACTGCACTTTCGCGGTTTTGCCTGCGCTCTTCTTCTTCCCTTGAGTGCACTTCCGCCTCCGTTCTTCTTCCCTCAAGCAAAAGAGGACGTCGGCCCGGGCGCACAAGCCGTGATGGCGCCATCACAGGCGTAGACCGCGACGACATTGCTAGCCAAGCCGTGATGGCGCTATCGCAGCGCAGACCGCGGACGACATTACCAGCCTCAAGCGCAGCGGGGCTGCGTGGCACCGCCGCGACGCATGCAAGGGCGACGCCCTCGAGCACACCGTGCGAGGCCGAGGGCGGACGGCCAGATCCATTTCGACTTATTTGGAGGCGAGGATGGCATCTAACACTCCTCCGCCCTTAGTTGACCTCAACTAAGGAGTGCTAGCTAGAGGGGCGGCAGCCTCAACCCTCTCCACGCCTCGGCCGGGCCGGCCGGTGGTCGCCATCCTTCCTTGCTCCCTTCCCCAGCAAGCCGGACCTTGAAGCCCCCCCTCGGCATGGCACAGGCCGATCCGCCCGAATGCTCATCTATAGCAGCTGGGCAAACAGGCGGGATTAGCTGCTTGCTTGCTGTTTTGCTACCGCATCACAAGCAAAAAAAAAAAGGCATAGCACGATGGACGGAAATTTCACAGCCCGGCTAGTTTGCATGCTCCAAACGAAAAAAAGACGCGTTTTACAGAGGAAAAAAATCACGCTCCATGCTGCACGTTTTATCAACAGATGTTTAAAAAATTTATGCAACGAAAAAAGGTGATTGCCAGAAGTCAATTTAGCTAAAAATGATGCCCTTTACCCCTACCGAGGAGAGGAAGCATTGATTTAAATTGTAAACCAGATCCTATTTAATATGGGTAAAACAGGGAATAGATATAGACATGTTTTAGGACCTAGAGGAGTGCAAATTATGGAACGCAACATGCAATACAAACTGACCTTCAACAGTGTTCTATTCACCAACGGAAATAACATACAGTACAAGATATATATAATTATATATAAACCTCCAGGACAAGAACAACCACACCTGTGACCGGCCAGTCACCATAGCCCATAGGTGGCCAGAGCTTGTCAGCAGGGGGCAAGCACACAAGTAGAGCCAGCCAGCTAGGGCAAAGCCATCGCCCCTCGGCAAGGCAGGCAACAAAAAAAGGCAAAATGTCTGCCAAGCAAAGCACCGATCCTAGCCACCGGGCGGTCAAAATCGATGGTCTGGATTGCTGCCTAGCCAAGTTTGCCTAGGTAAACAAACAAGCCCTAATATCAAACTTAGGCATAGTTTTTAAGGCGTTGTCTAGGCGACACCAAGTCGTTCCGGGCGTTTTTGAATCACGGCCCAACTCATGCCGTGACCTCCCGGCGTATGGCGTAGCCTTGCGGCCAAAGGTGCCGGGGGACGCCATGAGAGAAGAAGGTGCGTGGCCCGGGGAGAGAGGGAGGGAGCTTTCACGCTCCAAACAGAAAAGGAGGGAGTTTAGCACGCCCGGGAAGAAAAGTAGCTACGTGTGGGGGAGAGGTAAGAGGGAGCAGCGCACCCCCAGTTGAGGGACGAGGCGGGAGAGAGAGAGGGAGAGAGAGAGAGAGAGAGAGAGAGAGAGAGAGAGAGGAGAGCGGCTGCGAACCTAAATCTGGCAATGGAGGCGGCGCTTGTGCGCTCCCGTCCGCAACCGTGACTTCTGTCCGGGACCTCAAGTCCACGATTCTCATTCTTCCGCATCCGCATCCGCATTTGAGAGTCGAGACTTCTCTACCTCAACTCTACACATTCCCACTCCTTCCTCTCCTCTTCTTCCCATCCTCTCAGCTCGCTCTTCCCTCAACTCTCTTCTCCTCAGCTTTGTGTTAGGGTAACTGAGATGGGGAATAGGAATAGAGGAGCAGACTTGGGGATGAAGAAGCAGAGCACGAGTTGGGAGCGAGGAAGAACGATTAGAATTGAATTGTTCGGTTCATTACATGATGTCTGCTCACAGCTCGCTGCGTTCTACATATAGCATCCTTGGCTACGCGAGCGAGCTGTGAGCGAGTTGAAGGGAGGGCCAGCTTATACGCTACCGCGCCAACTCGAGCTTCAATCTGATAAGGGCCAAAGAACCGGAATGCCAGCTTCTGATTGGAACGGGGAGCGAGCAAGGACAGTACGTAAGGCTGCAATTTGAGATAAACCCAGTCACCTTCAGAGAACTGACGTTCTGAACGTTTTTTGTCGGCCTGGTCCTTCATTCTCTCTCGAGCACGAGTCAAATGTTGCTTGATTAGTGCTTGCATGACTTGCTTGTCTTCGAGCCAAGAAGATAATTCCATCGAGGATCATGTATCCGCAGCATCAATACCAAAGTGACGCGGGGGGCATACCCATATAGAGCTTGAAATGGGGAAGTATCCGGAGAAGAGTGCCACTGAATTGTACCAAAAATTCCGCCAAGTGAAGGAAATCATACCATTTCGATGGAGCAAAGATTAACAAAGCAACGAAGGAATGTTTCCATACATTGATTGACGCGCCGCTCTTGGCCGTCCGTTTATGGATGATAAGCTGAACTCATTTTTAACCGAACATCGCCTAACTTGAAGAGCTCCTCGCCACAATTGATCGACAAATATGCGGTCTCGACCGATACAATGGAAGTGGCATGCCATGCAGCCGATAGATGTACCATGAACATCTTAGCCACCGAAAAGAGCACCGAAGGGGATGCTTTAGAGCAAAAAAAATGACTTTGAGAACACATCCACCACAACCATAATGCAATCAGAACCATGAGACAAGGGTAAACCCTCCACAAAGTCCATAGAAATGGATTGCCATGCCGAAGAGGGTGGGTAAGGCTGAAGCAACCTAGGGTACTTGGATCTATCTCGCTTGATTGTTGGCAGGTTGGGCAGCTTGTCACAAACTGGTGCACATCTTGCTTGAGACCTGCCAAAGAAAAGATGACGCACACGCCGGTAAGTTACAGGAACACTGCATGACCACCAACCGCTGAAGTATGGAGAGCCCGAATGATTTGGGACCGCATTTGCTTGTTTGTACCCACCCGCATTCTATTCTTGTAACGAAGGAGACCATTGCTATAAGAGAAGTTTGGCAATGCATTAGGATTGACAACCTACCGCCGGATATAAGATGAGGCCGGAGGATCATTGGTGTAACCATTAATTAGAGCATCACACCATTGGGGTATGTGGGCGTAAACAAAGAAGGCAAGACTCCTCCGGAGGATGAGACCTTTCCGGACGTGGCATCAAGCAACTCGCTTTCAGTTCCCTTCTTGTAGACTATTCTCAGTAGTGCACTCCAAAGCAGTTTAGTAAACACCTTTTTGCTGCCACATAGTATGAAGCCTTTGCTCATTTAAGTGAACTAAGCTCTTTTTGGTCGTGTAGATAACAAACTCAGCTAGTTGAAGGTACACTCTCCACTGCTCTACAGCATACAATATGGCCACGTATTCTTTTTCATATGCAGATAGGCCTTGAGTTCTGGGACCCAAAGGTTTGCTGATAAAAGCTAGAGGATGGCCTTGCTGAAGTAGCACAGCTCCCACACCATGATTAGATGCATCAGTTTCTATTGCAAAGGATTTGGAGAAATCTGGAATGGCCAACATAGGTGCTGAACTCAGAGCTTGCTTCAATGTGTCAAAAGCTAACTGGTGCTCAACTGTCCACAGAAACAGGGCTCCCTTCTTGAGCAAGTTAGTAAGGGGCTTGGATATTATAGCAAAGTGTCTGATGAATTTTCTGTAAAATCCAGCCAAGCCCAGAAAACCTCTTACATCCCTCACATTGAGTGGTGTGGGCCAATTGACTATAGTAGTCACTTTGGTTGGGTCAGTGGCTATCCCTTCAGCACTGATAATATGGCCAAGATACTAAATTTTCTACTGTGCAAATCTGCATTTGGAAAGTTTGATATGCCATTGTTCAGATTGCAAGAGAGTAAATACTTTTTCTAGGTCAATCAGATGTTGCTCATAGGTTAGGCTGAAGACTAGTATGTCATCAAAGAAAACAATGACACACTTCCTGAGAAGTGAAGCTAGTGTTATATTCATTGCATGCTGAAAAGTGTTAGGTGCTCCAGTTAGACCAAAAGCCATCACTTTGAACTCAAAATGTCCTGAGTGGGTGGAAAAGGCAGTCTTATGTTCCTCTCCCCTTGCTTAATCTCACTTGATGGTATCCAAAGAAACAAATCCAATATGGAAAACCATTTAGCATTGGATAGCTCATCCATGAGTTGATCAAACACTGGTATTGGGAAAGTGCCTTTAACAGTGAGATCATTCAAGTATCTGTAATCAACACAGAAACGCCAGGACCCATCTTTCTTCTTGACAAGTAACATTGGAGAGAAGGGAGATTGACTAGGCTGAATGATCCCTTGTTGTAACATCTGAGCAACCTGATTCTCAATTTCATCCTTCAATGTTGGGGGGTATCTATAAGACCTTATATTTACCGGGTCTAGCACCCCTCGAATGAGAGGAATGGAGTGATCATAGGATCTCACTGGTGGTAAGGTGGTTGGAGGTGAACACACCGCAGGTGTTGTAACAAAATTTTCTGAATATCTTCGTGAAGGTTGGCCAAGTCAGGCATTGGTTGTTCCACATTTTGTACAGACAGCAACTGAAACACCAACTCGAAGGTTGATTGTTTGTGCACCAATAAGAACCACATTGGTATTATTGATTGGTATTTGCATCCACTTGTCCTTCCAGTCCAACTTTCATGGGACTAAACTTTGCAAGCCAATCCATGCCCGTAATGATGTCAAAAGATCAGAATGGCAGGGAGATTCAGAGAATGAACAAAAGTATGAGAGGACATTTCCCACCGGCGGTCCATTGCAACCCGATGACACCGCATGATTCCTCCATCAGTAACTGACTCTATGATTAGTTGGGATCAAATTCAGAGAAGGCACTCTTTGAGCTACCCGAGTACTCGTGAATGATGTAGTACTACCGAGTCTACCGTAACGAAGCATCGGAATATGATGAAACAATCCACAAAACCGCATGGTTTTTAAACCCACAGCCCCTGCATACAGCTTCTTGAGAAATGGCCATATTGAATTGCTCATCAGGTTTGAATGCAGCATCAAATGTATCGAGACATCAACATCATCGAGATGGAGAACAAGTCCAATACCTCTTGCATAGTGTGGAGCCGAACATTAGCTGCACATTTGTGATCTCTCGACCATTTTTTCAAGACAATTATCACAGAGACCCTAGGCACGGGCGATGGCGACGCAGAGCTCTTAAATTTGTCTTCGCTGTCTTGCCCGGTGCTTGTGTTGTGGCGTCGGTGGGCTTAGCACCATGCTCCATCGGGCCATTGCCACCCCCGAATGGAGGGCGATAGAATGTCGACGGAGCTCTTCGATTGTCCAAGAGCGGTGCACGACTAGCGACCTCCTCCTGCAAAAGTGCCAAGGTATACGCAGTATCCGCAGTTTGGGGCCTTTGCACAAGAATAACAAAGACGAATTTCGAGCTAAACCATCCACAAAACGAGTAGTGTAGTAGAGCATGTCTATCATGGGATTGTAAGCTTTCAGCTGATCAATCAAGGCAGCAAAACGCTCAACATAGTCGGTGACAGTGGACTCTTGGTGGATGTGGTACATGCGGCGAATAAGGACTTGGTGCTGGTCTCGACCAAAACGTTCGCAACAGAGAGAACAAAAATTTGGCCAAGATAATGAGCTAAGTTGTGGTTCGATGGACTGAATCCACAGAGCGGCATTATCCTTGAATTGCTGCTTAGCAAGTTTGAGCCAAAGGTGAGGTTCAACTTGGTACAGATCAAAGTAATCCTCTGCATTTGAAATCCATAGCCTAACATTCTCCCCGTGAAATGCAGGAAAGGGAAACTTAGGAAGACGACCAGTGTAGTGCGGGTGTGGATCTGGTGGCCTATTTCGAGCAACATACAGATCATACGCTGTACCATGGAACTTTGGGGGGGATTCATACCATTGGCCGGGGAATGAGTAAGGGTGGTGACAACCCCATACTCATCCTCCCGTGTAGTCGATTCGATGCGGTGCCGGGCTGGTCGAGCGCCTGGATCGACAAAGATATGGGCGCTTGTCGTTTCGCTCCAATACCGGTGGGGGTGTCAGCAAGCCCGGAGTCGTGGACGATTGCTCGAGGACAGCACGATCCCACGCCTTGTCCAACTTGAGAACCTTCAGGCGATATCGCCGAGCGACCCCTCGGCCGCCTTGCCGCCAGACTATAGATCGTGGCCTTCTCGATCACCTTGAGGCGATCGTTCTAGCGGCGTTCCGCTTCGGTGATGAAGCCGTTGATGCGTGTCTCCGAGTCCGCGATGCGGCCGCCGAGGCGCGCCTCCGCTTCAGCGAGACGACGATCAACCGCTGCTTTTTCGGTTGCCTCAGCCGATCCAGCGCCTCCGCCTCTGTTGGGCGAAGAGACGCTGGAGTTCCGCCATCAACCGCTGGTTCTCAGAACTCATAGTGGCGGCACTAGGACGGCGGCGCGAGTAGGTGAATCGGAGAGGGGAAGTGGAGGTGGTGGTGGTGGTGGTGGTGGAAAGGAAGCCAGATCGCAGATTCACCACAAATCAGGAACGGCCGATGGAATTACGGTGGATTTTCCAATCTCCAGGAGCAAACTGGTGATCAAAAACTTCAATCCAACCAACAGCGTTTGTTCAGGGTAACTGAGATGGGGAATAGGAATAGAGGAGCAGACTTGGGGATGAAGATGCATAGCACGAGTTGGGAGCGAGGAAGAACGATTAGAATTGAATTGTTCGGTTCATTAAGTTATGTCTGCTCACAGCTCGCTGCGTTCTACATATAGCTTCCTTGGCTACGCGAGCGATACTCCGACGGACGCAGCAGCCCTACAACCAGGAATCAAGCCCAGTCCGGCCCATTTACACGAACACTGGGGATGTGCGCACGAGAGGAGCGCCTTTGGGTCGAGTGTGAAGTAGCTGGAGGTCCACTACCAGATGGTTCCGTCGAGGTTGAAGCGGTGGTAACGCTTTGCTCTTCCTCTGCTTTGCCCCCCGCTACTCTGCTCCATCTTTGCTTTTACAGCTATTTGTATGGTGTCGCCTTGCCTAGCGCCTTGAACGCCTAGCATCTGGAAGGAGGTAACTCGCTGCTCTGCGCCCGCCTTACCACCTTAAAAACTATGGCTTAGGCAATGACCAAAAGGCTTCGAGTCTCAATGAAAATAGCGAGTTAGCAACAATGGGTGCAAATTCTTGGTTGAGGAGCAAGAAATCTTGGTCTCTGATTCCAGTTTATTTTAAAAATAACTAATATGCTGGAGTATTTACAATCATATAGTGCCATGACCACATCTTATTCTGCTGGAAATGAGCACGTCAATTTTCACAGCCATGCATGGAAATGTGGAAACCGAACCTTTCAACATTCATGGGCTCACTCTTGTATCGGAGCCTGCTTGTTCAAGAGAACTTGTGTATAAGATGCACATTTATTCACAAAACTGTGTATTCCGTCATGGTCCTGCACATAATGCGATAAAATTAAAACATAATTGGATGCTGAGAAGACGAGAATATTAATGAACCTCTTACCATTATGTTTCCCATCACGGAATTGGGCGTTCTTAGATGACTTGAATGTTTCCAAGAACTCTCTACCCTTCTGCAGCTCGACCTTCTTCCCTTGCCTTGTCCCACTTGTGCTCCGAAGCTAAAATTTCAACGATTCGGGGCAATGCTCTACCGGCAGCATCTGTGTCAAGGAAAGCAAGCCGGCACCTCCTTGCAACAAAGTCCACAGCAGATTCACAGTACTCATAACGAGCACAGTATGCTACTTCAGCTTCCAAAAATGGGTATCCATGAGCAAGGCGCTTTCCCAAGCCTTCATTCTAAAAAATATTTAAACTAAAAATATTATGAATAGACAAAAAATAGGTATCACAATTTTCAGGCAAACAAACTAGCCATGGGATTCCATTTCCATATTGATCATCCATCCAATGGAAAGATGGGAGATTCATGAATGCCATAATGTGAGTTGTCACACAACAGCCACATGAAAACATGCCATGAATGTGCCATTTTAATCCATATGGATAATTTACATAAACATCTTAAATAAAAGTATTCATGCTGATTAGTTTGTGACAGCCAAGGCCTAAGCATCTTCATTAGTACCACGAGAAATAGTACAGGGGAATCATGTAGACACTCATGTCAAAATGAACCTAGCACTGTAGATATGTACATCGTTGATACAGTTCTATTGAAACATGGAATTAGATTTATAAGTTTTGGCACACGCACACACAAGTGAAACAGCACTCAGGTCGATCACCCAACTTCCTAAACAAAGAAAGCTGACTGAGGAATTCAGGGGTGCAAATCAGCAAAACACATTGCTGGATTCCATTTCAGTGGGAATTTTTAAGGCACCAGAATGCATACAATTTTAATCTTGCAAGGTTTTCACAAATACAGAAATGATAACAGAAAATAATTACTAGAAAACACCCTACTTCCAGGACCTGAAGGTTACATTGTCACCTGTGACCTTTTCACACAAACATTTTTGCATATCTATGCAAAAAAGAAACAGAGGAACTATGCAATCCCAGCACCGAGCACATATCTGTCAATTGATTTCAACATGGTACAACATGATGGGTTTTCATATTATAAACTATATTCACAAACATTTATGCACAATTTTTCGTCCAAAGGCCAAAACTGATTCAAACTTGACATGTTATTCCATCCTCAAGATGTTAGAAAATTCATGGTGTGCTAATTTTATATTAAATTATAAATAATCCATTATATAACTCAGAGAAGAAAATAAGTTTTTGGTTTCAAAAGAACCCACAAATAAACTGCATTGCAACATTATTACTATCAGTCATACTTAATAAGCTTAAGCAGAACACTGGTTCTTAAGGTTACGTGGGGCGTGGCAAGCCACCCACTTATAAGACAAGGCCAGGCGACACCATATCAACATTAGAAACTGCAAAAATGCAGCGTGGAAGAGGAACAAGGGAAATTAAAAAGAGAGAGAAGGGGACTGGTGCAGCCCATATACCCTCTCCCCTAGCATAATATATCACTCCCTTTCTCCCTCTATTTCTCTCGCTGCCTCTCACTCCCCCACTGCGCACGACAGATCAGTGCTCCTGCCTGCAAATTCCTCTCCCTCTCCCCTCCCCATCTTGGTGCCTCTTGCCTCCTGCTCTTCACCAGATGTGCTACTGCCGCCCACAACTTCTCCCTGTTCCTTCCCTTCCCTAACTGTCTGTTCCCTCAAACTGACTGCTGCTGCCACCCGTTTCCAGATTAACTGTGCTACAGCTGACCAAAGTTCTGTGCCATTTACTGGCACAGATCCAATGAGTATGGCAGCGGCTGCAGGGTGTTGGCCTGCAGACCAGCTCCTCTCCTGGTCTTCCTCTCTTCCCCTCCCTAACTCTCTTTTGCTGAATTTTCTTGTCACGGAAACTGGGATGTCCAGTCCAAGCACACCTCATTTCCTGGGTGGCGCCTTGAAAACCATGCATATAACATTTTACTCCCCCAACAGATGAAGAGACAAATTGGAGCAAGGTCTTTATTTTTCTTTTCATCCTACTAGAACAGAATTCACAAAGCGCTACAGAGTCAAAGGAGAACACACCTGGGCAATAGTTGCCACTTGTTCAGCCAAAGTTCCATATGCATGTGACAAATGTTTCGAAACAGCACTGTCCATTGCACCTGGAATAACCTTGCCACCATATGTCTTTTTCATTCGCTTATAATTCTGAGCAAGAACTGTAAAAGAAGCAGGATCCCATCCATATCCACCAACAATTTGCAAATTATCAGTCACACAACCATTAGCTGGTTTCAAATTCCCAGACCTGACTGCTGCATTTACAGCATCTTCAGCCATACTGAACAAACAAGCTCATTAGAATTCAACAATGGAATATCTTGTAGTAACATGGCACTTGTACAGTCAAACAAACAACATGCACACGAACTTGAATATAGTCCACAAAGGATCTTTTGTGTAAGGGTCTAAGGGCAAATATATCCTAATAGCAAAAGACAACCCATGTGGTTTTGCCTGGCACTGATAGTCAAACTAAAATGAAGTACTGCCAGTAAGTTACAGACACTCTGACTGTAACATATATTATATATGCTATGCTACTTCAAAGTTGGATTTGGTGGCAGTGTCTGCCATAGTGCACTTGTGTTTCCCCATTCTCTTTCACCAATCACCAATCTAAGGTAACCCAAAAAACTGGAGTGAAACAAACCAAGTAATTCTTAGCAAAATTCTAATTACGTATAAGCTAATCCCAGCTTGCTAAATCTTTTTCATTGACTCATCTTCATCTTTTCATGATTTTCTGCAGCCATGAGCGGATGGGACTGCTCCAGACCAGCAAACCCCCTCCTAGGCACCCTCTTCATCTCTTTTTGAGGATGCATAACTTTGCTCCACTGAATGAGGCACAATGCAGATGAACAAAACAGTGGACGTGCAATGCAAGCAGGACAGAGTTTGCCTAGGTACCAAGAAAGTGGCACAGTATAGGCACTGCCAGCAAACTAGCAAAGCCTATGATAGCTAGATGGTAATTTAACATGAAGCAGTCTTTTTTCTGCTTGATAGTCAAGCTCTACTAGTTTTCAGAAATCATAACTTCCATCTGTATATGACAATTCAGTCCATCATAACTGTAGCTGTAGGCATATCTTAACTTTTTGATATGGCTAGATTGGTGCCTGGCTGGATTAGGGAGTGATAGAGGAAGAGATATACTGCACACGCCTTCGAGAAGATCTTAATTCTTATGTTTATTATTTCTGCTTGATTACAACCAATCTGTCAAACCCTATAAGTAGAACTGGTGCTAATAAACTTGCTACTTATCCTCACAATTTTTTTTCGAACAATACTTATCCTCACAATTAATCTGAAACAAACTCTGAAATGAATCAAACAAACTCCAACAAGTCACTTGTGAATGCCAGTTCCTTCTAACTTGGCGCATGTGTCTCGCCTACAAATGTGTCTGCAACACTTTTCTTTCTTTTTTTTTTAAAAAAAAGGACCAATAAGTAAATTGGCAACGCTGAAAGCTTGAGCAGGTCAAGCCAGTTTCATCCTATAAGTACTACCAATAAATTATAGTAGCAATTAGGTAGCCCTTACCTCCTATAGGTTGTCCATTTTCCACCAGTAATTGTTATTAGCCCGGGGTAGTCTTCAAATACGACATGATCTCGAGAAATACTCTCAGTATTCTTTGCAGATGGATCTGTGGCCAAAGGACGTATACCACTCCAGGCAGAAAGAACATCTGAACGCCTTACCTGATGAATGAAGACATTAAAGTTATATTTGTACAGTCAATATTTATCCATTTTTTGTTGGAAAATACAATTCTAATTAGTCTCACAAAGTAAATTTAGTATGAAACTAAAAAGAATACACAGTAGATTATTGACACACGATTATTGACACACTTTAAATAAATGGAGGTTAAAAGTAGATCACCGCAACAAAAAGAAGATTTAAACCATGTAATCATTTGATCCCATTGGATTCCAAAGAGGCTAACCAGTATGTATACAGCATGTTGACATACATGGTTAGTAATTAGCAACAGCCTTTTTTTCTCAAACAGTATTAGCAACAAAGGGATCATTAAATGTTTCTTCCTCTAAAAAATGGTTCGTTTAACAGAATACAAAGTTGCGGGGGCAGGTTGATATAGAATGTAGGATTTCATAACATGCAGATTGCCATAAAATAAACTTCCCTTCTAGAAGCATCCGATAGAAGACCTCTTTACTAATATAACATGGGGAGACAGAGCAAGGTAGAAAATGCTAGCATAGTGATGCAGCAACCTCGTAATACTTGAAGTGGACTACCACCCGCATATCATCATGCAGTAAACTCAACATACTAAAATGTGTTTGGGCTTCATCATGGTTCTAAAAAACCCTAATTAAACTTACGTTTACTCTCGATTAAACCTGAAACAGACCCCTAGCGTCTCGTTTTGAGCCTGGGCGTCCAATAAAACTCTGGACATGTCTAGGTAGTGCGCGTAGGCGTGAGGCAGTGCTTAAGTGGCGTAGAGACACGAAAAAGCGATGGCCAGGCTGGCTTGGTGGGCTATGTGTGGTCATGTAGGCTGGTGAGCAGCAAAAAAGCACGCAGAAGAGCCAGGGAAAAGGGAAACAGGATGTTTAGGGATCAAAATTGCAAGTCTTTTCACCACTTCTTTGCAAGTTTGCAAGAATTAGAATCAAAATTGCCTGAATGTGTTACAATTTATTCTGAGATGGAAGTTGGGCATCTAATCTGAGCCATATGTGTTGCCAGAAAAAATAAAAATAATTAATAATTAAAAAGTAAAAAAGCACAAACGCTTAGTCGCGTTTAATCTATGTTCAATCCATCTGCTAGGAAGTGGCCTAGCGCCTAGCGTCTTTTGGAACCTTGGGCTTCATAAAAGCACAAACTGAAATGAGTTTGAAATAGCAGATGAAATGTTTGACATCTCCAGTTTTGCAGCCAAATACAAGATGAAAATATGTGGAACAACACTACAATAACAAAAGAACTTTACAGAATTGTTTTAGCATGTAAAGAAAAGGATAGCATATAGGCAAACACACCTGGACATTAAGATAGTCAGAGATTGCATCCAATATGAATTGTATTTCATCCTCATGTGGTTCAGGAAGCATTGTTATTGCTGTGCTAGAATCAGTTGTTCCCGCAACAGTCCTTCCTAACCATGGCAACATAAATACAACTCTGCCATCCTTGGTTTTAGGGACAATTAGCCCCATCCCTTCAGGGGAGTAGTAATCAGGAAGTACAATGTGCACTCCACTACTAGGACAGATCATAGGTGCTATGTTACTGTTAGCCATATTCCTCACAGAGTCACAGAATGGTCCTGCTGCATTAACAACCACCTTTGCGAAGGTTTCAAATTCCTTACCTAACAGATATTTGCCAAGCATTAGGTGACGATTCGGGTAATCTTTTCTGTAATTTCGTTGCTTATGGTAATGAAATTCAGGTTTCCCATTGTGGAAAAAGAACCCAACACATTTGCAAGTGCTAAGTGAACCACACAAGGACTATACCCCTACATAAGCAACTAAGCAACAACACTCTAGACAGTGTTGCATTATTAAAACATCGATGACACAATCAATTTCACATAATATGTGCTTAACATGTGGCAACCAACAAAACAGAATCATGCCAAAATATGCAGTATGGCCAAAATACTTGTCAAGTTGGCAATCTACAGTTTCACACAGAATGTGCAATGATATGTTGCTATAGTAAAAAAAATGAGAAGGTTTATTTAAAGCACAACTTTTTTTTAACATAACAAGCACAACTTTTCCCTTGGCTTCATTGTTTCATTTTGGTTCTTCGTCTCCAAAACCAGATCCAACTCTCAAAACAAGTTCAAATTACATTCAAGACTTTTTTTTTTCCCTTCTATTGAGTGGTTTTGGGTGACATGATAGCCAGATCAGTCCTTTTGCCATGTAGCAACCATCATCCCAGATATAAATGATTACTGTCAAGATGTTAGCACATTGTAGAATGATCTTCTAACTAAATGAAAAGAACCAAAATATATAGGAGTGTGAAATACACATTTCTACTTGTTTTAATAAAAAATGCATATATTTTTAGGATAAAAATCAGTGTCTTAATTTTTCAGAACATATTGCATTCCTGTTAGAGTTAGCAAGTAGCAATAGATTAAGGATGTAGGACTGTTTATGATTAATGATTTGAGGCTCCTATAGGATAATGGATCTTGTAAGGCCAGCATCAAAGCTTAAAACAAAGATAAGCAGAAGAGCAAGATCAATAGGTGAACAGAGTTTTATCTCAACATTCAATTCCCGGAGGGAGGTGGATTATTGTCCACAGTTTGAATTGTCTACTTTAAAAATCCTTAAGAAAGAAAGCGCAAAGTGATCCTTTGTTTCAGATTTCTGTTAAATACTAATAATGCTAATATCAACAAACAAAGAAACTAACTAAAGCAATGATTCATTTCAAGAGAAAATGCAGTACTTTTAAACATAAAGCAACTTCATATAGGCATCTTAAGGTGCAAGAATTTCTTGAGAGATCAGAACTATATATTGTTAAACTAGTAACATAACATGTAATTATTTTCATAAACCATCGTATCAACAGATTGTCAGCTAACTCCTCCTAAAACAGTAGGAGAAAGCTACTAAACTGGTCATTTAATAACCCTAAGTCAAAATCTATAAGAATAAAAACTCAGCAGTGCTATATGGTTGTAAAAAACATTAAATAACCATAGAAGCTAGAAGTTTCTCATCTCTAAAGTTCATTGTTAAATTAAATGCCTCCATCCACAACTCAGAATGAATTAACATAAAAATTTAACCCATATCACATTCTGAACAAGAACAAAAACTGTGGATGCATTCAGAATATATGCTTAGTTGTTGTCAATGTACAGATATCTAGTTACCTCACTATCTCATATGCTATAAAAGATTTTTCTGTTAGATCACAAAAGAGTTTAATGATGCATAGCTTCGAACACAAGCTTATGCAAGTTAATTATCCTACACAGAAAAGCAAGTATAACTTGACATTAGAAAGTGCTCTAATAATTTATTTAATTACTTTAGTTACATATTTATAGCATTCAGCAATACTAATATATAAACAATGGCATCAGAAACTAGAAAGACTGTTTGTATTCATCAGTTAAGTATGGAGGAAAGATACACGTACTAAAGAAAACAGATAACTTGAACCACTCTCTGAGATGGTTATTTATATAGCGGGTAGAGATAGGACATACTTTATTCTACCTGATTGTGTGTCACGAATGCGTGCACCAATGATTCTCTCTCCTGATTCATCCTTAATGAGGGAGATCACTTCAGCATAATTGAGAACAGCTGCACCAACAACTGCAGCAGTGCATGCTAACCCCACATTCAGCCGAGAGTCATTCATTTGACCATCATAGTACACAACTGTTCCTCTTAGGCTACGGTCATGGCCATTTTTTGCAAGGGTTGGGAAAAGCTCAACTGATTCATCTACAGAATAATATCGTGACAAATGTAGTAGCCTTCTTCCAGCAACAAGATCATAAAACTTCAAACCAAACCAGTAGTATACAACCTCAAACCAGTTAAAGCAAGGAGTCATGCATGGCAAAGCATGGCACAAATGGGGAGCATTCTCAATAACCTGCTTGCGTTCCTTAAGTGCATGAAAAACAAGTTTCAGCTGCCCATAATCAAGATTGAACACTGCCTTCTCCAAGTAGCGCACGCCTGCACAAATTGAATGCAATATAATGAGGGACAACAAGAAATTAAATTTCAATCCCAAAAGGCACAAAAAAAACTGGTTGACAGATAGCATCAGTCAGGAATGGTCAGTGTCAATTTACAGGTTCCTAGAATGGCATAAAGATATTAGAACATAGTAAAGCCTGTGCTTGCTAAGAGCAAGCAAGCATTGTGCCACTAACAAAGCAGTGCAATGCCATCGTAGAACAACTATCTCCTACACACAAAAAAAATCAACAGCTCAACTTGCTAATGTAGCCAGACAATAATTGTGTGTGTGCTATTAAATAGACAACTTGCATAGCACTACCAACCCTAACATACCAAGCATCAAATAGACAACATAACTTTCACCAAACTGCTACAAAATGGGTCTTCCACTCTTGGTCAAAAGCTTCGGAGGAGCCCAATTTTGGGAGAAGCATAAGAAAGGGGATTTCATAGGGCCCAGGGTTTGGAGAAGTCCACGCACCGCCATGGATGAGTTTGGTGGATCGGGAGGAGGTTCCCGAAGAGAAATCCTCGCGCTCCACGAGGCCTACCCGGAGCCCGCGGGTAGCGGCATCGAGCGCGACGCCGCATCCGGTGGCGCCACCGCCAACGACGAGCACGTCTAGGGGCTCAGCGGGGTGGACCCTGCCAGCGCCGCACGCTGCGCGTCTCGCGGGGGCGGCGCGGCCCCCGGCTGCGCAACGCGCTGCCTTGCCGCGTCGAGGGCGGCGGCGGAGGGGTCGGAGGCGGACGCGGATGAGGCGGGAGAGCGGCGGCGAGCGCGGAGGAGGCAGCGAGGGCGGCGCCGGCGCGGCGGAGGCGCCACGTCGCCATGGCGGCGGCCTGACGCGTGGGCCTGCTTGGATTGTTCGGCTGGGGGATCGAGACTGGCACCGCACCGGCGGGCGGAAGTTGCAATTGCAAGGGTAAGGGGAGAAATAGTAGCGTTGGTTTTGTTTCCTGATCCCCGCAAAGTTAGGAGGCGAAGCGTGTGTGTTTTCGCCCGGGTAATCCGAGGGCTCGCACTTGGGACTCACCCTCCGACCACTCTCCTCCTGAGATGTGTTGTTTTTTACAGACTCGATCAAAGTCTCGTACACACTAGTCCATACGTGTACAAGCTAAAACTACAATTTTTTAAGAAACAGAAAAACTAAAACTTATACCTAATTATTAGATATTTTTATAATAATTTATTTATTTTATTATTTATATAAAAAAATAAAATAAGACAATGGTCAAACGAGAACGGTAAAAGTCAAAAAAATGTATTCATTGTGGGGTGGAGTAAGTACAAGCTAAAACTACAATTTTTATTATGAAACAAAAGAACTAAAACTTATACCAAATTATATGTGGCTGCGAAGTACATGAAATCATAATAATAATAACTAGGCTCATACGTGACAAAGGCATCACGTAACTAATGTGGCTTATTTATTTGTGAGGTAACTAAAAAATAAGAGTATAGTCTCAATAGACACCTGCACGAGTCAAGATTTAAACACAGACAGGCTCAGATGTGCACTTAGTGTCAGTACTAGTCATGTTACATGGTTTCTAAGTGTTGTAAAACCATGAGACTATTTAGTATCATATTTCGAATCCAGCATAGATCCACAATGTTAATGGTTTGCACTGCTTCGTACTCAGATGAGTCAAATGATAATAAATCATACCTAAAAAGTTTTTAATTTGATTTTAGTTAATTGATGAAACCTATGAATTAACTCTATTGCTAAGTTTGTAGCATTGAAGAAAGGAGAGGTCCAATCCAAGTGGTGAAGTGGAGATCAAGGCGATAGAAATAACCACAAGTGATCAAGTGCTCCACATCTTGGAGTAAAGAGAAGAAAAGGAGGAGTAGAAAGCTAGAGGTAAAGTTATAGTTATGGCTTTTTATTTTGCCGACCATAGAAGAGTAGAGAAATGATGGTCGGGCTTAGGATCGATAATTGTAGTATTAAGAGGGGTAATCTTGCGGTGAAAAAAGTTGTCTAAGTGCCATAAGGTGATTTCTTACTCGCATTTGCGTTAGAACCTAGTGTGTTAATATCTAATCCTATCAAGAGCTTTGGAGAGTGCTAGTCCACACGCTTGAGAGCTAGAACTCGAAATGGTTAGCAAATTGAAAGCAAGGGTGGCGAGAAACGCAAGTAAAAGATGTCCACGTATAGACCGGACGCATCTGGTCAGTTGTGGTGCATTCGGGGCTGTTTCAAGGGCGACCGGACGCTGGTAGACCGGAGCTTCCGGTTCCACGTCCAGTCGAGGCGCGTAGGTGTGGCAGAGGCTCAAGGAAGGTCGACCGAATGCCTGGTGCGTTCGATCAGGGTGAAGCGAACACGTTTGGTCGAGATTTTCATATTCTGGACCTCTCTAGTCACCGACTGGACACCCAGTGGTGGTGCGTCCGGTCGCATAGAAGACGCGTCTGATCACATAGAGGATGCATTCGATCAAACTGTGTAGAGGCACACATGCGAGGCTGTGGTGAGCAGACGTGTCTGATCCTGAGGGGCCAACGCATCTGGTCAATCATTAGTAGCGCGAGGACGTCTCATAGCCATTAGAGATCGACGGGCGATGTTGAATCCGTTGCCAGGTGGCGTCCATCCAACAACTGGACGCAGGGACTGGATGCATCCGGTGTCCTCGACTGTAGTGCCAGTTAGTGGGGTTTTGCTACCTGGTTTTGAGTAATGGTTAGGTGCTTTATGTGGCACCTATTTAAGGTGTTTGGTTGGCTTGGAGGAGTTTCTCGTGGCACTTTGCATCTTTGGACATCTCTTAGAGCTGAGCAAACCTTCTCCCTCACTTTCCATGCATATTGCTTGATCTAGAGAGTGATTGGAAGAGCTTCTAGTGTATTTGACAAATGATCATCTAGTGGCGGTAGTAAGCGTTCTTGCTGCGTGTGAGCTTGTTACTCTTAGTGGTTGCCACTGTCTAAACGGTTGGAGCAACAGAGCTAGAGTTAAGCGAGATTAAAGATTGTTTTTGGCCACTCTAGAGGCTTGTGAGGGATTCTTGACCTTGCCCTCGCAGAAGATCGCAAAAGGTACTCTAGTAGATTGCTCGTGATTTATGTTACCCTAATCTTGTGGTGATTCTTGAGGTACCCGATAGAGGCTCGGTGTGGTGCCAATTGGCCACTGAATCCCAAGTGAGATTGTTATCACAATGAGGACGTAGCGTGTTGGTAAGCACGTGAATCTTAGTAAAAAATCTGGTGTTCGTTTGGGATTGATCCTTCGAGATCATATTATCTTCATCTCTTAGATTGGATCATCTCGGTTGATTGAATTGGATCGTCATCTCAGGTTTCATTGAGTTGGCAAGACAATGATTGGCTTCATCCCGAAGGCACGATTTACATTCTCTCGATTCCCTTCCTCATGTTTACTTCCTTGCATAATAGCATATTAGAGTGTGCTTGAGTGATCTAGATACTCGGGCACTAGTATGTGATAGGAAGCTTGCAACCCCCTTTAGGCTAGTGTAAAACTAGCTTTGCCATCTTAATTATTATGCCTAAGTGGTTTTGTAGAAAATTTAAATAGCCTATTCACCTCTTCCTCTAGCCATATCAGGGCCTTTCAATACCTCGATGTGGGCCAGTACAACTCCCGCCACCCCTCCTCATCCTCATGGGATCTATTTGTGGAGTTCAAGAAACCAGCGCCATCGCCCTGGTCCTCACACCCATTGCTCCATCCCGCCTATCCTGTGTTCTTTTGTCATGCATGTTCCTAATATCCCCTTGAAGCCCACTGCCACACTAGCTGCCGCCCCCAAGGTCCTCGAAAGGTTCCTAAAATCGATGCGGTAGCAGCCGTGGCCTTTGCACCTGCGTGCGAGATGCTCGCCACGGAGACCAAGCCCACCTAGGCCTCCTTTCCCGCGCTGGACAAGAACAAGTTGTCTTCCTCCTCCAGGGATAAGAAGAAGGGCACATATTACTCAACCCTGAACCAAACAAATATAGTGTTTTCAATTTCCATGTAACCGCTGACGCTGGCAATCGTTTTTCTACCTAAGCCATCTGGCGAGCTTTATTCATCTAAGAACCTCCGGTACATCGTTTGTTAAATGGAAAATACTCTCTTCATATTCGAAAAGAATGTCGTTTTTAAACAGTGATACGATCTTTAAAGTATAACTTTGACTTCTTATTTGTATAAAAATATTTATTGAAAAGTGATATAGGTATATTTTTATAAGAGTTTTTTAAGACAAATCTATTCATGTTTCATATTTTAAACTCAATGACTTAAAAGTTATTCATATTTATATTCCCAATATTTAATATAAATTTGTCTAAAACAACTTTATTTTCAAGTATGAAGCATCTAGAGCATTCATCGACCCAGTACATGAAGCTTTAGACATAAATGCTTGCTAAGCTAGCACATGAACAACTTGGTTGGCTTCATTATCACAGTATTCATGAAAACATGTACAAAATCTTTTCATAATTGCATTACTATTCACACACATTACTGAACAAAACAATGTCTATATGCGAAGAGGCACATTGTACCTGATCTCGTCACACAGCCCATGATTTCTGGACTTCTAAGCCCGTATATCCTTGAACATACTCTCTCCGTCCCAAAATATCTATTGCTTATGTTTTTTAAAAAAATAACTTTAACTAAATATATATTTAAAATATTAATATTTATGGCACATAGTTAGTATTATTGGAAAGATCTTTTAGTCTAGTTTTTGAATAAATTTATTTAGAGATACAAGTGTTACACGTATTTTTTATAAATTGAGTCAAACATATAGTACTGAAAACTAAAAGCACATATATTCTAAATGGAGTGAGTATATCCTCCATCACACTTGGTATTCTTTTTTTTTATTTACTTATTTATTCTTATTTTGGTTTTCTTTCCTTGTTTCCATTTATTTCTCCCTTTTCTGTTGAGGCCACTGCTCTATATGGAGGTAAATCTGTTGGCTAAGAAACACATCATCAAATTCCTAAAGTATAGTTGTTCGATGGGTGCCGGATGATGACTTGGTTAAAACAATGACAACTCCAATTGTCTTTTTTCTGTAGAGGTTTGGGACCATTTGTTTCATCTTTTTTGTTGCCTCTAATAGTTAGAAGACAAAAGTTGAAACAAATAACGAGTTTTTAAGATTGCTTTTGAAATGACCGAAAGCTGGCCTATAGGAAAATTAACTAAAAGTTCAAATGCATGCTGAGAGAAGCTTTTCTAGTTTTGGTATGCTAAGAAACTAAAAAGAATAATTAAAAAATCAATAGCAAAAAATAAACCATGAAAAAAACCAAAATCAAGAAAACCAGTTTTTTTAGGCAAAAGCACCAAAATTAGAACATCTCAGGAGTTCTCAAAAAAAAAAAAAAAAAAAAAAAAAGAACATCTCCAAGTGTTTACTGAACCTCCTCCTAATCTATGTTTTTAGAAAGACTAAAAAAATCCATTTCTAACAACTTCTAATTCATCCTCAAACAAATATCCCCCAAAATGGATTTTCTTTTGGCCGTTCGTTTAGCCATGAAATCAGGTTACGAAGTTGAGTCTAAAGAAGAGTCTTGCATACAACCCTGTCATAAAAAGGGTAAACAACAATTTTTTTTCTTTCACACTCTTCACTACTCTCTTCTCTTCATGTATCGATTTAAATCTCGATTCTAAATTTTGAGACCAATTTAATAGTGGACGTTGCTCATTGGATCATATCATACTTTAGCCAACGGATCGATTCTATGTATTGTGTGGATATCTCGTGGAGCAATTTTAAGAGCCTATATCCTTCTTTATGATAGGGATATAAACTTAATTAAAAAAATGTCGTCTAACAGTTTTTAATTAGATCTTTGATTGTTATTCTCCTTTATTTCAAATTTATCGCTACTCTAAGAAAGTGAAACTGTGCCTAAAATACACATAAGGGGCTGAAAGATATGAAAAAGATTTCTTTTGACAAGAGAAAAAGATTTAAATGAGCACTAAGTTTTAAGAAAAGAATTCTGAGGTGCTCTTATATATCCACAAATCCAGCATGGCCGACCGAAGGACTGAAGAACTCTAGAATCCGTACAGATCAACTGGCAATCTGGCGTTCTCTGCCTCAAAAAAAAAAAAAAAAACCGTCGCAAAAAAAAAAAAAAAGAAAAAAAACGGCATTCTCTCATTTTATATATATCCTATATATATATATATAAATACATAAACCCTGCCGCTCTAGCCATGGCTACTGCCTCGCTCCTGTCTCCATCCTGCGCGTTCCTCCGCCGCCTTCCCTGCGCGTCGCCCTTCTCCTGCTCGTTGCACTTCAAGGTTCCGTGTTCCGTACCGGAGGATTTCGATTGATGATTATGGAGACTTGGCTACAGTTTCACTCACCATTCCGCGTTGGGACTTTTCTTGATTTCGCAGAGGTTCGACCGGGTTCGCCGGTTCTCGCCCGCCGCCATGTCGACTTCCTCAGTACCGAAGGAGGCGCCAGCGAATAACCCGGGGCTCCAGACCGAGGTCGACCCCGCCACCAAGGGCTACTTCTTGCAGCAAACGGTAACCCCAGCTTTAGTCCTGCCTATCTATTTTACCGAGGTGTTCATCCGCTGTTCAGCTCGGATTTCCACTTTTGGTGGTCGATGTGTGGATTTGATATAAGTGGTCGTGCCCACCCCCACAATAAATAAATAAAATAAAATAATATCCAAATTGTTCTGTGGAATGCAAGGAAAAATCGTATGTGATGTGCAATGCGTTTTACCTTTCAACAAATTTGGATGTCTCAATTCTGAAGCAGATCCAGCTCTGAGCACATTTTGTTACAAGGGCAGGGCACCAGATGCTGGTTATTCTGATTCACCCTGGAAGCCTGTTTTCCATTTTTTTCTCGAACTTGTAGGAGAGCTAGAAATCATTGGATGAACACACAATTCCTTTCCATCGTTCTTTCGGAAAAGCATAAAGAAATTTACAGACTTTGATTGGGTCATCAAAATAATATCTGCATGACCAAACCTCAAAGAAATCCACACATAACATAAAACACAGATTTTCCGAAAACATAAGGGATAAGTTATGGCAGGACATGATGAGCTATTTGGGTCACATAGAGCTTGTTTGGTTCTCTTGCTCGCCCTTGCCTAACAAGGTTTGATGAGAAGGAAGCATCTTTGGATACTTTGCTTGGTCTCAATTTGGTCAAGGATTTCCTTGCTTGAGGGAAGAAGGGAAATTGGCTTTCCTTATCTAGCAAGGTTTGCCTTGCCTAACCTTTCCAAGATAGGCTAGTAGGCAAGGTTGGGCAAGACAACAAATCATGCCCATAACTGCTTGAACACACATGAAGAAACTGATAAGCTCCATCTCTGTGGTACACATGGAAGTTTTATCTGATCGTAAATCATAGTTTATGGTTGAAAACATTTCAAGTACACCTGCCCTTTACACATTTTGATGGTCAGGTGTAAATAATTTTGTCTGAAACCCAACAACAAAGCCTTTTAGTCATTAGCTAGTTGGGAGTGTGTGAATCACATTCAGTTAGTTTCATGGTGCTGTTGTACTGGAATGCTCTTCAGCAAAGGACCATGGCAGAAGTATTGGGAATGTAGCAGCATACATGTTCATAGAACAATGTGAACAGAGGAAACACACTCTCATACAGCTCACATTCAGAAAACATATATCCAGTTTATTTGCATTCACAACTTCACAACCTTTTCACTGTTTTTGCATTTGCATCTGATGACTGAATCAGCTCAAGCTAGAACATGCTGCAGCTACTGGTTACATGTAAAAGCTGGAGTGAAAATCATAATGTACTACCATGTCATTGCTAGAAGGGTAGGCCTGGCGCAGTGCTAGAAAAGCTCTCCACTTATGTCCTTGATGTTCTAGGTTAGATCCAGCCTTCCTTGCAAAATAAATCAAGGGTAAGACTGACTAGAAATTCCCTTCCCGAAATCCTACCTTGTGTGAGAGCCTTCAGCACTTGTATGCCCTTTTCTGAACTTGTCATTGTTAGCATGCACTATGAGCATGACAAGTAGCAGTCATCACAAGTCTGCAGAAGAATTAAATGCCAGACATCATCACAAATAACAATAAGGACATATATGCATTATGCAAAAAATCCTCTAGGCACTGGCCAAATCATTATTGTTCTACATACATGGATATCAATTTCTGCACGAATATGTGCTTAGGAATGCTACTAAATGGGCCCTTATATCTCAGAATTTGATCCTAATATTCCTATTTCTTAGCTGAACTAAACTCGTTCCATGGTTTTGCAATTAACCATTGGTTGGCCAGCTTATTACCATGATCATTTCTGCTGTTGTACTTGCGGAGGTAATGATCAAGAAAATTTCTGTTGCCTTGTTTCAGATGTTACGTGTGAAGGACCCAAAAGTGAGCCTTGACTTCTACTCTCGTGTGATGGGCATGTCGTAAGTTTTATTTCTTTCTCTTCCTCCAAATAATTTACTTATGCATGCTGAGAAAACCAACAACAGCTCATATCTGTTCTTGTCAATAGTTATGTTCCGTAGATGTGGGGATATTCTTAGGACAAGTCATGCGTTGAACTTCCCCCCACGCTCCAGTTCTGGATTCAAGGACAATTAAGATCTGGTTGAAAATATGGAAAAAAATACTCAATGTCCACATCTTTTGAATTGCCCTCAATGTGTGAAAGCGGCCTGCTGTTGCCTGTTGTGTTGATGATGAATGCCAAACTTTCCTGCCCCTTACATGCAGGATACTACTTGTATTATTGTCTTATTTGCTTTCTGGGTAATTTCAGCAAAGAAATGACTGTAGGCTGCTGTGATGTCATGAACCTTATTTGTGATGGGTTAATAAAGTGCAGACTTCAGAAACCAGAAAGAGGCCATACGTAATGGCTTGAAGGAGGGAGGTGCAATGGAGAGTGAATAGGTCTGAATTTTTGGGGTTGGTGTGATTATTTTTTTTCGTCTATACTTAATTCAGAACAGCATGTTGCCTCTCCCGAAGTTCTGATATACACAAGTTCTAACTATTTCATCTAGTCAAAGCTAATTGGTGGACACCAATCACAAAATATTGGATTCAATCCTTAATTAAATTGTAACTTGATAGTCAAGTGAATGGTGCAGCCAGTTTTACTTTTTGTTGTTGGTGCCTTGCATTGTTTTTGGTAGTACTAGTCTCTTCCTCATATTTTATAATATTGAATTATTCAAATCAGTAAAATGAAGCAAATGCAATTAAGAGAGGCGAAATTAACTGGAATTTTTATTTGGAGTGGTAGCTTTACTCCTTCAGTTCAGTGTAGCCATGAAATCTCTGGTGCCTAAATTATCTCTAGCACACCACTGAACCACATATATGACATGATGCTGAAGACACTCAAAATGTAGCAATTTCGTGAGCAAAATAATTAGAAGTGAATAAACTACAAAACCTATCCATTTTGAGAATTTTAGCAACTGAGGTTATTGAATATTTGGGTACTGCAATCCTGTTAGGATCTGTTAGCTGAATTTGGATTTTGACTTTGAAGAAGCCCTGTCTGTCTTTAGATAAGTTGCTGGAATAGATGACCATTATGAAGCACCACTGAATTGCGAGGTGCATAGTTTAATCATTACTTATGAGCAAGAAGATGGAGGATCAAACAGCAAAGACAACTTGCTACTTGAAACAGAGCAAGGAAATGGAGGAACTCATTTTGGTATTCCCCTGATCTAGACTCTGTTTGAGGCTGCAGCAGGGTGGGAGGAAGAGAAGAGAGCAGGCAATGTGAGCTCCTCAATGTGCCTGCAGATGCAGGGAAGAGAGGCTGGTGGATGCAGGGAAGAGAGGTGGAGACTAGAGTTGGCAGCTTCCCGCATGCGACAGTCCTGGCTAGCGGCAAGAGCGTCTCTCGCAAATCCAGCGCGCCGTGTGAGCTCTGCTGGCGGCGTACAAGCTCTAGTGAAGGGAATCGGAATCCAATTATGGAAAACCCTATTGGACTGTAAAGCACTAAGCCCAAGTGGTCCACTGACCAGCTACAGCCAGTTGACATCTCATGCCTAGTCATCCAACTCCTAATCGCCCAATTATTTGTGACTAATTGATGATTAATCATGTGACTTGATTTCTTGTCAGCCTAGTCGAGTTGTAGTGCCTAATTGAGGGAAGAGGCTCTCCTGTCTGTGGAATGTGTGGGCTTAGGCCCTGTAATGTTCACCTGATATGCCTTAGAGGCTTTCTTTGGTTCTCCATCTAGTAGGTTTGTTCGGTATCAGGCTTGGAAGGTTTGTCTTCGATATAGATCCCTCTAATCTATTTCGTTGATGTGTCGGTTTAAGTTCTTTACATTCTAGTTTTGGTTCAGTACTATAACTCTGTAATTTCGTTTCCCTGGTAATGAAATTTGGCTATGGTCCTTTTGGAAAAAAATTGAGGGAAGAGGACTGATAAGCCTGACTAATTGCCACTGATTGTGATTGGTCAGGCAACTTCGTAACACTATTATTTTGAAACCGAATCTTAGGAAAAAAAATGATATCTCAGAATCCACATACATGCCAGATTGTGGATTATAATGGTTGTGGTAGTTGCATTCTGTGAATTGATTCTTGCACACTGTTTGTTTTAGCTTTTGTTTCTCATGGCAGAATTTAGGATCACATTTGAAACATATAGGCCGTACACTTATATTAGATTTTCATCTAAACATTTGTTTCCTATAACTGTAAGCAAATGCGACATGTGTTGATTTCTAATATTTTCCCTTTCCATGCCAATGTGTCCTACATCTCAAAGGGTGAGTGTTATTTTTCTTTTCTGATTATGCGAGATTTCTCGACATGTTGTATTACCAACTGTAGTTTTTTGTGTTGGATAATTTCACACCAGTACATTGAAGAAGTCAATTATTTTCTGCAATAACTTGAATAATTCATTCTGGATCTGTATTCTAATCGAAGGCAAAAAAGCTGAAAATTGATCTACCTGCATTGATACTCACATTGCCATTAAACATTCATTTAGAGGGGGGATTTATGGTTTCCCCTTCTACTGAACAGAATAATTAACTATGTTCTTACAAATCAAGGCTATTGGATCAAAGCCATGTGCATCTGTAAACCCAAACAAGTCATAAGGGCACTTTAGATTAGGGGTCAATATGGATTCAAACCCTTAGGATTTTTCCAAAATTTATTAGGTGTAGAAACACCGCACACCCTAATCAGGGGGGGTGACCTTCATTATATAGCCTAATAGGCTAGGGTTACAATGTACACGGGCCAATGGGCCATACGCCCAATATGGGCTGTTACAATTATATTCTAACACCCTCCCTCGTCTAAGCTGGAGTGTCACGAACACAAAGACTGGACCTAAAGTCGATGAACAAGCATGCAGGTAACCCTTTGGTCATAATGTCCATGAACCTGGTGAGATGATGGAACATGGAGCACCCGAACCTGTCCCAAAGCAACCTTCTCACGGACAAAGTGAATATCTATCTCAATATGCTTCGATGCGGACGATGATGAACTGGATTGGCGGTCATGTAAACAAAGCACTAACATTGTCGCAGATGAAGCGATCGTCGCCCGAAGAGATGGGTGCGTGGAGCTCCCGAAGTAGCCGACGAAGCCAACAAGTCTCGGCCACGGCGTGTGCAACAAGCACGATACTCAGCCTCGCGACTCGAGCGAGAGACCGTAGTCCGTCGTTTGGAGGACCAAGAGACTAAGTTGTCGCCGAGGAAGACACAATACCCTGAAGTGGAGCGCCGAGAGTCGGGGACAGCCCGGCCCAATCAAGCATCGGAGTAGGCGGTCAAAGCCGTTGATGCTGCCGTGCCGATGTGAAGCCCGGTGGACGTGGTGCCCTTGACATACCGCAGGACACGCTTGAGCATCGCAAGATGAGGCTCGCGCGGGTCGTGCATGAAGAGGCAAACCTGCTGAACTGCATAGGCAAGGTCCGGACGAGTCGGGTGCGGAGATTGTAGAGAGCACCGGCGAGGCTGCGGTACTGAGTGGCATCCGCTACCGGAGCACCGTCCGTAGCTGAGAGCTTGGCCTGAGTGTCAACAGGAGTCGCCGTAGAGTGACACTCAGCCATGCCGGTGCGCTGGAGTAGGTCCACAGCGTACTGGCGCTGAGATAGGAAGAGGCCATCAGCAGAACGCGTGACAGAGATCCCGAGGAAGTGATGAAGATCCCCGAGATCTGTCATGGCGAACTCGGAGTGAAGAAGCTTGGTGAGGCGACGAAGAAGCGAGGTTGACGAGGCTGTCAGGACGATGTCGTCGACGTAGAGGAGCAAGTAGGCGATGTCGGCACCCGCTTTGTAAACAAAGAGGGACGTATCGGAGGCCGAAGCGGTGAAGCCGGACCGCCGGATGAAGCCGGAGAACCGGTGGTGCCACGCCCTGGGCGCCTGCTTGAGTCCGTACAAGGACTTTTGCAGGAGGCAGACGTGGTCGGGAGCCGCCGGGTCGACGAAGCCGGGCGGCTGCTGACAGTAGACCGTCTCGTTCAGATGGCCGTGAAGAAAGGCGTTCTTCACGTCCAGCTGATGGATCGGCCAGGAACGAGAGGTGGCGATGCTGAGGACGATCCGGATGGTGGCCGGTTTGACAACCGGACTGAACGTCTCGTCGTAGTCGATGCCGTACTGCTGCGAGAACCCTCGAACGAATGACGAGCCAGAGAACCGTCAGCATGATACTTGTGCTTGAAGACCCACTTGCCGGTGATGACGTTGGCTCGAGGCGGTCGAGGAACCAGACGCCAGTGCCATTGTCAATGAGCTTTGTATTTCAGCCATCGCCGCACGCCAATTTGCATCCGCCGAAGGGCGCGAGAGTTGCTCGCAACGGGAGAAGAAGATCGAGGCCGCCAGCGGTGAAGCCATACCGCTGCATGGGCGGCGGCAGGGAACCCGCCGGGAACGAAGTCGCCAGACAGGGAGGCTCGCAGCGCCGAGCCGGGGCACCACCGCCTCGAGGGTGTCGGGGTGCCGCCGGGCGGGCCGTGGAGTCGGGCGCTGAGCCGGACGACGATCGTAGTGGATGCCGAAACCGCCGCCGGGCAGGGGCAGGGGCGAGAACACCTCGGCGGGCGGAGGAGGTGCTGGAGCCGTGGCTCGCCGAGGAGCCGAGGGCAGCCGGTGAGCGACGCCGCGCTACGTAATAGCAGGGTCGAGCCCGACGGGAAGTCGCGCGGCAAGCGGCCGCTGCTGGAGACAGATTTTAGGCGAACCGAGGGCCGCGAGTGCCGAGCGTCGGAGGTAGACGGGGCAGGCGCGGGAAGTAAGTCCTGTAACAAAAAATCAAGAGAATCCGGTTGAGGCTTGGAGGCCGCAAACGGAAAGTGAGTTTCATCAAAAACAACGTGTCGCGAGATGATGATCTTGCGAGTGGAAAGGTCAAGACACCGGTAACCCTTCTGAGACGGAGGGTAACCGAGGAAGACACACGCCGCAGAGCAAGGAGATAATTTGTGGCTAGTCGTGGCACTAAGGTTGGGGTAGCATAGGCAGCCAAAAACCCGAAGGATGGAGTAGTCTGGCATCTTGTGGTGGAGGAGATGATATGGAATACCGTTATTTGTGGACGAGGATGGCCGCTGGTTTGTGAGAAACACGGCGGTGGAGAGAGCTTCGACCCAATAGGATGGAGGCATGGCGGCATGAATCAAAAGCGTGCGAACAGCATTGTTCAAAGTTCGGAGCATGCGCTCAGCCTTGCCATTTTGAGCGGATGTGTAGGGGCACGAGGTGCGAAGTAGAATGCCGCGGCCAGCTAAGAAGGCGGCAGTGGCATTGTTAAGGAACTCGGTGCCATTATCTGCCTGAAAACAGCGGACAGGAAAACTGAACTGTGTGTGAGCGTAAGCAACAAATTGAGCAATGTGTTCACGAACTTCAGATTTATGACGAAGAGGGAACGTCCAGCAATAGTGTGTATAATCATCAACTAACACAAGATAAAATTTATAACCAGAAATACTCGCAACTGGAGAGGTCCAAACATCACAGTGAACAAGTTCAAAAGGTGCTGATGTACTAGAGACCGAACTAGCAAAAGGCAGCCTAACATGTTTACCGAGCTGGCAGGCATGACAAATGCGGCGAGCTGCTTTATTACACTGGATAGCTGATAGCTTATTTAAAATAGCGACGACAGCAGGTGCAGGATGACCAAGGCGGGAGTGCCACAGCTCCGGGGAGACGACAGCGACGTGACAGCGAGGTGGCATGCGATGTGGAATGGTGTAGAGGTCCCCGTTGCTATTGCACCGAAGGAGGACCATCTTGGTCTTGAGATCCTTAACAGAAAAACCAGAGGCGTCAAACTCAATTGAACAGTTATTGTCGCGAGTAAGCTGTCGAACAGATAACAGGTTACGGGTAAGGTGTGGAGCGACAAGAACATCATCAAGATGAAAGGAGCGATCAGCTACTTGTAAAGAAGATGTGCCACGACTAAAGACAGGAATAGATTGCCCGTTACCGACTGTAATGGAGGACGGTGGTGACGGGAGACGGGAAAGAAGTATACCGTCATTGGAGGACATGTGGGATGTCGCTCCGCTGTCCATGACCCAGGGAGAAGACCCCTGAACCGCCATCTAATTGAGGGCAGCGATCAGGCTGGTCGCGTCCCAGGAGCCGTACCCGTACCCTGGCGGCGCGGTGGAGTACTGGGTCGGCGCGAAGGCAGTGTGCGCCTGCGGAGGAGGCGGCGGCGGTGGAGGAGGCGCGGATGGCGCACCCCACTGCTGCTGCTGAGAAGGCCACTGCGGGACGGCCCAAGGGTTATAGCAGACCCAAGGACCGGCCGGCTGATTGCGCCTGGAGCACCCTGTTGGGCACCGTGCTGCTGCTGGTTGCGCCCGCCGCCGCTGTTGTTGCCGTTGCCGCCGCGGCCTCCTTTGCCCTTGCCTCCCTTGCCCTTGCCACCACCCCCACGGTTGGATGGCGCAGGAGTAGACCGGCAGGACGGCGAGGTGCAAGAGGAGGTGGAGGAGGCGACAAGCGCTGATGCCGAAGCCTCCTTGCCCTCGCTGCCGAGACGAAGTTCCTTGACGCGGAGCATGTTGGTGGCAGACTTGAAGTCAGGAAGCGGCGACGTGTTGGTGATGATGTCGGCGGTGGTGGCGAAGCGAGGATTGATGCCGCGCAGGAGATTGAGCACGAGCTGCGAGGGGGAGATGGTATGTCCAACCTCCCGCAGGGCATCGGCGGTGTGCTTCATCTGCTGCGCATAGGCGTCGACGGAGAGATTGCCCTGGGACATGCTGTGGAACTCCTGCCTGAGGACGATAGCCCGAGGCTCCTTGTTCGCCTGGAACAGGGCTTCGATCGAGACGTATAGAGCACGCGCATCTTGATCGGGCTCCATGGCGAGGTCGAGTACGGTGTCATCGCAGGAGCCGTACATCCAGCCACGAATGCAGGCGTCGGGCTGGGACCATGTGGGGTCAGCCGGGCGCGCAGCCTCCGTGCCATCGATGTGGCCGAGCAGGCCATACTTGGCGCAGAGGGCGGTGAAGAACGCCTTCCACTTGGAGTAGTTGGGGCGCTCGAGGCTGAGGGCGATCGGGACGTGCTGCTTGACGTTGACGGCGGCATAGGCGGCGTAGAAGGGGGCAATGCCGCCCCCCATGGCGCCGGAGGTTCCGGAGCCGAGAACGCCGGAGGTAGCAGAGGAAGTCGTCGACGACGCCATGGGCGCGAGGCAGATCGCGCGGCGCCGGGCGACGCGACTTCGGATCAGCGGCGCCTGTAGCGGCCAAGGAGGCGCGCGACGGGAGGCCGTGGTGGCGAGTTGGCGGCGCGGCGCGCTGGTGGAGCGCGGGGCGCCTAGGGCGGTGGCGGGCGGCGGCGGAAATCGGCTGTGGCGGCTTTGGAAGTGGCGGCGGCGCGGCGACAGAATCGCAGCGGCAGCGGCAGTGCGGTGGCGCACGTCCTCACGGAGGACGTGACGGGCAGAGGAGACGCAGCAGAAGGAAGGAAGGATCGTGATTAGCTGATACCATGTAGAAACACCGCACACCCTAATCAGGGGGGGTGACCTTCATTATATAGCCTAATAGGCTAGGGTTACAATGTACACGGGCCAATGGGCCATACGCCCAATATGGGCTGTTACAATTATATTCTAACATTAGGGCATCTACTTTCCAAATGGGCCCTGATAATGTGTGGTGGTTCATGTGAAAATTCTGAAGTCTGAACAAATGATATAAGCTTATCTACAGAACCATCATCAAAGCACTGCTCTTTTCGTTGAGATGGGAGCCTCACAGTTGGATTGATTTTTGCAGTTGTGTGTTGCTGGTAGAAAATAATTCATAATTTCATCTAGAGAAGGAACCGAAAAAAGACGCCTACAAGAACTACATATATTTTTTCTTCGAACATGTAGGAGACCTGCACATCATTATGTTAATAAGAAGAAACAATAGGGCAAGAACCCATACAAAAAACACCTCCCTCCCTCTCTCCCTCCCTCCCTCCCACAATAGGTTCTTATAAAAACAAACATGCCCTTAACAAAAATTGAAGAGTAACAAGACCAGAATTATTACACATTCAGCCCCCACACAAGGATGTGATTGATACTTCGTGCCCCAGCCATACCCCAAAAATGAAGCTCCTCACTAGCGAGCAACAGTGCTTTAGCTAGGCTAGGGTTCACCATCAAACACACAGTGATTGCATAGATTCCACAAAGTCCAGGCCCCAAAGATGATGATGGAGCTGAGGCCCTTTTGTAAGTGATCATCCACCACGCTTGAGCTTCTGGCCCACCAATCATCAAAGGCAATCTCATCAGAGTGGGGAATGAGACTTTACAAGCTGACCTGGCACAGAAGGAAGAACCAAAATTCTCGTGCAAAGATGCAAGTCGACAACAGGTTATTGATATTTTCTTCCTCTCTTCACTGAGGGGGCAACAGGTCGGATGTCACAGCCCTTTCTGTGCTAACCGATCAGCCGTCCAGCACCTCTCACAGACCACCAGCCACATGAAAAAAACAAGGACTGAAAGCACAGTACCCTGAAACAGGTTTTGGTAGCAGATTTTGTTGGTATAACCATCACAAGAGAACCTCCAAACATGTGTTTTCCACCTTCGGTAATAACATCACTTCGGAGATGAGATCCCAAAGGTTCTGTCCAGCATCTCTGATTGTATCTCTATATACAATATAGTTGCATCTGGTTCTGTAAAAGCTGCAGGAAATACATTATGTGCTAGCTGCGTAGTCAAGCGATTTACACAGGCTAGTCTGATTGCTTTTGATGCTGAACACACTGGAGAATAAATGAAGTTTTTAGGGCTCCAGATTCCTGTTGATCCCATTGCTAACTTGTTACTACTATCGCCACCACGACCAAAACAAGTAGTTTGGTCATTGTTTTGTATTTGGTGTCAAAAGGTTTTCTAGGTATCTGGTATTTACATGTTTTATGGTGTTCACTTTCTTCCCAGGTTGCTGAAAAGGTTGGATTTTGAAGAGATGAAATTCAGTTTGTATTTTCTTGGTTATAAGGTATAAGTTTCTATGGACTGTTTAAACCATGCATCACCTAAAAACAGAATTTACACAATCCTGGTTCTTAAGTATTTATGTAAATTTAATCTACTGTGTGCTTGTAGGATGTGAGCTCAGCCCCTGACGATCATATCAAGCGGACTGAATGGACTTTTAGGCAAAAAGCTACTCTTGAGCTCACCCAGTGCGTATTGTTACCCAGTATCTTTGTGAGATGCCCTTCTTTAATAGCTTGAATGGTCAGCAGCAAATTAATTAACACTTGGTATCTGTAGCAACTGGGGCACGGAAAATGATCCTGAATTCAAAGGTTACCATAATGGGAACTCAGACCCTCGTGGTTTTGGTATGTGCTTTGACCATCCATGTGCAATTGAAATGACTGACAGTCCCTGTTTCTGAAACCATAGACATAGTTTCGGTGCTATATGATATACATAACTGTGAATCAGATAGTGCTCTAATACTTTGCTCACTTTTGTTCATTCAGGTCATATATAGGCGTAACCGTGGATGATGTCCACAAAGCATGTGAACGCTTTGAACGTCTTGGGGTTGAGTTTGTGAAGAAACCTGATGATGGTAAGTAATTTGCACTGGTTCAATAGGGATTGTCCAAAATATTGACCTATGGTGTTTATTTGAGTCATAGCTTTACTCTGGCAGTATGTGAACTTTGTATTTGTGCTGCCCTGCCTGTCCTCCCTTATGCATCTGTAGGACCATCTTGATATTATTCCAACCTCTTACTCTTCAAGAAAAATATTAAGTGGCCACTTCAGCAGTTTATGTGAGTATATGGTGAAGCCTATAATTGCATAGGAACAATTCGCTGATGTAAGCATTGAAAGCTCTGCTTTTTTAAAGTCACGAAGAACTGACATGATCTTTGGCTTATGGTTGATAATTTCACCTGCCTATTACCTTCAATCTAGTCATGATACACCTTTACATTCTTATCGCTGTAGGACATAGCCCTCCGATTTGACAGATGGTCTTTGGCTGCAGGAAAAATCAAAGGCATCGCCTTCATCAAGGATCCTGATGGTTACTGGATCGAAATCTTTGACCACACCATTGGGACGGTGACTGCTTCAGCATCATGAGGTGCTGTTCTTCATAGGAGGCTTTGTGTCCAGACTCTTAGTACCAGTCATTATGAACTTAGTTGAATCCTTGTATGGTGCAAAGATCATATACAACTCTGGGCATATCAGGAGCTTTGTATCTTGTTGCAATAATAATATGTTGAGGAATGGACAATTGTTTTGGAAATAAAATAAGTTCAGATAAAGAATTCAAGCTGTTGTTTGTTTGCATATAGTACTGAAATGTTAGGATAAGATGCAAACAGGTGGTAAGGAACTTGTTAGCAGGGGCTCGTTGTGGACGTTAGCCAAAGCTGCTGGGTGACACGTTGGCTAATTTAGTCACTACTCTCTCCGTTCTAAATTATAAGTCGCTTTGATTTTTTGGGTACATTTATTTTGCTATATATCTAGATATAATAATGTGTCTATATACTTAGCAAAATAGATGAATCAAAAAAAAAGTCAAAACGACTTATAATTTAGAACGGAAGAAGTAGATGATTTATAATTTTACATGAAACAATTACTGTTTTTTCAACTTGTGAGAAGGATAACTTTCTGTTGGCTGTTTGGGAGAACTGGGTGAACATCTCAACAAATTCTCCTGGCACACACTACATGACATAGTAGTTCATTCATCTGGATGAAACGTAATCCATGGACAGTTGCAACAAAGTTAAGTGCACTAGCCTAGGCACTCAATAATGAAAAAGGACGACCTAATAAGAATCCCAAAAGCTGTTACATTTAGTGATGAATTCCACAGACGAAGGTAGTCAAGCATAGTTCAGAACCTGACCTATGCACAAGGCATCAAACATCATCTTTCTTCGACTTACGGCATATTTGGTCATGATACTTGGCCATCTTCTCAACATTTAGAATGTCATAGTTCTATTCTGCACAGATGCAATAACCAATTCCCAGCATGATACTGAAGCAGCCGGAAAGTAAGCCCATTGCCAGGAGACCTGGGGACAAGAACGAAATGGGCATGTTGAACAATTCGGATGATTCTGCTGCAAAACTAGACGAGTGTAAGAAAGCAGTACACAACCCTAAATGGCTGTGGTCAACTGGTTGCAGTGCCTGCTACACGTGTTCAACCAGCCTTTGTTTGGCTGCACACAAATACACCTCAATAATCTTTTTCAAATCACGTGGATTGGAGTGTAGCTACAGCCAAACAAGGATCCGTGGGTTTTGTTGTTGTTTTGTTGCCCTGGTTTTGAGAATTAAAGGCTCAAAGCTTCATGCTTAAGGCAAGGGATGCTGATCTTTTTTGGATGAAATTTGATGAATGAATGTTCAAACTGAATATATTGCCATTAACATTGCGGCAAGATGAGGCATAATTTTCCTACAAGGATCATCTAAGCCATGGCTTCAAATAGAGGATATCCAGAAGGTTAAAAATATGCTAAAGCTATTTTGTCACTAAGTTTATAGAAAATATGAAAAATTCTTACTTATATTACTTTTCCAAAAAAATATAGAAATAAAGAAAATGTCTATATGTCCATTATTTCATAATCATTTAATCGATCAGCATATTTCAAAGCTACAATCAATATTTTATATTCATTTAACATGCAACAATAAGCAACTCACCCCGCAAAAAAAAAAAAAAAAAAAAGCAACTCAATAATTATAATTATTTCAATCTCATCAATTAGTATTCAATAGCTCGTTACATCAATTAGGATTAGAGCCTTTTCGAAAAAAAAAAAGGATTAGCGCCGCTTAAAAGAAGGTTGCGATTGAATCAAATTGTGGTGTTTATAGCATCGCTATAAAACATCCATCCTCCTACCCGTGTGAATTCCGTCGGATTCCGAGAATCCTGATAAATCGCTATAAAACATCCATCCTCCTACCCGTGTGAATTCCGTCGGATTCCGAGAATCCTGATAAAGTCGGTGCTGCCATCCGAAACGGTCGTGCATCGTGCGTGACCGACTAGGAGATTGCAATCCGCCTCCCTTCCCTCATCTCAGATCTCACCCGGGCGGCGGCGGCGGCGCCTATATATACTGGCTGCGGCGATCCATTATCTCCATCAAATCTTCTATACACGATCATCACACGAATTGGCCGATATGGCGCCGACCAGAAGCGACGCGACGGCGAGCCGCCGCAACCGCAAGCGCCCGCGGACTACGGCCGAGGAGGCTCGTCCCCGTCAAGCAGTCTCCGCGGCGGCGGCATCTACGTCCCTCCTCACCGCGCCACCGGCGCCGACGCGGACGACGAGCTCGGCTACGAGCGCCGCAGCTGGGACGCGCTGCGTCGGAGCATCACGGGGCTGGTCAACAAGGCGACGGCCGCCAACATCCGCCACGTGGCGCCGGAGCTCCTGTCGGAGAACCTGGTGCGGGGCCGGGGCCTGCTGTGCCGCGCGCTGCTCCGCTCCCAGGCGGCCTGCCCGGCCTCCTCCTTCACGCCCGTCTTCGCGGCGCTCGCGGCCGTCGTCAACGCCAGGCTCCCCTGCGTCGGGCGGCTCCTGCTCGCCCGCCTCGCGCGCCGCGCCACGCGCGCCCACGCGGCTGGGGACACGCGCGGGCTCGCCGCCGCGGCCACGTTCCTCGCGCACCTCGTCAACCAGGGCGTCGCGACCGACCTGCTCGCGCTCCAGCTCCTCGCGCTGCTGCTCGACCGCCCCACCGACGGCGGCGTCGAGGTCGCCGTGGGACTCGTCACCCACTGCGGCGCCAAGCTGCACGAGTCGTGCCCAAGGGGGCTCAGCGCCGTGTTCGACTGCCTAAGGAGCGTGCTGCACGACGGCGACATCGACAAGCGCGTCCAGTTCATGGTCGAGGATCTCTTCGCCGTCCGGAAGGCGCAGTTCCGGGGCCACCCTCCCGTCCCGCCGGAGCTGGATCTGATCGAGCCGGACGACCAGGTGACGCACCAGGTAGAGCTCTCCCTCGAGCTCGATCCGGAGTTCCATCTCGACGTGTTCCAGCCCAGCCCTTCGTTCGCGCAAGACGAGGCGGCATACGAGGACCTCAAGAAAACCATACTTGGAGACGACGACAAGATCCAATCTTCTTCTCCTGATGACGAAGAAACGGACAGCGACGACGAGTCAGCTGGTGAAACAGAGCCGCCGGTCGACGTCCGCGACCAGAGCGACACCGATCTCATCAACCTTCGGCGGACCATATACCTGACAGTCATGTCGAGCGTCAGCGCCGAGGAAGCAGGGCACAAGCTCCTCTCCGTCGTGCGGCCAGGCCAGGAGCCGGAGCTCTGCGCCATGCTCGTCGAGTGCTGCAGGAAGGAGAAGGCGTACACGAGCTACTACGGCCAGCTCGGGGCGCGGCTGTGCGCCGTCGACCGCGCGTACCAGGCTGGCTTCGAGGCCTGCTTCGCGGGCCACTACACGGCGGCGCACCGCATGACGACCGACGAGCTGCGCGCGTCCGCTAGGTTCTACGCGCACCTGCTGGCGGCCGACGGCGCGCTCCCGTGGCGAGGCGCTCTGGGGCGCGTCAGGGTCACGGAGGAGGACACCACGTCGTCGTCCCGCATCTTCATCAAGATGCTGTTCCAGGACCTCGCGGACAGGCTCGGGATACAGACGCTCAGCAAGAAGATGAACGACGACGACGCGGAGGTGCGGGACGTCCTGTTCCCCAGAGACTGCGCCAAGAACACGAGGTTCGCCATTAATTTCTTCACGGCGATTGGGCTTGGAGGGGTCACCGAGTCCGCGAGGAAGCTCATTGCGTGAGGATTATTCATTCTTGTAGTGTCATCTACTGCTCTTTTACAGAACTGATTTTTACGTTTCATTGGATGGATAAACCATCCAAAGTCCACACGTTCTACCTCCGTGTTGTGTTTGAAACCGAATGCTTAAGATGAGGCACAAGATATTGTTGAGAGAATGTGAATAAATGATTGTTTTATTGATGATCTCAATTTATATTTACACTAGTGGAGAAGAGGTGCGAGGAACCTGAATCCCTAGGCTACGTCCGTTAGAAAATTAGAGCAAGGATAGGAAAAAAAACCATCATTACTGGCATTTAGTGTATGTATGTACAGGCAAGAAACCTTCATATAACAATGTTCTAGACATGTAAAATAAGTTGAACAATCATGGTGCTGAAACTGAACAAAAGCATTATAGATCATTGAATTCTTTCATGCTTCAATTGGGAAAATGTTAGTACATGTACAATAACTGCCCAAGACAAATGGCTGAAACGGAAACAGTCTGACTCTCGAACAAATAGCTTACACTAATATATTCAGAGATGCTGCTGTTTCTCGTATTCTCTGGTTTCACAAATTCTTTCATCTTTAGCCTCACAAAATCAAGGGATGACTTGACTCCAACCAAATCTCTATAGGCTGAAATTTACTCTTTGGTATTTACTAACTATACTAAAGTAGTAGTAGGTTCACTAAAAAATGTGATCAGAGATATTCAGATGTACATATGGCCTCAAATTTCGTCGTCTGTCCAAGAAACCCAAATATAATCTATATGGTTGCTCAGGAACCATCTTCAATATTGACTTGTCATTTTTTATGATTTCTTGATAATGGAAGCAAATTCAACAAGAGTTGTCTCTTAAATTGTTAAGAACTCGGAAACAATATGAGCCAATTCTCTCACTGACAAATTAAAGACTGGGCCTGTTCCACAGGCAGATGCCACAGTCGCTGCCGCTGCACTGGGTGTTGCTCCCCTCATATTTTACTGTAAAACACAGCTAGGTGCTGCCAGCAGCAACTGCTGCTAATAACGGCAGCCCAACAGCCAACAACTACATTGTGAGTTTGTGACTTACATGTGTGTCTCTAAAATTGTAGAATTTTCTTGTGGCCTGATACGGCGGGGAGAACGTAGAGATCGAAGGAGCAGGTGTTTTTTTTTTTTTTTTTTTTTTTTTTTTTTTTGGAGAAGAGATCGAAGGAGCAGTTGAGACTGAGAGTTAGAACGCAGGGGGTAGCGAGGCAAAGGCGGTAGCGAGGCAGAAGCGCTCGCAGACACCGTCGAAGGGTTAAATCCCACTCGCCTAAGGGAGGTTTATTTCCTTATTCGATAAAATCCTGATTACAATCTAAATGCCCCTCTATAGGATAAATGCATCTTCTAACAAACCAACCAAATCTCCTAAAAATCCTCCCTATCCTTGCTTCCATCTAACAGACCAGGCCTTAGCCACGGTTGGACCTTGTGGATGCCTAGGTCGACGCCAATACTGGCGGCCAACGAAGGAGTCCACAACACTATCCCCCTCCCCAACAAACAGCTTGTCAGCGAGCTGAACTCTTTGAAGTCATGGACAGGCTCCCAAGTTGCTTCAGCTGCTACACGGCCCTCCCATTGAACAAGGAGGTCCCATTGGCCCTGGTTCAGACGTGCACGGACCACTTGAGATGGTATAGGCACAACACGTCCATGGAGATTTGGTGGCAAAGGCACCAGCTCGGTTGGAGCAGTGCCCTCTTCAGCAGTGCCACATGGAAGACATCATGAATCCAGGCCTTAGGAGGAAGGCACAGGTGGTAAGCGACAGCCCCAAGACGCTCGATGACCTGGTAGGGCCCAAAATAATGCAGCCCTAGCTTGGAGGAAGAAGCTGTAGTGATGCCAACCATTGTCCACTGATGTAAATGCAGCCAAACCCAATACAATCGCCAACCGAGTACTCGACGGAGCGCCGTTTCTTGTTCTGTTGCTCATCCAAGGCGTCTTGGGCCAGCAGCAGCCGGTTACAGATATCCTCCAGAAGGCGTCACGGTCACAGAGTTGCTGGTCCACCGTTCACAGCAGCCACTTTGGCTGTACTGGCTGTGTAGGACAGCAAGTTCAGCGGAGCTCGACCGTAGCGCACCTTGAAAGGAGTAGCACGAAGGGTGGACTGATATGAGGTATTGAAGTAGTACTCCGGCAGCCCATGGCAACCACTGCAGCCACGAGCATGGACGATCTCCAGCAAGACACGGCATATACATGACAACGATGCGGTTCGTCATTTTGGACTGTCCATCCATCTAAGGGTGGAAGGAAAAACTGCGGAGCAACTTGATACCTGGATCAACTCTTCCTAGAAGTTGCTATTGAAGATAGGGTCCGAATCACACTATGGAGCAAGGAAACCCATGGAGCCGCACAATATGCTCGAAGAAAGAGCGGGCCACTGTCTGCGTAGAATAAGGGTGGCTGAGGGCAACAAAATGGGCTATCTTGGAGAACCGATAAACGATGGTGAAGAAGACCGTCCATGGCAATGTTGCTCCAAACATGGTGCGGCACGGGCGGCGGCTGTAGAAGACCGTCCGAATGTAAATGCTTGGCCTTGTTCCTCTAGCAAACCGAGCAGCAGCGGATGTAAGCACGGACGAGGCGATGTGCATGGGCGTTGTAGAAGGATGCACGGAGCTGATGCAGCGTCTTCTGGGCACCCTCATATCCAGCATCATGGGCTTCACGCAGAAGCTGTGGCCACAGCACAGAAGCATCAGGCACAAAAATGCGCCCTTGGTACAAGGACAAGCCATCAACCAGGTACCAGCATGTGGGGGTTGTACCCGCTGCTAGTTGGTCACGTAGGACCTGCGCCTAAGCATCACCCTGCAGCTCGTCCCGCAAGGCATCATAGGGTCTGTTGGGTTTCTTGCCTAACTTCTAGTCTGGCTAGAATTCTAGCCTAGGCAGCTTTAGCCTACTCCCACCAAATCAACTCCTGTTTGTTTGGTTACCTATTTTGTGTCAGTGTAGCTAGCCATGAAATGTGTTTGGTTGACTGGTTTGTTTTGACACAGTTACCCATTCTCTAAATCGGTAAGGTTACCTCCTTCGAGACATTTCATCGAACAAGTGGTAGGCACCTAGAGACCAGCAGTACATAGAATGGCGCCGAAACATTCGCCCCACCTGAGCATGGACCTCATCATTGCGTTGTTGCACGTCGTTCTGCCAAGGATGACGGCGAGGTCCTTTGCCATGTCCATGTCCGAGCCCATCCACCCAAGAAAACAAGAGAAGAGATAGTGCTATTGCTTAACTGCTACAGAAGTCCTACTCGTGGTGACGCTGCTCGGCCTCACTGCCTACATCGTCGGTCCGCTATTGGCATGCCGCGGAGGCGCTCATGGCGGTGGTCGCGTGCCTCGCCCACGACTGCAACTGTGATGCGCGCGCGGTCCTTGACCTCCCGGTTACAAGGTAAATAGCAGGCCAGATCTGAGCGCCATACTCAGCCACCGCGCCGAGGCGGGGGAAGTAGGCGAGGCGGCACCTGCTGGAGGAGGAGGCCGCCGCAGGTCCGCTGGGCTGTTGATGCAGAAGAACTCGTAGTCGCGGTTGCACAACGTGTAGGCGAATGAACTCCTTGGTACCGCAACCACCGCACGCATCGTAGTCTAGTCCCGCGCCGCGCGATCCCATAAGAGACATGGATGGCGGAGTTCGTGTGGAGCGCACATCTAGCATGATCTCGTTGGAGTTCGCGTGTTGGCCAGCGGGAGCACGAGCAGAGCTCGCTTGGTGGTCGCCAGAGTGGTAGCCGGAGCACCGCCGTCCTTCTCCACTCGAGCACACCTTCCTGCAATAGCACGCACGGCACCAGAGGTGATGCGACTGGACAATGTGCGCTGGCCAAGCCTGGCTCTAGAAAAACGATCTCCCACCATGTTCTTTCCTAGCCAAGCCTAGAGTGTACTGTTGGCTCCCCTTAGCCAGGCCTCCGCCCATCTACAGCCAACCAAATAGACAAAACTTATTGCAATCGATAATGAAGCGCTTTGAGAAGTCTAGAAGTTAGACCAATGGCGTCATCATCAAGGCTCGCTCAAGGGCTACAAACGCCACATCAACCTCAAGCGTCGATGAGAACGCCTCGCCCTTCAGAAGTGCAGTCAGGGGCTCCGCCACGAACTTCAGTAGTACACGGTCAAGCCTAGGAAGCCCTGCAGGGCGAGAGCAGTACAAGGCCACGGTCAAGCCTCCACTACCTCCACCTTAGTTGGGTCCATAGCGACGCCCTCAGCCGAGATGATATGGCCAAGGTAGGCCACAAAGTGTTTTCCAAAAGAACACTTGGTGCACTTGGAGCCCTTGGGCTTCGTGTCCTGCTTCGCGGGCCACTACACGGCGGCGCACCGCATGACGACGAGTGACGAGTTGCGTGCATCCGCTAGGCTCTACGCGCCCCTACTAGCGGCCAACACGCTCCCATGGCATGCCACGCTGGGGCATGTCAGGGTCACAAGAGGAGGACACCACATCATCGTCCCGTATCTTCATCAAGATGCTATTCCAGGACCTCGCCGACAAGCTCGGGATACAAATGCTCAGCAAGAAAATGAACGACGAAGATGTGGATGTGCGGGACCTCCTGTTCCCAGAGACTGCGCTAGGAACACAAGGTTCGCCATTAATTTTTTTCACAGCTGAAAGGTCTGAAATGGCTAGAGAGGGGTGAATAGCATAATAAAATTTTCTACAAAACACTAAATAAACTAGTTAGTAAACTAAATGGCGAAGCAAGTGTTGCGCTAGCCCAAAATGGGTTGCAAGCCAACCTATCCAATTCTAGCAATCCTAATTCATTAGACCACACACAAGCACCCTAATATACTACAAGCTACACTAGAGCACAAGAGTAATTCACGAGGAGGTAGCCGAGGGATACAAACCGTGCCTTTGGGATGTCATACCAATCACCGTCTTGATCAACAATGAACACCCGGGGTGATGATCCAATCAATCAATATGAAATCCAAATATGATCTCGATGGATCAATCTCAAATGAACATCGGAGTTTTTACCAAGGTTCTGTTGGCACAAAATCTGCACCCTGCGCCAAGCACACAGCAAGCGAAAAGCGTGACTTCAATCGGACGGCCGCACGGTTTGGAGATCCGGAAGCGTGCGGTCGGTTTGACCTGAAAAACCGACAAGGGACAAAGAAACTGTTAAATACAAAATCGGAACGTGTCGGATGAGACCAGAGCAGTTCGTATATACGCCCCTGAAGCCACTTACGGCGACATACAGCTATAGAAGGCATGCGCCAATCATGCATACGATTCATTCGGCTAATATGAAGGTGAAACGCGTAGTGTATTGATTACCGAACATGCATGCATAAGAAGACATGTTTGAACAAGTGAAAGTTAACCATGAATTGAAGCATAACCAAGCTCGGCAATCTGGCCGACTCGGGGTCCATGAAGAAGAAACATACAAGTTATCACGAATAAACTAATCAAAGACCTGCATACGCCACACGATACCCGATCCTATCGAAGTCTAAACGTTTTCTAACGTGCAAGAACCCATAACATGTAACAATCTAGATTGATCTAATTCGGCTACGTAAGCATACGATCTATTTATCATGACAATATAAGAGTAAAGAACATTAAAGAGCAAATAGATCTTATAAAATAAGGAGCCGAAACCGACCAAATCTAGATTAGGCAAAAGAGTGTTACAAATGATTAAAACATTAAAGACATGCACCACGTGATAACTTAATGAATCTACTAGATCTTGCCAAATCTAATAGAGCCGATAACTAATCCTTGAGCCAAATCCTAGCCTGCCCGCACGACTCACGATCTAACCAAGAATCGATAACTATCTTGCCTCGCTAAGCTATCAAGCGGACGCCTGCCACACGGCCATCTAGTCGAGATAGACAAAGCATAAGCAAAGACTTCTTGATCATCAAGTAGGCGCTGCCGCCACGGCCATCCCATCGAGGCGAACAAGACTACTTGCATCAAGATCTAAATCCCTTTGCATGATACTAGACATGATAGCAAGGTTGCCGGAACTTACGGAGGTCGACGGATCGATGGCTCCTCTCGAAGAACTTCGGCGACACACAAAAGGGACTCGAAACGTGGCACGGGGCGGTTGTATTGATTTGATTGTGTATATCCTTTACAATGGTCGAGGGTCTATATTTTACCACGGACATAATATGAATCCTAAGAGATTACGACTTACACAATATATTAAAGGTAACTCAAAAGCATGGCGAGACTCTTGCTATAATTTTCCTCGGAGTCCTTGATCATCACGCTTTTCTTCTATTCGGCTTCTGCTTGCCACCTTTCGCTTTCGAATGGAGCCACTTTGTCTTCAAAGATAGCCGACCGCACCAATGCTTGCCGAATCACCCGAGTCAATTGCACATACGCTTGCCGAACAGCTCAAAGTTAGCCGACCGCACGCTCATTTGCGAGCAGCGTTGGATTTACGCTTTCTCATAGATTTTTATCGAATCGGCCCACCTGTCATTGGTCTTTACCAAAATCCGGTGTTAACACATGCCCCCTCAATTTCGGGATAAAAGTGATTTTGTTCGAAATTGAACACTGCACTCTCTCTTCTCATCTAGGTCAACACTTTGTTCAAATCGCGGCCGCCATTCAAAAACCCGATTCTTCCTCGTTCAGATTCGAGCTTACTTCCAATCCCCAATGGCAACCCTTGATGGAGTTCGGAGGTATCTTTGATTCCTTTCATGTATTCGGCAATTTCTTTCCTTGGTTTTTCACTTTTTCGATTCTTTTCGGCCGTTCCACTCTTCTAAAGGAATATAAGGATGAAATTTTGATTCCTTATTTTGCGAACCCCTGATTCGTACTTCTTGGGTCCGATGGGAGATCCCAATCCAATTGAATTTGTGGAGAAAGAAACTTTGAGGATCCCCTTCAAATCCGGAGTAGTTTCCCGAACCGATGGCCAAACACTTTCAAAACCTGGCCTTTCCCTCCGATTTACGGATGGCGGAAGTGGTACCAAAGGATTTGAACAAGAGCGGCGATCCTTTGGGACTCCCGGGATATCCGGCATTGCTTGGAGTTATCTCTTTCGGGGAACACCGGAATGATTCTCTTTTGATAGCAGCTTCCCACTTACGGTGCGATGCTACTAATTCTTTCATCTTCGGCCATGGCCCGATGTCTTTACTCGCGGCGGCGTTTTCATGATGACAGGCCTCAATGTAAGCGGAGCCGAAGCATACCCTTCTAAATACAAGCAGCAGCAAGAAAGCGATCAAATCGGGAAGCGGGTGGACCAAATATATCGGACTTACATGTCCACGGGATACATTGACAACAAGGAATATAAAGCTTTCTGAACATGTGGCTCTGCAGGTTTGTTTTTTGTGGCAAATCCAATGAGCCAACTCTCAATCATATGGTGATGGCCGAGGAGCCGGTTGCGGGAACTTTAATTCCTCCGGGCAAATATCTTCGGGAGGCTGTCTATCACATGATGCATCGGATCATTGTTCGATGCGTCAACATGGGGAAATTCATTGTGTAAATGGTCCCCGGTGGTTTGTGCAGATGTGGCTACAACTGTACATGCACCGGATAGTCTCTGTGGACCTTAACACCTTGGGTTTTTCCTTCGTTAATGATGATGAGGACGGCCAAGTGAAAGAGAAGGCTTATCAAACTTATGGAGAAGCGGCGGCTGCCATTACCATTGATATAGACCTTGGCCATCTATTCAAGCTATTCTTTAAAGGCTTCAATCATGTGATATGGCTCCCTTATAGAGAAAGTGATACTCTGACTCTGCCTTGCAAATTTAGTTATGAATCTGGCTGCTTTCGGATAGGGTTGCTACAAAGATCTTCAATTCTTTCATCAAGCCCCTGCGTCTTGCCCGCCAGAGTTTCACCATGGGAGATTCTTTGAATCCATCTTATGAATTTTATAACCCAAATATGTCAGCCGGGCAATTAGGTTGTGGGCAATTTGCCTCCAAGATTGTTCTTCTCCAATATCATAAGACCTAGGGAGAAGATAGGAGACGAAATAGAGGCCAAAAAGGTTTTTGAGCTTGGATGGGGACTGCCCGGCATTCATGCCTATACCTCTAGGACTAATAGAAGCTGCTCATCCTCTGTTTCTCCTCTTGGTGGCAAGAGTGGAGTGCTCATATTTTCAATATACCAGTGCACCCCTTATGTCAAGATTTGTATGCTCAATTTGATTCTCGACGGTGAGGTGACTTCCTTATACTCACAATTCTCTTCCTTTTTCGGCTTTGCTCTTAACTTAAGTATTGCCTTTGTCTTCGGGATCCCGAGCCTACTCCTCCTTCTCAAGCAATCCAATATTACAAAATTTGGGCCAATTCTGCTTTTAGGTTTTGCTTGCCCCCTCTCGGCAACTTTCATGAAAATACCGGCGGTTTTGGGCACGGCTTCTTCGAGAGGAGAAGGCAAGAGGAAGGCTATTCTTGGACCAAGCGAGAGATGTTAATGTACCCGAGAAGAACAAGATCCAAGAAGGCTAAGCTCTCTCCCAAGGTATACTCTTGGTCGGTCTTGTTCGAACCACGATGAGGCTTATTTTACTTATTATATATTTTCCTTCACCCACAGGTCAGGTCTTCAAAATCAGCCAATGTGTTGAGAATTCTTGAAACATCTTCTCGGGCACCGAAGATGTTGAAATCAAGAAAGGAAGATGCAGAAATTCAAGAGACCACTGGCCATACAGGTGCCTACCTTCCTAACTGATTGCTTCCTTTCTTTGCACCAAATGAACTGATTTTGCTACTTGATACTCAGAAGCAGATCATTCCTTGGATAAAATGGCAGAAGAATCTCCTCCTCATGCTTCTATTGATAGTGCAGAAATTCATGAGGCTATTGGTCATATTGGTAATAATGTTTTCTACATATTTTCTTTTCTTTCTTCTGCCAAGGTTTATCTACTGCACTTTGCATCTCATTACTTATTTTCGGATGACATCTTGGATGACATAGCGAGAAGGATCTTCCCCTCATCGGGCTTCAAGTTCATCTTCTCCGGGCATCCAGCTAAGCCCTCAATCAAGCCGGGGACGGGAATCACTGAAGAAGCTTACGCACAAAAGGTAATACTTTATTTTATTGATCTCTCAAATAATTCTGATCAATCGGCTAATGGTTTTCCTTCTTAAAGGATGATGCTAAGCCGACTGTCAGCTACTCTTTCACCATTGAAGAGTACATTAATGAGGGTGGTGAAGAGGCTACTTCTCGGCCGAGAGGTTATCGCCAGAGAACCAAGCTCGGCTAAAGGAGATATCCCTCTTCTTGGCCAAAGATATAAATGCTCTTGTTCAAGATGCACCCGGATAAGAGAACTGGTTGAGCTTATTGACCAAGATATCCCTCCAACTCTCAAGGTCTCTCTAAAATCTGCAACTCATCTTGATGATCACCTTGGCAAGGTCGGGAGAGCAAACAGGGGAACATAGCCTCTAGAGCCGCTCTGAGAATGATAATCGACGAAAAAGCATCAAGTTAAAGAAGCGCACTCTCGGATCCGGCTGCTAAGCAGTCTTTGGTAACTCTGGAACCTGAACTGGTAACCATGGAGGAGGAAAAGGCCGGGTTGGAAGCTCAATTGGCTCAATTGAATGTGAGAATCCAATCTCACAAAGATAAAATTGCCACCTTGCCGAACTCTATAGATGCAGCCAAAACAAAGATATCATCTGTCATCAAGGAGCATCAGCAGATCAAAACTCGGCTTGCCAAAATCCAAAGCTCTGAGGATGATGACAACAAAGTGCTGAAGGAAGTTAGCCGAATCAGGAATGATGCTATAGATGCCATTAAGCTGTTCCTAGGCAACTAAAACACTGGGTTGTAATGCATTTATATACTGTATCTTTTTAAACACTTGAGCTCCCTGTGATAATTTCGGTTTTCTTCATTTCAATCTGATCAGTGACACAACCGAATGCTTTTAGGCCTCGAATAGAATAGACAGACGGTCATCATTCTGGATTTCCCGATTAGGGGATTAGCCGATTCCTCTGAACCGTCGTTTTTGATTTAGCCGAGCTTGGCCCAGTCCGGTAACGGCCCAAAAGAGAAGTAAACCCTACTTCGTCGTTTGGTATACCCCGAGTCGTGCGCCACGAATTCCATTTTGGCCTATAAATAAAGCCCTCTTCCGGCTTCCACCACCATCGCCGGTTAGCATTCATCATCATCTTCTCACCTTCTCGCCGAAACCCTTAGGAAGAAAAACCCCACCTCCAAATCCCCAAGGCCGGCGCCGGTGACCATGGAAAACGCCCTGGCGAGGGAGAGGCCGGAGGGAGCGGAGGCTGACGTCGGCAGCGCCATGGGTAAGATTAATCTGCCGCCTTTGCGTGTTCTTGCTCTTTGTTCATCTCCCCTAACCTTGGTTTTCTTCATCCGCTTAGGGCGAGGGTCATCATTAAGGGGGTCTCACCTTCTTCCCCGATGGTGGTGACTCAACCGGGAACCTCGACCAGCCGGTCTCCGTCTCCGGCTCCTCGAGTTCGTCGAGCTCTTTCGAGTCCGACAACTCATACAACGCCAACCCTTGGGGTCCGGGCGGAATCGAGGGCGAGGACCCTTTGTACATTCATGAGGAGGCGCTCCGGTTCCCAAGGAAAGGGATGAAGCCCGGACCGAGCCGGGCGATGTCTCCAAGCGATTCGGCATTGCGCAAGCCGAATGGGAGGATCGGCGCAAGCAATTCTCAAGGACGCCATCACTGGTTCGGTATCCTCACATAGATTTCTTTTTCTCTCAATCCTCTTATTTTCTTGATTAACTTTTCATCTTTCAGCACTCTGCGGAGAACGATCGGTTGAAGGCAAAGCAACCCGGGCGGGCCGACAAGGTGAATGCCCGGGGAGAAACTCCCGAGGCACGCTGGATGCCATGGATGGCCGTGTTGATCGGGCCGTCATCCAAGGTGTCCACCTTGGCGTGTCCCTCGGCTTTGGCGGCGATGTCCTCTCGCACCAATGAGGACTATTCTGTTCGCACCGTTGGCTTTTGGGGAGGTCATCCTCACGAGGTGGAGGACATCGAGGAGCGGTTGGAGCTCTACGGGGACCATGCTCTATCGCCCTTGCCGAATCCACCAATCCCCAATCTGTTCTTAATAAGTTGTTCGGGAGTAGTTTGTAACTAGGGATTGATCTCGTGAATAATGAAATCATCTTCCGAGAATGTGTCTTGTTTATGATCTTGTGTTGATTGCCAAATGAATGTCTTGGTGTTCTTTCTTATTCAAAGCAGTTCTTGAGTGATTTTCCCGAATGCGGTGACATCACTTTAGTCGATTAGATCTTAGTCTTACGCCACAAAGCGATTTGACGAGTCAGCGGCGGTATCATTCGGGATCTCATCTTTCTCTTTTCCCGATAAACCAACCAAATCGAGAATGTTGAGGTCAACATAAGATCATTCGGTTATATTTTGAACCGAAGGCGACACGAATCGTATCGGCTATTTACCAACTTCATATTTTTTTCACTAAAGGCGATGTTATCTCATCGGTTTGTTTGATTCAAATTCTCTTCTGAACCAACCCGATCTTTGGGGTAATATTTCTTAAGATATCGTCCGTTGATAGCTACGGTAAATTCTTCCCCAAACAAAGTCTTCAAAATATATGCATTGCCGCACGCATTTTTCTACCCGAAAGGGCCCTTCCCAATTTGGAGACCACTTGCCGAATGCCCCTGTCTTTTCGATCCAATCGGCAAATATAGTTTTCCAAACCAGGTCACCTTCCAAGAATTGCTTTTCTCTAACTTTCTTGTTATAATCTTGGGCAACACATATTTTATTCTTCTCAATATTTTCCAATGCCTTGAGACGAATAAAATGTAAATCTTCCAATTCATCTATCATCAAATTTGTATAATCTTCTTTTTTCCAAATCTTTTTGCAACATAACTCTTCTTGAACCCGATTGCAATTCCCATGGTAAGACAGCGTGATGCCCGTAAACCAATTCATAAGGAGATGTTCGAGTTGACCCATGACAAGCCATCCGATAAGCCCACAATGCTTCATTAAGAACCGAATGCCATCTCTTCGGTTTCTCATCAATCTTCTTTTTGAATGATCTTGATCATAATCTTATTGGATGCTTTCGCTTGCCCATTGGCTTGTGCATAATAAGGAGAAGAATTATACGACTTGATCCCCATGTCTTCGGCAAAGTCGCAAAATTCGAAGAAGTAAACTGGGTTCCTTGATCAGTTGTTATAGTTTGAGGGATCCCAAACCTATAAATTATATGCTCTTTAACAAAACTGATCATATTTTTCGATGTAACTTTCTTCAAAGGAATGGCTTCGACCCATTTAGTAAAATAACTGTGGCCGGGAGCACAAACTTATGCCCTTTGCTCGAAGGAGGATGTATCGACCAATTAAATCTATGCCCCATCCTCTAAATGGCCAAGGTTTGATTATTGGGTTCATAACAGATCTTTGGAGCCTTTTGAATATTGCCAAATTTTTGACAATCATGACATCCTTTATAATAGTCAAAGCAATCTTCCAAAGATAGTTGGCCAAAAATAACCAGTTCTCCAAATTATCCATTTCATTCGGTAAGCTGATTGATGTGCACCACATAATCCTTCATGCACTTCATACATCACCTTTCTGGCCTCTTCTTGGCTTAGACACTTGAGCAATACTCCATCTATAGATTTGTAATACAAGTGATCATTGAGAAGGACGAACTTAAGGGCTTTGTACCTGAGCTTTCGGGTAACTTTCTGCGATGGATCCTTCAGATATTTGATGATTTCATGCCTCCAATCACCAATCACCTGTTCAGCATCTGGAATATTCTCTCCTATAGTGAAGACTTCTTGATTTTCACGATATCCAGAAGCAGTTTGGGCCAACCTATTTGCTTCTTCATTATGCCCCCTAGGGATATGATGCAAGGTTGCTACCCGAAAGCTTTTTAAAAGTTCCCGGCATTCCTCATAGTATTCTCTTAGCGCGTCATTCTTACACTCATATTGGCCAATCAACTGGTTGATCACCATTTCGAGTCTCCAAAGATTTCAACAATGACGGCTTTTATCTCTACAAGAAGCCGAAGCCCTCTAAGCAATGCTTCATACTCGCTTGATTGTTAGTCACATGAAATTCAATGGGAATAGCATACTCAAAAGTTATTCCCTATGGAGAAACTAATAGAATGCCAGCGCCCCCCACCTTTTTGCCGGGATGAACCATCGAAAAATAGAGTCCAAGGTACAATGCCTACTATCTTTGGTGCTAAAGTCACGATGTTGCGTAATAAAATCAGCAATAATTTGACCCTTCACTGCTTTTTGCCGATTCGTATTTTAAATCAAATTTCGACAAAGCTAAAATCCATTTGCCAATTCTTCCATTTAAAATTGGCATTGACAACATATGCTTGATCACATCATGACTTGAAATAATCACGCATTCGGCTTTTAATAAATAATGCCGAAGCTTAGTACATGAGTAATACACACATAAGCACAATTTTTCCATAGCCGAATATCTTGTCTCGGGTCTAACGACTTTCGGCTAAGATAAGCTATGACTCGCTCCTTCCCTTCATACTCTTGCATGAGGGCCGATCCTATCGTTAGGGTATCGGCCGCCACGCACAACTTGAAAGGCTTGTTAAGTTGTGGAGGTACCAAAACCGGTGGTGCCTTCATGTATTCTTTAATTTCATCAAAAGCCTTTTGTTGCACGTCACCCCATACAAATTCTTGATTCCTCTTGAGCTTTAATAATGGAGAAAAGGGCAAGATTCTCTCTCGATAAATTGAAATGAACCTTCTTATGAAATTGATCTTGCCGAGCGAGGACTGTAATTTCGTGAGATTAGTTGGGGAACAACTTTATCTATTGCCTCCATGCTCTTTTTTTCCAACTTCAATTCCTCCTTTATGAATAAGGAATCCCAAGAATTCACCCGGTGACACTCAAAAGCACATTTGTTTGGATTCATCTTCAAACCATGTTTTCTAGTGCATTCCAAAGTTCTTCTTAGATCAGCTAAGTGTCTCTCATAGTCTTTAGATTTGACTACTACGTCATCAATGTAGATCTCCACAATTTTGCCGATCAACTCATGAAATATGTAATTCATGGCTCTTTGATAAGTCGCACCGGCATTCTTCAATCCAAACGTCATTACAATCCATTCAAATAAACCAATGTGGCGGGGCATCTAAAAGCCGTTTTTTGAAATATCTTCTATTGCCATGAAGATCCGATTATAGCCAGACATTACCATCCATAAAACTAATGACTTCATACCCCGGCCTTTGCGTCTACTAACAAATCGGCAATTGGCATCGGATACCCATCCATTGGAGTGGCCTTGTTAAGATCTCTCAAGTCTATACAAACTCTTATCTTCCCATTTTTCTTGTAAACGGGGACTATATTTGAAATCCAATCTGCGTACTGCATGGTCGAATAAAATTTGCTTCCAAAGTAACCTTTCAATCTCTTTCTTCACATCGGCCAATACTTCCTCTTTATAAATTTTCCTTGGAGGTTGTTTGTAGGGTCGATACCCGATTTAATAGGTAATCGATGCTCAACAATAGAACGATCTAGTCCGGGCATTTCAGATAATCCCAAGCAAAGCAATCTTTAAACTCCTTTTAAGATTTACTAATTGCTCTCTATATTCTCGGACTCAAATTTGCACTAATGTACATCGGCCTTGATTTGGAATCATCGCCCACATTTATCTCTTCTAACTTGTCGGCCGACATAAAAAAACCGTGTCCCAACTTTCCTTTGTTGCCATCGATTGGGTTACCCATCAAAAATTGCTGTTCGAGCCGACCGCTTGGATCGTTTGTTGATCCTTGTTGAATACATTAACGGGACCTTCTTTCCATACTTTGCCGAGAAACAATCAACACCATCATATTCCCGTAAAAGCGGGCTCGGCGACCACACTTACCGAATCGTCGGCATGTATGATCTCCTATCCATTGAATAAGGATTTGGTGCATGGTTGAAGGAATACAGCAATTAGCATGAATCCGGTCTCTCCCAAGAAGCAAACTGTATGCCCCCTTGCCGTCAATGACGAAGAACGTAGTGATCGGGGTTTTAGACCCAATCATCAACTCAACATGCACAGCTCCTCGAGTGTCGGAAGGATTGCCGACAAAGTCTCTAAGGATCATGTCGGTTTTAAGCAAATCTTCATCCGTCATCCCGAGCTTTCTAAACGTGGAATATGGCATTATATTGATAGCAGCTCCTCCATCAACAAACATCTTGGTCGAGGCTTCCCATTGACGTATCCTTTCACGTAAAAGCGGTTTCAAGTGACGATGTTTGGCCGGCTTGTCAAAAGTTGCTTGTCGTGTTAGTATAGTTTGAGCCATTAGATCCCGAAACTCACTTTCATCAAAATCGAGTAAATCTCCTCTTGTACTTCTTGATTGTCGGGAGCTATGAATTACGATGGGAGGAAGAAAGCCATGCATGCATCACCCGAAGGACCCTTCTCATCGGATTTCTTCTTTGGGCGCCATTCCTTCTTCTCTTCTGCGGCGGCTTTGCTCCAGCTCTTTATTTCTCAACATTTGCACTCTTCTCTTCGACTTTTCCTCAACCCCGGAGGGCACCATTGCCCTTTCTCGCCATCTATATCCATGAGTATTTCCTTCCTCTTCGTGCTCTTCGGGATGAATCCAATGCCGATCCGCGAATCTCTTCCTCTCGATGATCAAAGTTATTTAATTTTATACGCCCGATCGTCCTCGGGAAATTGAGCTCTAAGTCTTTCATGGACCGGTCGGCGGTTGACTCGAGATTGCCTATAGCCATAATACTGATCACGCATTACGGGCAATTGTTTTTAGTGTGCGTTTCAAGCCTTCATTCCAACAATGCTTAAAGAATGAACAACCCCAATGAGACTGTTCTAGTTCCCTCATGTGTTCTTCTTGTTCTCGGTGGTACATCTCTTCTTCATATCTCCACCGTTCTTCTAAGAACTTTTGTTCTTCATAATATTCTTGCTCTTCTTTGCCTCGCCATTTATTCAAAGAAGACTCGTGATGTCACCCTTGGCCCGGATGTTTCACCTCTTTTGGTTCGGCTATTTTTGAACCGAACTTTCTCTTTCAATTCTTCGCCAGTAATCTGTCGGTTGGGGTCTACAATTACCATTTTTCTCGAGCTCTTTTCGATGTCAACACTTTCATCTTTCCCTTGCCTTTAGGGTCATCTGCAGAGACCATTCCGACAGAAAGAAATCATGTTCTCGAGGGAAAGGTTTGCCATCAATCTTCATCTTGCCATCAAATTTCAGATGTCCCTCCCTGAATTGCCTTCTCGAATCCGAACTCGAACACTCGGCAATCATTGATGGAGTGAGAATTAGTGTTATGATAACCACAATATCTCTTATCTCTCACCCCTTCGGGCGTAGCATGGGATGCCCCCTCGGTAGCTTGATGCGTCCTTCCCTCACCAACAGATCAAAAAGTTTATCCGATTTGGACACATCAAAATCATAAGTCCCTTTCTGTTGTTTCAGCCACCGCCCGACTTACTTGGGTAGGCTCTTTGTCCCAAGTCAACTCGGCCGCAGACTATTTCATCTTCATCCTCGTACTCGGTTGCTTCTTCCAGAAACTCGATACATCTCACTAGCAACATTACCCTTCCGATAGCGGTTATCCCTTCAAAACCCCGAGGCGATTACTCATGATGGCTAATCTCCGAGCGAGTTGACCGAGATCATCAAATTCCATGCCGAGCGGCTTCTCCACGACATTCGGCGGCATCCCCGCTATTGCTATTCCGGGCAACTCGATCGTCGTCGGTAAATTCAGCGAGAAGCAAAGACTCTTAGTTTCTCTCGAACTGCGAAGATATTCTTGTGGTGTCTCATTAGCTTTTACGCCTTTAAACGGTAAGGTCTACCCGGCTTCTTTTCGATAGTTCCGGTGAAGAAATAAGCATGAAACTTTCTCTGTTCAAGTTACGCCCAAGTACCAATAGAATCGGTGGTAGAGAAGTAAACCAGGTGAAAGCTGGGCTGTGAGAGACAATGGAAAATACCGAATCCTCCAAGCTTCCGTGCGTGGACGCCTCCCCAAGCCGTATCGGTATCGGCTAATATGCTCGTGGTACTTGTATCATCCCGAATTTAAAATTTGGTTAAGTCCGTTGGTGGCTTCACCCTTGCCGGTAGTGCAACCCTGTTATACCATTCGGGTACCTTGAGACTTGTATGAATAGGATTGATTCTTTGGCTTTAGGCCGAGGCGATGTTGCATCATATCAGCCATCCTCTCGCATGATTATGTCAATGTGCGTCTTCGGAGTTCCACGTGCTGTCCTCGGATGGTATCCCCGCTGCACTTCTATATCCTGGATTCGGTAGAGCATATAGAGCAAAGTATAGTCGTGAACTCATGATATCCATCCCCATACATGTTCCTTTGTAACCTTTGTTTGATTTGGAGATATCTTGTATGCGATTGCGGTACTCTTTTCGGTAGTGCCAAACGTCACTTGGCCATAAGTAGGAGGTGGTTGCTTTTCATGAGTCTCTACTTCATCTTTGTTAATCCCGGATGTTCCTTCATCTTCGGTTTGCTTCTCTCGATACTTTGGAATGTTGAAAAGCACTGGTCCACGAATTGGTCCCACACCCTCTTCAAAATACTTATCAACGGCTTTTGGCGAAGGTATTAGCCATGATTACTCGGAAAGTATTTAGAAAGGCCGTGTTGTGGTTCCCGATGGTATACGCCAAGGCTTTATGGACCAAATCGATACTTTTTGAGCTTCTTCTTCTTTGAGTAATCGGTTTGATGTGCAAGAAGAACCCTTGGCAATGACCGCCGCTCGAAAAACCTTGTTGCTCTTGTTCTTGGAGAAAGACATTAAGCATTTATGCTTGTATTGCTCGCATGCTTGCTCCATCGTAGCTCTCAATGGGTCTAGCAATTCATCCAAAGTGTCACGCCCGTAACATGATTGTTATTGACATCCGACATCTTAAATCGGGAGATTGTCCCACCGGCGTGCCAAAAAGTGTGTTGGCACAAAATCTGCACCTCGCGCCAAGCACACAAGCAAGCCCGAAAAAGCGTGACTTCAATCGGACAGCCGCACGGTTTGGAGATCCGGAAGCGTGCGGTCGGTTTGACCTAAAAAACCGACAAGGGACAAAGAAACCCATTAAATACAAAATCGGGCGTGTCGGATGAGACCGAGGCAGTTCCGTATATACGCCCCCTGAAGCCATTTACGGCGACATACGCTATAGAAGCATGCGCCAATCATGCATACGATTCATTCGGCTAATATGAAGGTGAAACGCGTAGTGTATTGATTACCGAACATGCATGCATAAGAAGACATGTTTGAACAAGTGAAAGTTAACCATGAATTGAAGCATAACCAAGCTCGGCAATACAGCCGACTCGGGGTCCATGAAGAAGAAACATACAAGTTATCACGAATAAACTAATCAAAGACCCGCATACCGCCGCGACGATACCCGATCCTATCGAAGTCTAAACGTTTCTAACGTGCAAGAACCCGCAACATGTAACAATCTAGATTGATCTAATTCGGCTACGTAAGCATACGATCTATTTATCATGACAATATAAGAGTAAAGAACATTAAAGAGCAAATAGATCTTATAAAATAAGGAGCCGAAACCGACCAAATCTAGATTGGGCAAAAGAGTGTTACAAATGATTAAAACATTAAAGACATGCACCACGTGATAACTTAATGAATCTACTAGATCTTGCCAAATCTAATAGAGCCGATAACTAATCCTTGAGCCAAATCCTAGCCTGCCGCACGACTCACGATCTAACCAAGAATCGATAACTATCTTGCCTCGCTAAGCTATCAAGCGGGACGCCTACCGCCGCGGCCATCTAGTCGAGATAGACAAAGCATAAGCAAAAGACTTCTTGATCATCAAGTAGGCGCTGCCGCACGGCCATCCCATCGAGGCGAACAAGACTACTTGCATCAAGATCTAAATCCACCGCATGATACTAGACATGATAGCAAGGTTGCCGGAACTTACGGAGGTCGACGGATCGATGGCTCCTCTCGAAGAACTCGATGACACGACAAAAGGGACTCGAAACGTGGCACGGGGCCGGTTGTATTGATTTGATTGTGTATATCCTTTACAATGGTCGAGGGTCTATATTTATACCCTAGACATAATATGAATCCTAAGAGATTACGACTTACACAATATATTAAAGGTAACTCAAAAGCATGGTGAGACTCTTGCTATAATTTTCCTCGGAGTCCTTGATCATCACGCTTTTCTTCTATTCGGCTTCTCGCTTGCCACCTTTCGCTTCCCGAATGGAGCCACTTGTCTTCAAAGATAGCCGACCGCACCAATGCTTGCCGAATCACCCGAGTCAATTGCACATACGCTTGCCGAACAGCTCAAAGTTAGCCGACCAAGACGCTCATTTGCCGAACGCGTTGGATTTACGCTTTCTCATAGATTTTACCGAATCGGCCCAATTGTCATTGGTCTTTACCAAAATCCAGTGTTAACAGGTTCATGTGCTTACCAACACGCTACTCCTCGTTGTGACGGCACACTCACCTGGGATTCGGTGGCTAATTGGCACCACACCAAGCCTCCAACGAGCACCGCAAGAATCACCATAAGATGAGGGCAACACAAGTCACGAGCATTCCACTAGAGTACCTTTTGCAATATCCCGCAGGGATAAGGTCAAGAACCCCTCACAATCACCTCTGGAGTGGTGAAGAACAATCTCCAAGCTTGCTCAACTCCAGTCTCGCTGCTCCAACCATCTAGGTGGTGGTGACCACAAGAGTAATAAGCTTAATCGCAGCAAGAACGCTCACTAGTGCCACTAGATGCTCAATCACAAGGCAAATGCACTAGGAGCTTTCCCAATCAATCTCTAGATAAATCAAGAAGCATGCAAAGTGAGGGAGATGGTTTGCTTAGCTCTAGAGGATGACAAGTATTTCAAAGTGCCAAGAGAAACTCTCTAGAGCCGGCCAAACCACTTATATAGGCGCCCTAAAAGATACCCAACCGTTACTCACAAAAACAAGTTCTGCGCGCACTGACCGGATGCGCGCATCGAGATGACCAGACGCGTCCGGTCCAGCGTCCGGTCACACATAATGTGCCACATGTCACTGACGTTTGAAAAGAGCCGTTGCACGCCAACGGTCGAACTCACTCGTGCCCTGCAGCAATAGACCGGACGTTCGCCTTCGCGAGTCCGGTCACAACTCAGAGAGGTCCGAAACGTGTTTTTCTCGACCGGACGCGTCCGCTGCCCCTTGACCGGATGTTCTCGGTGTCTGTTCACTTCTCTGCTCAGCTTGGCTGCGCCAGCTCACCTGACCGGACGCAGCACTGGAGCGTCCGGTTGCTCTTGAAAAACCCTAGACGCCATCACTTGAACGGACGCGTCCGGTCCCATCCTGGACCGCGTCTGGTCACCTCTGAGTGACCATTTTGACTTTCGAAAACCTTCAAGTCCCCATCAATCTCATGTGCCAAAGTGTCTCTCCACTTGTGCTCATGTGTTAGCATTTTCAAACGTATTTTGTAAGAGTTTGTTAGCACACTAGGTCAAAGTCATTGCTCACCTAGTGGCACTTAGATAACCGATATTGCGCGACATCGCCCCTCTTAATAGTACAGTTATCAATCCTAAACCTAGCCATTAACTTCTCTATTCACCTACAGTCGGCGAGATGGAAAACCACTACAAAAAATTTGGCTTTGTATGACAAAGGCAAACTGTCATGGTAAGTATAAATTTTGTCATATAAAGCGCACTATGACGAAAAACCTGCGTCACGCCGTCGTCATATAACGACCGTCACATAATGTACCTTGTGACGGTACTATAGACAACCTCACATAATGTGATGACCTTTTGTGACCGTTTTGTTGTGTCGTCATATATTGTTGCCATTTAATGACGACTGCAACTGTCACATATTGGTTGGTCAACGTGTCACCTAATACGCCAACCGTCACAAATTGTATTCTAGGAACCCTTTATATACTGCTAAATAATAAACAAATCCACACTATTTCAAAATTTGAATTGGTCAAACAAAGTTGTATGAAAATTTGAATACACCAATAGCAGTAAAAACTCAATATAATGATAGAGCTTGATTTTATAAAATTTTAGGAAAAAGAACCATCACATTTGGAGTTAGTACGAGGAAGAAAAACTAGTTATAAGATTCAGCTACGGATTAAAAAAAGAAATCACACTTCCTCATGCAACAGCCTTGCCGAGCCACTATGCAACAGCCTTGCCGGCCCCACTTTGCTGGTCCCTTTCAAGGTGGAACCTGCAACAACTATTGCCTTGCCGGCCCCTGACCTCCAGCAGCTGCTGCCTCACAGCTAGTAGGTAGCAGTTGTTGCTACCTCAGCCACATCTCAGGCCAACCACAGCTGCAGCGGGGTCCACCTACAGGTGTGTATTGACGTTGGGGCTAGTAGTTTTTTTGAAATAACATAAGATGACGCCGCTCAAACGTCACATAAAGCCCAGTCCTAGCGTCATAGAAAAGTAGTCGTCATTCGGCTCCTAGCTCCAGATAATTTGTGACGAAACTTGGTACCTTTATGTGACACAAAGTACCATGTCGTCACAAATATGTCTGGCTCCCATAGATTTATGACGACACAAAATTTTTGGTCATATTATGATACATTATATGACAAAAACATCCCACGTCATGAGGGATTTTGTCATAAAAAGAAGGATTTCTTGTAGTGAACCCCTAGCACATACCTTTGCCTCTAGCTTTCCATCCTGCTTTTCTTTTCTCTTCATCTTCAAGGGTGGCACTTGATCACTTATGGTCACTTCCATCACCTTGATCTCCACTTCACCACTTGGCTTGGACCTCCCCTTTATCTAATGCTACACACTTAGCAATAGGGTTAGTCCTAAGTTTCATCAATTAGCCAAAACCAAACTAGGGACTTTCAACGGCCATCGGTCTTGGAGGGGTCACTGAGTCCACGAGGAAGCTCGTTGCATGAAGATGTCATACATTGCTCATTTACAGAAAAGTTTTTTACGCTTTGTTGGATGAATAAAACCATCCAAGTCACATTCTGGCTCTGTGCTATGTTTGAAATCGAATGCTTAAACGTAAATGAGGCACAAGAGATTCAACAAATGATTGAGAGTGTGTCAATAATTATTGATCTCGATTTATATTTATACAAGTGTGGAAGCGATGTGAGGAGCATGCGTTCCTACCAAATGGTCATGTCTGTTTGCGCCCCGTTTGTGAGGGCTTCACTTCACTAGTGAAGTATTTTTTTTCTTCGCATCCATGAACGGCTCACGAGTAGAGCTAAAGCCGTTTTGGTAATACCGTTCAGCAAAATAGCTTTACTTATGAGAGCATGTTTTTAAGGCTGGAGAAGGAGCCAGGAAAAGCTACGTACTTTACCCCCAAACACATGTGAGAGCATATTTTTATGGGCTCGACTAAAGAAGTTATTCCATTTTATCTTATTTGATATAAAACAGCTCTAAATAGCACCCGAAGCTAGTGAAGAAACTCTGCCAAATGGAGCTATATATGTGCCGAACCATATATATGATGATATCACCATTGTCGATTTTGGGTCTTAACATTATCTTTTGATCCAGTCACCATCAGTTTGGATCTTAGCACTATCTCTTATTGAATCCAGTCTTAAGATCATTTATAAAGGTCTTATATGTTTATTTGTAATCATCCAAAAAGCTTATAGGGATGATATGGCGTAACGATGTTATTGATATATGCTACTAAACTTCTTAAGCCCTAGTCGAAAAAAGAATGATAAAGATCACAATATTGTTGATATATAAGCAACTAAACTCCTTAAACCCTAGTGGAAAAAATCAAGATGATATGACGCAACGATATGTTGATATATGCAACTTAACTCCTTAAACACTAGTGGGAAAAATAAGGACCTAATGGAAATAAAAGGAGGACAATAATATGACACTAGATTTATATTGTTCATTGTAAACTCGTGAGAAAACCTTTACAAGATAATTTAGATAATATAATAGTATGGTCATCAGATATCATAACTAGAATAACCTCTCCAAAAATCTCATTTGGAAATATGAGGATGAATAATGTAATAATAGTGTCACTAATAACTTGGCAGAGAACCCAAAAAAAATAAAAGACATGGCATAATATATCTGAATATCCCCTTTAAAAATCTCAGTGTCAAGAAATAGGAGATAGGAACAAGAGTGGAACTACATTCCTTTGTCTCCAAGATGCGCATATCATATCAGACTGCATATACCTTAGCTCCAATTATAAGATGTTTTGATTTTTTTTAGGTCTATTATTTTACTATGTATCTAGATATAGTATATATCTAATTACACAAAGTCTATGCATGTAGAAAACCTAAAACTACATATATTTTGAAATGGAGGGAATAGGAATTTAGAACTAGGCAAAATCGTGGAAAAAACCAGGCATATTGTTCTTTACTAGAATTTAGTGTATGTATATACAAGCAAGAAACCTTCATAGAGAAATGTTCTGGGCATGTAAAATAAGTTGAACAATCATGGTGCTAAAACTGAACAAAAGCATTATAGATCATTGAATTCTTTCATGCTTCAACAGAGAAAATGTTATTACATATAGAAGAACTGCAAGACCAATGGCTGCAACAGATACACTCTGACTGAAACAAATAGCTTACACTAATATATTCAGAGATGTTGCTGCTTTTCATATTCTTTTGTTTCACAAAATATTTCATCTTTGGCTTCGCAAAATCCAGGGATGACTTGATTCCATCCGCATCTCTTTTTTCGTGAACACATCCATCGAACCACCTCTCTATACTTCTATAGGCTGAATGAAATGTACCCTATTATTTACTAACTATACTATATACTAAAAGTAGTAGTATGTCATTAAGAATGTGATCAGAGATATTCAGATGTACGTATGGCCTTGAATTCCTCTTCTGTCCGTGGAAAACCACTTCTATATGATTATTACTCAGGAACCATCTTCGGTATTCACTTGTAAATTTTTATGATTTCTTGATAATCGAAGCAAATTCGACAACCGCCATTTCTTAAATTGTTAAGTACTCAGAAACAATATGATCCAATTCCTACACTGCCACTGCAAATTTTGGGCCTATTCCACAGTGAAAGGTCCTAAATAGCTAGAGGGGGTGAATAGACTAATTAAAAATCTACAAAGCACTAAATAAACCGGTTAGTAAATTATATGGCGAAGCAAGTGTTGCGCTAGCCTAGAGGGGGTTGCAAGCCAACCTATCCAATTCTAGCAATCCTAATATACTAGGCACACCAAGAATAATGTCCTTAGCAATCAAACTATTCTACACACCCTAATATACTACTTTGCACAAGAGTAATCACGAGGTATGAACTGAGGGATGCAAACTGTGCCTTTGGGATATCTTGCCAATCACCTTCTTATCAATTCAATGAAACCCGAAGAGATGATCCAATAGAGAAATCCAAGTTGATCTCAAAGTATCAAACCACACAAGAATACCAAGGGACAAGCGATTTCTATCTTGAGGTTCACATGCTTGCCGGCACGCTACTCCCCGTTGTGTCGACCACACACTTCGTAGTTCGGTGGCTAATCGGCGTCAATGCCAAGCCCTCACCGGGCGCCACCAAGAACTCACACGAAGTGAGGGTAGCTAAATGACATGAGATTCCACTAAGAATTCCTTTCGCGACTCCCGCGGGGTAGGATCAAAACCCCTCACAACCACCGGGTGTGACAAGAACAATCTTCTTCACTTGCTCAACACCCTCTTGCTGCTCCAACCATCTAGGTGACAGCAATCACCAAGAGTAACAAGCTCAATCGCAGCAAGATCTCTCACTAGTGCCACTGATGCTCAATCACTAGGCAAATACACTAGGAACACTCCCAATCACTCTTTGGATGCAAGCAATCAAGTAAGATGAGAGGGAAGTGGTTGGCTTGGCTCTAGGGTGCTCAAGAATGATCAAAATATGCAAGAGGAACTCCCTAAGCCAGCCAACTAGCTTATATAGCCGCCACTCAAATGTCCCAACCGTTACCTTTTAAGTGGGGCTGAGTCGGGGGGCGTCGGACGACCAGACGCCTAGGCATCCGATGCCCCTTCCTGAGTCACACCGAATCGCCACGTATCCTCATTCAAAAATGACTGTTGCCGCGCAAACAGCTAGCCTCTGTCAAAGCGTCGGACGCTCAAATGACGACCACCAGATGCGTCCGATGATGTAAGACAACGAGCAAACAAACGCGCGTCCGACGAAGTCCACCGGACACAGAACAAGCCACCTAACGCTATGCAGAGAGGTTCAAAATCTCACACACACACATCGGATGCGTCCGATGATGTGGCACCGGACGCACCACCGTCCGATGACTGCACAGCCCGAAACCTGACACAAATATGCCTTGCACCGGACGCGCCGAAGAATAAACGTCGGACGCTCCGATGCACACTAGTTCATCTCCAAGGGTGGCACTGAATCATCTTTGGTCTCCACCATCACTTTGATCTCCACTCCACCACTTGGCTTGGACGTCCCCTTTCTCTAATGCTACACACTTAGCAAAAGGGTTAGTCCTAGGTTTCATCAATTAGCCAAAAACAAACTAGGGCTTTCAATCTCCCCTTTTTTGGTAATTGATGATAACCTCCGTAAAGATATGAATTAAATTCAATTTTTGCCTTACACCACTTATCCAAGCGATATGACTTTTTGAAAAGAATTGGACAAGTCATATAAAACCTATTTGGTAGCTATGGCTCCCCCTACATGTGTGCTAAGAGTTTGGATTTAGAAGCTTTGCACACATGATGGATAAGTCGGTTTTTGAGAGAGTCATTTCTACCAAATTGATGCTAAGGTGTATAGAATGGACCTTTGAAGCGTGATACCATCGGAGTGCACATCATGAACCATCCTTAGCACCAAATCTAGCTAGAAACATTAAAGAGCTAGAAACCCCGTGAGATCAACATTAAAAGCATGGTTACTAGATACCACTTAGAATAATGCTACTTCTAGCTAGAACTATGTATGCTAGTAATCAATTCATCAATCAAGATCTACACTAGCAAAGCACCACACAAGCAAGAGAGATACAACTTATGAAATATCTAAATCTAAGTGCTATGCAAGCAATCATATTAATATGCACATTCAAATGCAATCAATCATGTTCAAGAGCTTGCTCCCCGTCCTTGTATGCTTTAAAATTTTGATCCCTTTCCATTCTTCAATTTTCATCTTCTCTCCCCCGAAGTACCATCATCTTTGCATTCTCTCCCCCTTGATGAATGTTATCTTTGTATTCTCTCCCCCTTTGTCATCAATGACCATAAAGGTATATGATCATGCGTGGTGTAGATTTGAAAACATGGAGATAGCTTGGAGTAGAGAGATGATCATTTAAAGTTGAGGATCACTTATTTCCATAAACTTTCTTCTCTTGTGGTTCAAACTAGTAAACTTGCATAAGTAATCTAGCTTGGTTTGAACCAATGATAAGCTTCTTTACATATCTTTCAATGGTTATCTTGTCAATGTTGAACTCTTGCTCATTTAACTAGATCAAACACTAGGTTCACAATCTCATGAACAAGTCATATTTAGCCACTAGATTATACATGATATAGAAGCAATAGTGGCATAATATATACTCAAAATCATTTTATTTTTATGAATGAGCCTAATTAGACAAAAGATATCACTAGAAGGAATGTCTAATATGCTCTAAGCAAGTCCTTAGCAACTATGAATGCATCATGCCAAACAATTTCACCTTTGCTTTAGTCGAAGGAGAGGTATGTCATAGAGTTAGGGTGCATTCACTTCATGTTGGAGAAGTCTAGGATATTCAATTCATTTCTAAATGTGCAAAATCTCTTCTCATCGAGTGGCTTGGTGAATATATCAACAAGTTGATCATCGGTACCCACACTTCCAATTGAGATGTCCCCTTTGGCTTGGTGATCTCTAATGAAATGATGCCTTATGTCAATGTGCTTTGTTCTTGAATGTTGAACTGAGTTGGTGGTGATCTTCACGACACTTTCATTGTCACATAGCAACGGCACTTGTCTAAACTTGATTCCAAAATCCTTCAATGTGGCCTTAATCCATAGTAATTGAGCACAACAACTCCCTTAGCGATGTATTTGGCTTCGGCGATAGAAAGTGCAACACTATTTTACTTCTTGGATGACCGTGAGACAAGTGACCTTCCCAACAATTGGCATATTCCACTAGTGCTCTTTCTATCCACCTTGCATCCCGCATAGTCGGAGTCCGAATATCCAATCAACTCAAAGTTTGACCCCTTGAAATACCACAATCTAAAATTTGGTGTGTGCTTAAGATATCTCAATATTCTCTTGGTTGCCTTCAAATGACTTTCTCTTGGTGAAGCTTAAAACCTTGCACACATGCACACACTAAACATGACATCCGGTCTAGAAGCGGTCACATAGAGTAGACTTTCAATTATGGACTGATACAACTTTTGATCTACCATGTCGCCACTTGTATCCAAGTCAAGATGACCATTTGTTCCTATTGGTGTACCAATTGACTTGACTTCTTTCATTCCAAACTTTTTCAACATATCGTTGATATACTTGCTTTGACTTACAAATGTGCCTTTCTTCAATTGCTTAATTTGTAGACCAAGAAAGTAACTAAGCTCTCAATCATAGATATCTCAAATTCTTTTGCCATCATTTCTCCAAACTCTTCACAAAAAGTCTTGGTTGGTTGATCTAAAGATAATGTCATCCATATAGATTTGTAACACAAACAAGTCATTTCTAATCTTCTTAGTGAAGAGAGTGTTATCAACCTTCCCCATCTTGAACCCTTTGGAGATCAAGAAATCTCTCAATCTCTCATACCATGCCCTTGGAGCTTGCTTCAAGCCATAAAGAGCCTTCTTCAACTTATAGATATGATTGAGCTTCTTGATATCTTCAAATGCCGGGGGTTGCTCAACATACACTAGTTCATTGTTGAATCCATTCAAGAAAGCACTCTTCACATCCATTTGATATAGCTTGATGTTGTGGGCACAAGCATAGGCTAATAAGATTCTAATTGCCTCCAATCTTGTAACCGGTGCATAGGTTTCTCCAAAGTCAAGACCTTCAACTTGAGTGTATCCTTGTGCTACCAATTTTGTTTTGTTTCTCACAACTATGCCATCTTGATCTTGCTTGTTCCGAAATATCCACTTGGTGCCAATGACATTGTAATTCTTTAGACGCTCAACTAGTTCCCAAACTTGATTTCTTTTGAAGTTGTTGAGCTCTTCATGCATGGTATTTACCCAATCACAATCCATCAAAGCTTCTCCTATCTTCTTTGGTTCTATGGATGAGACAAATAAATAGTGCTCACAAAAGGATGCCAATCTTGATCTAGTTTGCACACCACTTTTAATGTCATCAACCACTTGATCTAGAGGATGATCTCTTACTATATGTGTTGGTTGGAGAACTTGCAGTTGAGTACTTGAGCTTGGTTGACCACTTGGTTGAGATGATGTACTAGCCACTTGATCTTACACTTGAGAATCACTAGTTTGAGTTTGAACTTGAGAGTCACTAGCTTGCACATTTAGAGACATAATCACTTGATCTTTGTCACATCTTCAACATCCACCACTTGTGTTGGCCTTGTATCCCCAATATCTATTTCCTTCATGGCTTGTATCAATTGAGTGCCTCTCACATCATCAAGATTTTCCTCCTCATCTTGAGAGCCTTTGGTTTCATCAAATTTAATATTGTGCACTTCCTCAACTATGCCATGGGTGAGATTCTAAACTCTATATGCTTTGCTTGTAGTGGAGTAACCGAGTAGGAACCCTTCATCACACTTCTTCTCAAACTTGCTCAAACGAGTGCCCTTCTTGAGAATGTAGCATTTGCATCCAAACACTCTAAAGTATGCAATGTTAGGCTTTCTTCCATTCAACAACTCATATAGTGTCTTCTCCAAAAGCCTATGACAATAGAGCCTATTTGATCAATAGTTGGAGGTATTGATTGCTTCGGCACAAAAGAAATGATCCACATTATATTCACTCAACATTGATCTAGCCATGTCAATCAAAGTCTAATTCTTCTTTTCAACTAGCCCATTGGATTGAGGTATGTACTTGGCCGAGAATTGATGTTTGATTCTAAAATTATCACATAGCTCTTTAATTTTTGTGTTCTTGAACTCACTACCATTGTCATTTCTCACTTTCTTGATTGATGTCTCAAATTTATTTTAGCTTCTCTTGACAAATATTTTGAATGCGTAAAATACTTCACTCTTGTCAACAAGAAAGAACACCCAAGTATATCTTGTGTAGTCATCCACTATTACAAATCCATATTTGTTTCCATCAATGCTCTCATACTTGGTTGGGCCAAATAAATCCATATGCAACAACTCAAATGCTTTGCTTGTGCTCATCATGCTTTTATTGGGATGAGTATTGCCAACTTGTTTGCCCATTTGACATGAACTACATAGCTTATCTTTCTCAAACACCGCATCCTTCAACCCTCTAACTAGATCATGCTTGATTAGCCGGTTGAGTTGCTTCATGCCGACATGTCCAAGACTTCTATGCCATACCCAACCCATGCTTGATTTAGAGAATAAACATGTTGTCAATTAAGCATCATTAGCATTGAAGTCCACAAGATAGAGATTTTCATATCTAAAGCCTTTGAATATCAAGTTGCTTCCATCAACACTCACTATCTCAACATCATCAACACCAAATATGCATTTAAATCCAAAATCACACAATTGAGCCACGGACAAGAAATTGAAGTTGAGAGATTCCACTAGCAACACATTGGAGATGAACATATCATTTGTAATTACAATCTTTCCCAAGCCTTCCACCTTGCCTTTGCCATTGTCACCAAAAGTAATACTATCAACACCATTGCCACTTGAAGAGATTGATTTAAACATTCTAGAATCTCTGGTCATATGTTGAGTGCACCCACTATCAAGCACCCAATGCCTTTCCCCGGCTTTGTAATTGACCTACAAAAGCAAATCAATTCTTCTTAAGTACCTAAACTTGTTTGGGTCCTCTAAGGTTAGTAACTAAGCTTTTGTGTACCCAAATTGCTTTTTTTTCTTTGGACCAACGATGGGAGCACCAATAAACTTAGCCTTCACACCATTAGTACCCTTGGTAAGTGTCGGTGTTTAGCCACCGATAGCCTGCCACAGGGTTCCCGCAGTAGTTGATTCGGATCTCGGTGAATTCTAGAACTCGGCGGTTCATGCAAGAGACATTCGGTTTATCCTGGTTCGAGCCCTCATCGTCGAGTAAAAGCTCTACTCCAGTCGGCCTTGGCCTTTTACGTTGGATTGATGTATTATTGTATGTTGTATGTCGCTTGTTACAAAGAGGGTGCTCTGGCTCCTTTTTATGAGAGAAAGGAGCCAGAGCTTTGGTTCTAATCCTAGTCGGACTTAGTAGAGAGAGTTCTGTCCCTATTACAGAAGTTACTTTCTATTAGCCTAACTAGGACAGGACGTCTTCTTCTTGGAATCGGTCCTTTTGCCTCTGTCTTGTGGGTCCGTCCGAACGGTAGTCATGTTGTTAGGGAACCGTCTTGGTCCCGCATCGATAAGCCCCCGAGCATTCCGAAGTAGAACTCGGGAGCCGACTTATTTCTTGAGTGATGCTTTGGAGTGGTCCTTTTGAAGTCTTTCCTCCTTTTCATTGTGCACCGTAGGTGCACTCATTGAGTGTAGCCCCCGAGCCTCTTGCTATTTATTTATAAGTAGCTGGAGGGTCTTGGAAAATTTTAGAAAAAAGTTGAGGGTGTATACCCACAGAGCCCCGAGCCTTTATCCGAGTTCTTTTTCTTAAAAGTAGTCGGATGATGGCTTTTGGTTATCGTGCGCCTATAGGTGCACTCAATGAGTGTAGCCCCCGAGCCTCTTGATTTTTGGGACAAAGAGCTGGAGGATCTTGAGTAGAATGATGATTTGAAATTGTAGCCCCCGAGCCTTTTCTGAGTTCTTCTGTGCAAAGATTGGACAAGGGCCCGTGACTCTCTTTTGGTGGTTTGTTCTTCTACTGTAGCTTTATGTCTTTCTCTTTATGGCTGGGTGTTGGCAACTGGTGCAGTAAAGGCTATATGCTTTTACTGTGAGGGGATATTCTTCGGATATGCTCCTTTACTGCACTATTCTTGTTAGTGTCTTTCTGTCTTGGTGGACTTGGTCCATATACACCGATCTTGTCCTATAAATATGTTTCTTTCTTATTGGTCTTTCAGAACCTTGAAGTTTGCTGCCTTCTGTTCTTGTGAGGATGATTGTTTGTGAGATGGATCAGCCCCTGGGCTTATTTTCTTTTCTTCCAGTATGGTCTTTTTAGTGGGCAGAAGAATTCTTGAGATAGGGATTAGAGGCAGACTAATCCCGGAGTAGCATTGTGATTGGAGGCTCGTCCTGGTAGGTAGAAGAAGTCTTGAGATGTGCCTTGTGCTGGGCCATTTTGCAGTCTTAGTTCTTCTTTTTCCCTCCGCGGACATATGCTGCGTGGGAAGGTTGCCGAGCCACACTGTCCTCTAGCTGTGTGGAGCAAATCAGCGACCGCCCAACGCAGAGCTGGAGCCCTCTTGTTCACATGGGGTCTGATTCAACTTGTGGCTGGAGAGGCCCGATGTGATGCTTGAGAAGTCAGTGCTACTTTTGGCGATCTTGGATGCCTTGTGTTGGTGTATCTAGGTTGCTTTGGATCTGCTTTCGGCCACGACTATCACGAGGTAGTGCAGATTCGGCAAGCGACTATCACCTTGGTTGCACGGGGGTTCTGCGTAATTGTTTTCTATGGCAGAATTCTCTTGGGTTCCTTGTAAATTTGTTGCTTTAGTTTTTCTTCGAATTGATGGGTCTTGTAAGACTTGTATCCTTGTATCTTGATGAGAGTATGAATTATTATCTGGATCTGAGTTGTTTGAAACTGTATCTGTTTGTTTGTCTGCCTCGTGCTGACTTGTTATTTGATAAGATTGGTTGTCTGCCTTCGAGCTGACTTGTTTTTGATAACAACTGGTTGTCCGTCTCTAAGCTGACTTGTTTTTAATAAGACTGGTTGTCTGTCTCCAAACTGACATGTTTTTGATACTATAGGCTTTAGTGGTGCTGGGTTTTTTGTTACCTTTGTAACGGTTTAGAATGTTATCATTGGCCAGTGACGGGATAGAAACCGTTGTCCCGGATTTTACTGGGCCTTTCCGTTACTAAGCCATGTATCCGTTGGCCTTTTACCGTTGCTTTGTTGAATGGGCCCTAAGCCAGGCCCTTCTTCCTCCTTATAAATTGGTGGTTTTGGGTAACTGTTCTTCTCCTTCGCTCCGTCTCCGCATCCTGAAACCCTAAAAAAAATCCCCAATCTTGGTTGCTTGTCCTTGCTTTCTCCTCCTTCCATTGCTCTTGTGGTTTTGGCCGTTGCATGGGGAGGAAGAAAACTGCGATCAAGAAGCCGGCTGCTGACAAGCCTGTTCTTGAGGAGGAGGTTGACGAGCAGCTAAATCCTGAGTATGCCGTGATGAAGATGACGGCAAAATCATTCCCTGCTCCGACTACCTAGGAGAAGCAGAGTTGGAGGAGTGGGGGATGATTTAGTCCAAGGAGCTGGCTGGGTGGTCTGTGCCTGGTGAGCATCGTGTCCCTGTTCCTCGCCCAGGCGAGATTGTTCTTTTTGTCTCCTTCGTCTGCGCCGGTCTTTGCCTTCCGACGTGTACTTTCCTTCATAATTTCCTTCATTTTTTCTGTGTCTCCCTTCATGATCTCACTCCCAATGGGATCCTTCATCTTTCTGTTTTTGTTCATTTCTGTGAAACTTTTCTTGGCATCCCTCCTTCTTTGAATCTGTTTCGCTTTCTTTTCTGTCTTAAGCCATAGCCCCGCTCGGATTGCATCCATGCCCTTGGTGGATGCGGGATCCAATTCCGGTAGGGGCGTAAGTCGAGTCATTTCTTTGAGTACGATCTTGTTGAGTCCGTGAAGGATTGGCGTTCCGAGTGGTTTTATGCTGGCAATCTTGTTGGCGCTGCTGCCCCAGCTCTTACAACCTTTTCTAGAGTTTCGCCTGTTTCTAATGATCGGTAGGAGAAAGAATAGCTTAGTGCTGCCGAGTTATCTCTGCTTCAGCCGCTTTTTAATAGGATTAGCTACTTGAAGTAGAACGGCTTGTCAGGCTTTGCTATAGTAGCTAGTTATCTTCGTCACCAAGTACAGCCATTGAAGGCTTGTGAGCATTTTGGCTTTGAGTACTCTGGTGCCGAAGATCCATCTCGGATGGTGGCTACTACTGAGTTGTTTGAGGATGAGGTGTTTCTGTGCCTCAGGAGAATTTTGAAGGGTGCTGTGGTGGTCTCGATGACCAAGTTCGAGTACTCTGCCAGGAATCCTCCCCCTGCTGTAAGTCTTCTTTTATTTTTGGTTATCTTTATTCTTGTGCTTCTGAGTTCTTCTGACTCTGACCTGTGCCTGTGTCCTTGTAGCCTTTTGGCAGGAATTTTAATGCTGATGTTTCTCTCTTCGTTGATTGAGAGATAGCTCCTCTTCCGGCTCCTCCTATTGCTAGTCATGCGGTGGTTGAGGGCCGAGTTGTTTTGCCCGGGGTTTCTGAAAAGGAACCCCCTCTTCAGTATACTCCCTACCAGCCGGTGCCACTTCCCCGAGCTACTTGTTCGGGTGGAAAGAGGCTTGCGATTGGCGGGGCTTCTTCTTCTGCGCCTCAAAAACGGGCGCGTTCTTCTTCTCCTTGAGGTAACATTCTGATAGGTGAGAAATTTCTTTAGTCCGACTTGTTTTATTTGTATGCATTGTCCTGACTCTTTCTTTCTTTGAAGATGGCAATCCAGTCCCTCTTTTTGAAGATGAGGCTGAAGATGTCTGATGATTCTCCTCTTCTTCGTCGGTCTGTTCTCTGGCCTGATTTTTTATGATCTGGAGTAAACTTTCCCCTTTTGCCTTGTTGATTTTTGTTTTGTTTTGTAGCCCCCGGGGGACTTTGACTTCCTCCCCAGATCTAGGGACCTTGCCGGGTCCTTCCCCCTCTTCGGCTGAGTTGCTGGCGGGCCTAAATGAGGTCATGCCGCCTCCGCCTTCTCGTCCTCTCCTAGCTGTACGGCGAGCTTCCCGGTGAGTGTGTTACCTCCGAGTTCTCTTTCATTCTCTTTTCTGTTTTTGTCTTAGCTTCATTCTTGTAGGCTGTCTGCTGTGGCCCCTTCTACTCTGGCTTCTGATTCAGAGAAGACCGCGAGTGTAGATATGGTGGGTCAGGTGTCCTCTGCGCCTGATCCTCATCCGGCTATGGAGTCTGCTTTGGTTGTGGCGGAAGTGGTGCCTGCTTCTTCTGCTACTGCGACTACTTCGCTTCCTGTTGCGGAAGTTGTCGTCACTTCAGGGGGAGAGCAGCTACCTCTTGCTCGGCCCTTGTCTTCTTCACGTCCTCTGGTTGGATGTTCTTCTCCTTTGTCTCCTCCTCTCGCTCCTTGGGATATGATTCGTGATATGAAGTTGGTGCAGGAGTTGGAGGCAGAGTTTGATTCGAGTTCTCGCTTGCGAGGACTTGAGTCTAAATGGGGCTTAGTTCAAGCCTCGATTCAGTCTTTTGCTTAGTGGTTCTAGGTGAGTTCTTTTTTTATGCTTCATTTATCGTTTTGGATATTCTTCTTTTCTGATTGCCTTGTACTTTTTGCTTTGTAGAGTTTTGTCAGCCATTCTGACCTCTTTTTTGGCTCGACTGAGTCACAAAAGAAGTTGTTGGAAGAGTTGGCTTCTTTGAAGTCTGAGCTTGACGCTGAGCGTGAAGGACGCCAGCAATCGGAGAGTGCCTTGCGGACCCAGATCGTTGAAGCCGAGCAGCGGTAAGTCTACCGTCCGAGAAGGTGAGAAGGATACTTCGAGGAAGCTTAAAATTCTAAATAGTGATTTCCAGGGTAACTTTCTAGCTGTCTTTATGCCTCGTTTACTTGGTGTTGTCTCTTGCTGACTTCTTTTGCCTTGTTTTTGAAGCTCTGAAGAAGAAGTACTCTGAGGAGACTGAGGCTTTGAAGCTTGAGGTAAAGACCTTCCGCAACGAGTCGGAGAAGGTAAAAGAAGATGTTGAAGAAGTCCTTGCCAGAGCTCAGTTAATTAGGCGTGGCGCTGATCGAGATCTTTTGCAGGCCAAGTCATCAGTGGAGGACTGTTAGTGCATTCGCCCCCGGTGTGGGTTTTGGATAATTAATGACAATCAAATTAGGGACTAACATGTTCATCAAGTGATATCTACAGGTATTAGTCCGTTGATGAATTGAAACGAAAGAATTCGGTGAATGATAGCACCCTAAATTTTATGGACAAATGGCATTCCGGCTCAAGTGATTCACTCTCTTTTTATTTTGATTTGAGTCATAGGAAACGCCGCACTATCAAGAGGGATACAAATTTAACTAGCTAGATAGGGAATAAAAGTGCTCATGTCGATGTTTTAGAGTAGCTTGAGAGACACTGTTTCACCCACGTGCATGTAGACTTGTTCTGTTCTTCTGCAGGGTGGATCGGAAGTTCTGGTCTGAGACCGAAAGTTCCGGTGGTCGCTCGGTGTTGCACGCGGCGCAAACTTCCGCTCTTCCAGGGGAAGTTCGGCTCTCAGCTGAAGTTCCGGTCTGAGACCGGAAGTTCCGGTAGTTCAAGTTTGCGCGCGCGGCGTTGCGTAGTTTTTGACTTGGTGGAAGTTCTGGTCTCTGACCAGAAGTTCTGCCCTGACCGGAAGTTCCGGTAATGGACCGGAAGTTCCGGTCAGCCTGAGTCTCGCCCATTCACAAGCCAACGGCCAGATCTGAGTGAACCGAAAGTTCCGGTGGGCTCCACCAAAACTTCCGGTAGGTCATTCAGAGGCCGAAGTACATATACTTTTCACCTCCGTTTCTAACCGTTACGCCAGGCATTTCACTCACTCACTGCAACCCCAACAGTTCCCAAGCTTTGACTCACCCACTCTCTCTCCCCCTTTGCTTCTAAGCTCCTATCCTTGATTGTTTGAGCTAGGGACGTGAGATTTGAGAGCGGGAGCATCGATCTTTGACTTGAGCACTTGGTTTCCGTCTTGCCGGTTGGGTTTGTGTTTATTACTCTTGGGTTCTTGGAACCCTAGCCGGCTAGGCGTTCTTCATGGTTGCCTTTGTTGATTTACTCGTGAGGGCACCCCAAAGTGTTTGTATTACCCTTTATCTTAGTGGATATCTCGAGCTAACCTTTGTGGTTGCTTGAGAGAGGTGACCTACGTGGTCGGGCCTTGGTGGCCACCTCAACAACGAGGACGTAGGAACTCGTTTGTGGGGATTGCCGTACCTCGGGATAAATCGTGTCCCGCGTGCTTGTTGTGGAGGGAGCATCGACTACCCTTGTTATTGTGTTCTTCGATTCACTCTTGCATATTTGGTTGTTGGTTGAAGAACTCAATCTAAGGAGTGAGACCCGAAGGGGGTGGAAAGATCAATTCCATCACCAACATCATCTAGGAGGGCGTGGTAACAAGTACAGCTGAAATCACAACTCATTTACTCTGATTTCCTAGCCTTTTAGGGCACCCAAAGTTCTAGTTGGTTTGCACCAGAAGTTCTGGTCTAGGACCGGAACTTCTACTCTAAATCACCAGAACTTCTGGTGAGCATTTAACTTCCGCAATTTGAGTTTGTGGGTTTCAGGTTTTGAAAATACGCCTATTCACCCCCTCTAGGCCAATTAGATCCTTTCAATTGGTATCAAAGCATTGGTCCCTCAGATTGACGTTTCACCGCGTGAGGAGTAACATTGGCCAAGATGGTTCGGACACGATGAAGTTTCTCGTCGAGCAAATCACCACTCAGCTCTCCGAGAAGCTACAGGTGCAGCAAAAAGAGCAAATGGATAAGATGCAAGAGCAAATTGATAAGATGAAGGAAGTGCTAGACAAGGCAAACAAAGAATCAACCAATGAAGATGGAGACAAGACACCAAAAGCTTACACAAGAACTGGCTATGACTATGGGTCATCAAGCAAAGGAAACAACTCAAACTTGCCAATTGTCAACCCCAGCAAGCCACCTCCATTTGATGGTGTGAGATATGTTGATTGGGCTCATAGGATGAAATTGCATCTTATTGCCGCAAGGTGTTGGGAGGTAGTGGATGTTGGTGTGAACATCCCCGAAGATGCTAGTGAGTGGACACTCGAAGATGCCACCGACTTTCAACTCAATGCAACAACGGCAACCTTGATTTTGCAATGTCTATCTCTGAAAGAGAACAATAAGGTCAATGGAATGGTTAGTGCAAAGCAAATTTGGGATACTTTGAGAGTATCATTTGAAGGAGACAAGAGTGTTAGAGTGGGAAACATTGAGCTTCTACAAGGCAAAATTGAAAACTTTTGTACATTGAAAGGTGAAACCACTCAAGAGATGTACCATAGGTTCATGACCTTGGTAAATAGGATTAGAGCACTTGGAGATACATGATGGGATGACAACGCAGCAGGAAGAAAGATTTGTAGAGTGTATAGACAAAAGAACAACATGCTTGCCTCCATCATCATGGAGAAGGATAACTACAGCACCATGACACCATAAGAAATGCTTGCAAAGCTAATGTATCATGAAGTGCTAGATGACGAAGCCAAAGAAGCAGTGAGACATAGAAAGAGTATTGCCCTCACGGCATCACAAGATGAAGACACACGTCATTGCAACAAGAGGCGTTGTGAGCATGAAGACAACAGCGGTGATGATGATCTTGATGATGAGCAAGCATTATTGGTGAGAAACTTCAAGAAATTCTTGAGAATGAAGAAAGACAAGATGAGAAAAAGTGGTGGAAGCAAGCCATACAAGAAGAGGTTTTGCTATGAGTGTGGTGATATCGGTCACTTCATCGCGGATTGTCCAAACAAAGGCAAGAAGTCTAGGTTCAACAAGCAAGACGACAAGAAGTACAAGGACAAGAAGAGAGGTGAAGCACATATGGGTCAAGAATGGCAATCAGATGATGATAGTGAGGATGACAATGGCAATGAGAAGAAGAGCGTGGCTGCAATTGCTATACAAGAGGCATCTTCTTCTCCAACACTCATCACCAAATATGCTTCATCAACATCGCTCTTCATCAACACTTCATCACCCTCACTCTTCGCCAACCTCTCCGACAACGACTATCACACTCCTACTTGTCTCATGCCAAAAGGAGATAAGGTGCCCCCTAACTCTCCTACTCATGTATCTAGTGAATGTGATAGTGATGATGAAAATGATGAAAACTTTGCTAGTAAAATCATCAAGAAATATGGTAAAGCTGCTGCAACTAAAATCTTGAAGCTAATGTACACCATAGAAGAGCGTGAGTCATGCATCGAGTCGCAAGGGAAATTGCTCCTAGAGGAAAGGAAGAAGAACCAAGGACTTGAGCCATCTCTCACCTTGGAAATGGGAAAGGTTGAGAAGTTGAGTGTGGAGTTGTCCATGGTCAAGGACTCACATGAATGCTTGACCAAGGAACACTCCTCACTCAATGACTCTTTAGCTCCTCTAAAGAATGAACTTAGTTTAGTTCAAGAGAGCTTCGCAAGCTTGAAAGAAAAATATCATAATCTTGAGCTAAACTATGACACTCTTTGGAGAAGCACCTCTACCACTTCCAAAGAAACTAAAGCTTTAACTAGCAAAGGATGTGAAAGATGCTTTAATGTTGATGTAAATGCATGTGCAACTAACCTTGTTGAGCTAGAAAAGAAAGACAAGGAGATTCAAAGGTTGAACACCATTGTCAAAGTTGGTTGCAAGTGCAAGGAGAAGCAGCAAGCAAATGTGTACAAGGCATCAAGACACCCCATGATCAAGGATGGTATTGGTTACAATAGGTATGATGGAAAGGCCAATGGAAGGAATATGGTTAATGGGGTGGCTTGTGTGAAGTTCAACAAGAGTGTACCACTTGTTGATCTTATCACAAAGTGAACAATGCTAGTACCCCCACAAGCACACAAGTCAACAACAAGAAGAGTAATAAGAACAAGCAAGTGGAGGTGCCCAAGCAGCAAATGCCCATCTCACGGAGCCACATTTGTGATTATATATGTTGTTGGGACAAGAATGGCAAGATTGTGGTGAAGTATGTGGGGGCCCTCAAGAAGAGGCAAATCTTAAGGAGTGTTTGGGTGCCCAAGCCTTATGTGACTAACCCCCTAGGTTCTAACTCGGGACCTAAAACAAAGGCTTAAACTTGTTTTGCAGGAATATTCCTCCGATGGATCAAGTTGGGTGCTTGATAGTGGATGCACAAATCATATGACCGGAGAGAAGAATATGTTCACTTCCTTTCAACCAAATCAAACTTCATGTGAAAGGATTGTCTTTGGTGACAATAGCAAAGGAGATATCCTTGGTTTGGGTAAAATTGCTATCTCAAATGATAATTCCATTTCTAATGTTCTACTTGTGGATTCGTTGGGATACAATTTGTTATCCGTTTCACAACTTTGTGAGATTGGATACAAATGCCTCTTTATGGATAAGGGTGTGGAAGTCTCTAGAAGGGCGGATTCCTCTATTGCTTTTACGGGTCAACTAAAGGGCAAGCTTTACCTAGTTGATTTTGCAGCTAGTAAAGTGGGGTCCGAGACTTGTTTAGTGGCAAAATCTAGCATGGGCTGGTTATGGCATCGCCGACTAGCTCATGTTGGTATGAGGAACTTGGCTGACCTTCAAAGAGGTGGACACATCCTTGGACTAACAAATGTTTCTTTTGAGAAAGATAGAATTTGCAGTGCATGTCAAGCCGAAAAATAAGTTGGAGCTAAACATCGCGTCAAGAATATAGTAACAACAACAAGACCGCTTGAGTTACTTCACATGGACCTATTCGGACCCAATGCTTATATAAGCATTGGAGGTAACAAATATGGCTTTGTAATTGTTGATGATTATTCTCATTTCACTTGGGTGTTCTTTTTGAGAGATAAAGGTGAAACCCAAGGGATCTTTAAGAAGTTCGCAAGAAGAGCTCAAAATGAGTTCGATGTGAAGATCAAGAAAGTGAGAAGCGACAACGGGACGGAGTTTAGGAACACCAACATTGAAGAATATCTTGACGAAGAAGGCATCAAGCATGAGTTTTCGGTTCCGTACACTCCACAACAAAATGGGGTTGTGGAGAGGAAGAACCGAACACTTATAGAAGCCGCAAGAGCAATGTTGGACAAGTACAAGACCCTGGAGAAAGACTTTTGGGCGGAGGCCGTGAATATGGCATGTCATGCTATCAACCGCCTATATCTTCACAAGATAAGGAAGAAGACCGCCTACGAGCTACTCACCAGTAACAAACCTAAGGTGGATTACTTTAGAGTTTTTGGATGCAAGTGTTTCATACTTAATAAAAAATCCAAAAGCTCTAAGTTTGCACCTAAGGTTGATGAAGGGTTCTTACTTGGTTATGGTACTAACGAACATGGATACCGTGTTTTCAATAAGACCTACGGTCAAATTGAAATTGCGGTAGACGTAACTTTTGATGAAAGCGATGGCTCTCAAAAGGAGCAAGTCAATGCTGAAATTGTAGGTAAAGAAGAACCATCTCATCAAGTGATAAAGAAGCTTGCAATCGGTGAGGTGAAGCCCATTGAAGAGGAAGATGATGATGCACCTTTGCAAATCAATCATGATCCTAGCATGCATCATGGGTCAAGCAACGACCATGATAATACCCCTACTTCAAGAAGAGATCATGGCTCAAGAGTACAAGCAAACCAAGATCCAACTCAAGTAGAAGAAAATAACCAAGGGAACAATAAAGATGATCAAATCATCAATTCTCCAATCAATCAAGACAATGATAGTGATGATGACGGTCCAATCCAAAGAAGAAGTCAAGTGCCTCACCCAAGAGTGCATCACACCATTCAACAGGATCACCCCGTTGACAATATTCTTGGGAGCACTCAAAGAGGAGTAACAACAAGATCAAGGCTAGTAACCTTTTGTGAGCACTACTCTTTTGTGTCTCCAAAAGAGCCTAAGAGAGTTGAAGAAGCACTTGAAGATGAAGATTGGATAATGGCTATGCAAGAACAGTTGAACAACTTCACTCAGAATGAAGTCTGGTCCTTAGTGGAAAGGCCCAAGCAAAATGTGATTGGAACCAAATGGGTCTTTCACAACAAACAAGACGAGCATGGTGTGGTCATAAGAAACAAAGCACGGTTGGTGGCTCAAGGATTCACTCAAGTTGAAGGCTTGGATTTTGGGGAAACTTATGCACTGGTGGCAAGGCTAGAATCAATTCGGATTTTGTTAGCCTATGCAGTTCATCATGACTTCAAGTTATATCAAATGGATGTGAAGAGTGCATTCCTCAATGGACCCCTATCCGAAGTGATTTATGTTGAGCAACCGCCGGGTTTTGAAGATCCCAAGCATCCCGACCACGTCTACAAGCTCGACAAGGCGCTCTATGGGTTGAAATATGCCCCTAGAGCTTGGTATGATTGTCTCAAGGACTTCCTACTCAAACAAGGGTTTGAGATTGGAAAGGCTGATCCCACTTTATTTACTCGCAAAGTCAATAATGATATTTTTATATGCCAAATATATGTCGATGACATCATATTTGGTAGTACTAATGTGGCTTTTTGTGAGGAGTTTAGTAGGATCATGACTCAAAGGTTTGAGATGTCCATGATGGGGGAGTTGACGTACTTTCTTGGATTTCAAATCAAGCAACTCAAGGATGGCACGTTCATAAGTCAAACCAAGTACACCCACGACATGTTGAAGAAGTTTGACATGGACAAGGCCAAACCCATCAAGACGCCGATGCCAACAACCGGACACCTTGACCTTGGAGGAGACAGTAAGGCTGTAGATTAAAATGTATATCATTCCATCATTGGATTCCTACTTTACCTTTGTGCATCTAGGCCCGATATTACGCTTAGTGTGTGCATGTGTGCAAGATTTCAAGCTAATCCAAAAGAATGTCATCTTGTGGCTGTTAAGAGAATTTTTTGGTATTTAGTACACACTCCTAATCTTGGCTTGTGGTATCCGAAGGGCTCCACTTTCGATTTGCTTGGCTATTCCGATTTGGACTATGCCAGTTGCAAAGTAGATCGAAAGAGCACTACCGGGACTTGTCAATTTATTGGTAGGTCTTTGGTGTCTTGGAGCTCTAAAAAGCAAAATAGTGTTGCCTTGTCAACTGCTGAAGCCAAGTATGTGGCGGCCGGCGCTTGTTGTGCCCAACTACTCTGGATGAAGCAGACCCTTAAAGACTTTGGATGTGAGCTAACCAAAATTCCCCTTTTGTGTGACAATGAGAGTGCCATTAAGTTGGCAAACAACCCTGTGAACCACTCTCGTACAAAGCACATAGACATCCGGCATCACTTTCTGAGAGACCATAAACCTAAAGGAGATATCACTTTGCATCATGTGAGCACCGATAATCAACTAGCCGATATCTTCACAAAGCCCGTAGATGAGTCAAGATTTTGTGCTTTGAGGAGTGAGCTAAATATCATTGATTCTCGTAACGTGGCTTGATATCTTGTACATATTTGTTTGATCTAGATTTGGACAAAAGAGTAAAAAGTTGTGTGCAAATTTCAAAATCTATTTTTCAACAACTCAAATGTGTCCATAGTTATGTGTTGATTGAATGAAATCTGGACATATATGAGTTGGTTCAAGTATATCATATTGTTCACCACCTTAGTAGCTTCTGGTGGCTGTTTTCTGGTCCACCGGAAGTTCCGGTCCCTGGACCGGAAGTTCCGGTACGACCAGAACTACCGCCAGAAGACCGGAACCCCTTCTGAGCACGCGACACACCTAGCCACCGGAAGTTCCGGTCCCCCAGCGGAACTTCCGGTCAAGTCATTTTGACCACAGTAAAAAGGGTTTTCTCGGGTCTTTGAGAGTCAACGGGCTTTCTTTCTCACCTCTTCTCACCCCGACTATCTGTAACAGCGGCGGCGCCCTATTCTTCTTCACCTCCGATCTCCCTCCTCCTCCACTCCCTTTCAAATCCCTTTGGAGAGGATCTTGCCCCGGCATTGGAGATCGCATTGGAGGTGTTGGTGGACGCCGGGAGTGTAACATAACCGGCCAAATTATGAGAGCACAAGTATAAAACAATCACCGAAGTGACTAATTCCACACTTGAGCCCATATAATCCCGGTAGTCCGGAAATCTCGAAGGATTTCAAACCAACAAAACATACAAGCCAAGATCGAACGCAACTTAACATAATTCACCATCTGTTACGTCAGAGTTCACAAATGGTTCGCAAGTAGCATCACATAGGAATACTTAGTTATTACAATACCAGTTTGCAGTAATAAAAGAAACATAGTTTTGAAACCATTCGAGTACACACACTTAGTTCAGATACATGCCAGATCCATAGTCATCCCACAAAAGCATATGATAAGATAAAGGAAACGATCTTTGCCCATGATCTAGTCCTCATCCCCAGCGGGTGAAGACATACCTTGCGCGGTATAAAGAATATCATCTGCAACAAGAGGGAATAAACCCTGAGTACGAGGATGTACTCAGCTAGACTTACCCGTCAAAAACCAGAAATAAATGACACCAAGGATTATGCAAGGCTGAAATATAAGTGGAGCTAGCTTGACAACTTTTTGCATAAAGAGCATAAGTGACATTTGATGCACCAGTTAAACATACTAGCAGCAGCTTAAATTATTTTTACCTTCCATCTAAGTGTGCCCTGTACTAAGCAATCACTTATTTATAACAAGCATTAATAACCATATCCATTTTAATACAGCTTTCATTCATAGCAACATCAAACTTGAACCATAATTATTTTAGTGAGAGCTACGATTGCCAGGCAAGGTCAAGTTCTCACTATCCGGGAGAGACGGCGATTCGAATCGATTTCAACTGAGCTCAGGGGGTATTCCCAACACACACCCAGGTAGACTGGATCAGAGTCGCCTTAGGTTACTCTTCGTACAACTCAGGTTCGGGCCTGATTTATACGTCGGCAAAACCGGAAATTCGAATAGCCAGGATGTTCAAACCATGCTAACCCAAGGACGATGTCAGGATCAGTTAGACATGTTTGCCCTTGGTCTAGTATGCCGCTATCCCGCGAATTGCCCAACCGTCTCCCGGGTTATCCCGACTTGAGTTGAGCTACCGAGCTTCGCGGCCACTTGGCACACAGGGCCGGGCCAACTATGTGTTAGGCTGCGTTCAACATGACCAAGAGTGAAACAACGACGCCAGTCCTTAATTGACTCGGACAGGGTCCACTGTCCCTGCCCGGTCTTCTTTTTAATTAACACATGATTCTTCTCCATGATAACACATAAAGCCGTCAGTGACCAAAGAGTAACCACCTATAACTCGCGGATGACAGGATATCACCTGACTTCTACCGGTCTAAGCAGGGCTAAGCATTTGCATCGCTTCTAACCTAAAACATAAGATTCAGGATATAATATATATACTGGACAAGGATAGGATAAATGCAACAACATCTTCAATCAACTCCTAAACTTAATGCAATAAACAACATAAAGTACTCAAGTGCATTTTATAAAACGTAGGAAACTTAATATGCTCCGGGGCTTGCCTTTCACAAAGGTTGCAGGCTCGTGATTAGGGCACTCAGTTAGCTCTTCTTCTTCGACGGAGTTGCTTTCGCCGGCTGGTCCCTCCAGCTCCTCCTTCTGCTGCAGGTCCTCGAACTCCAAGAGCGTTACCCCCTTCGGTGAACCTACTGAATGCAATGCATAAATGAGAATAATGAATGCACAAGATGATCATGTAAGAGAGTGAATAACAGCAACAACACTAAACCCTCCAGCTGAGGTGATGACTCTATTCAAATCACTTTAAGTTACAGAGTAGGTGCATATCTCCTCTCTACACAAGATTGAACACTCACCAAGCAAGTCAAGGTATAACTTTTCATCATCAGTTAAGGACATACAACCTGCACCTAATCACTTGTATAAATTAGCAAAGTATCTACAAGATGTAAATCACACACACAAGGGCAAGTAAGTAAAGCCAGGCACATTTCAGAACTTCTGACCTACACTCAACAGCTGAAAGAAGCAACTGTAACTGGAGTTCTATACATCCAAATGACATGTATGAGGACATTCTGGAAAGCTCATGAAATTGTCTACAACTCTTATTTAGACATCACAAACAGATTCACAATTCAAAATGGTCAAACAAACAGATTTCCCAGATCTGTCCAGAAATTCCAGAGAAGACCTCTTTTCTGGAACCTCACAAGATAACACCATAACTCCTAAACTACTTCCCCAAATGTTCTCAATTTTTAACAGCAACTAGATAATGAAATTATCTACCACTTTGCTATTGATCACAAAGCCAGAAAACACCATCTAGCTCATGCAAAACCAAAAGTACCACTAGCTGTCCAGAAAAGGCTTAAATTGGAGGATTAATTATTTACTCATGTTCAAACTTGTAATTCAAGCTCACCCAACCTGACCAAAAGTTAAAACATGACTAATGATTAACAGAAAACCTAACAAGCCACTCTAGAACATCAATTAAAACACCGTTTTCAATTTATTTCATTATTTAAGGGCACAATTAGCACATAGTAAAACTACCCAGAAAAATCCATAAAAATCACAGTGGACTACTCATGGCTCACATAGATCCCAGTTCAAAATTCATCTTAAAATTCTAAGTATAACTACCTGTACCAAAAGAACAAGCCACACAAGCTTAAAGATGGATAATTCACAAATCCATTCGAAAAGTATCAAACAACAGATTTACAATTTTTCTTAACATCATCATAGCACTAATATACAATGCTCCAAATTTCACCTCATAAACATGCATATAGAAAACATGGTAAATATATGACCCAACAAGGCATAAAATTAACTTATTCAGCAAACTGCCATGCAAAACAGGTTAACAAGCCAACCAATATTTTTCCTAAACATAGAATGACAACACAAAGCTAATCCCACTGGTTTTACATTTTTAGCATCAATTAATAATTAGTTATGCATTAAACCATTTTCCAAGGCCTAGAACAAAATAAATAGATCAAACAAAATCTACTGCAGAACATACTATGTTTCATAATTTTATTAAAAACTAGACACCTCCAGGAACACAGCAAAATTGGAATCACCTCAATTGGACATGTCAAGCTCTAGATATGAATTAAAGAAGATATAAGCATTTTTACGGAAAAACATAAAACGAAAACCTAACTTCATCGGGATCGACACGCGGGACCCACGGGGTCAACGGGCCCACCCGTCAGCGAGACAGAGCAGAGCAGGCGGCGGCCGGATTTTTGACCGGAGAACCCACGCCGGCGGTGAGGTCACCGGCGACCACATCACCCCCGTCGTGCTCCCCAAGACCTAGCGCGTCGATTGAGGTACATTGCAGGTGCTCGCAGATCGGCCGGAGCAAGCTTCGACGGGCGGCGATGGCGGCACGGGCGGCGGCGCAAGCCAACGGCGACGCCCGGCCCGAGCTCTATCAAGCTCAATCGGGTTGCGCGCAAGCTCTATGGCACCTAGGCGAACCGAGCGAGAGGGGTTAGGGGCTAGGGTTGCTACGGCGGAGGGCTTGGTTCGCGGCGGGGCGGCGTTCGGCGAGGCCTTGGGCGGCGGCATGCCCTGTTCCGGCTCGTCGGAACCCTAATTCGCCTAACCGACTGGAGCTACATAGCCTACAACTTACAGCGACCTCAAGACAAGGCACGAGAGGGAGAGAAAGAGACGGAGCATCGCCGGCCAGGCGAACTTGAAGCTTCGGCGGCGCCCGGCCATGTCGAGCGGCGGCGGAGCTTCATAATACGGGCTCACCTGCGGTCGGCGGGTGACGCTAGCTGGCTCAGGTGATGGAGGACATGGTGGCGGTGCTCTGGGTGGAGTTTGGACGGTGGTGGGGCGGTGGCTACGATGTGAGGCGGCGGCGGAGCTCGCGGCCGCGGCGTCGTCGCCTTTCTCCTCCACCAGAGAGAGCAGAGGCGAGGGAGAGGCGGCGAGGGCAAGAGAGGGCCGGGCGGGGCGGGCGACTTGGAGACGCCGCCGACCTGACGTGCGGGCCGGGCGCCGGGGGTACGGACGCCAAGTGGCGCGCGGCCTGGCCGACGCCGGTCGGCCACCTCCGGCCGATCCAAATCGGCGGGGTGCCGATTCGGTCGGGCTCCGGCCGACTGAAACCACCCCCCCTTCCCACGTCCTTATTTCCTAATCCGAGCAGTATTAGCCAAAGGTGTATTACTAAAAGTTCTAGCCCTAATGATGCTCTACAACTTTGGTTATAAGCACTTGCTCTGGTTTGGCTTAGTTTAGAAACTACAGGCTGTTAAACAGAGGTAAAAACACACTGCAAGCAATCCACGACTTAGCCATTAATTTGAGGGTTAAAACAGCACTGTTTTCAGCAGAAAAGGGCACTTTTGGGCATCTTGCGCACATTTTCAAGACATGAGCCTTAAACAAAGTTTGTTCTATACAAAATTATCTACAACTTTTATTTAGGACTCACAGCCATGCAAAGCCTCTAGCTTGCAGATTTGAAACAGTCAAAGAGAAGAGCTCTAGGAAGCATGCCAAGTCAAACTAGTGATTAGGAGCATAATTAGCCAAAATGTCCAACATAAACATTGTTCCATTTAGTGTCTTAAGCATGGTTGGGCTACTGTAGGGCACTTCTAACAACATTACACAACATGACATTGAATCAAGCAAGCAAGACAAGCATAGAATCAGCTTTTCATGAGCATACACATAGAAAATGTATAAGAACTTGTCACACACATGCATATATGAAATGATGATGATGCTTATGACCAGTTTATGCAGGTGATTTAGTGAGCCAACACCTGAGGTGTTACAGCCCTCCCCCCTTAAAGGAATCTCGTCCCGAGATTAGGTGAACGTACCATTGTTCGGCAAATGCAGGATACACCTCTCTTAGGTAATCTTCTCTTTCCCAAGTAGCATCCCAATCACTCTGTTCCAAGTGACCTTATGAAATCGGATCACTCGATTACGCGTAATTCTCTCTTTGGTATCAAGAACCTTCACCGGTCGTGCTTCGTATGTTAAATCTGATTTCAACTCTACATCTTGCGTTTCAATCCTTTCTTCAGGTACTCGAAGACATTTCTTGAGTTGAGAAACATGGAAAACATCAAAGATAGCACTCATCTCTAGTGGTAGTTGGATCTTGTAAGCTACTTTTCCCCTTCTTTCTAGGATCTGGTATGGACCCACATACCTCGAGGCCAACTTCCTTTTAACACCAAAACGTTGCACACCTTTCATGGGAGACACCTTTAGATACACATAGTCGCCCACCTCAAACTCAATAGGACGTCTTCGCTTATCTGCATAAGATTTTTGACGAGATTGGGCAGCCTGGATATGTTGTTGGATCACCTTTACTTTTTCCTTGGCGTCCTGGATTAGCTCAATGCCATAATACCATCGTTCTCCTGGTTCCACCCAATATGAAGGTGTTCGGCATCTTTTCCCATACAAAGCTTCAAAAGGAGCCATCTGAATACTTTCTTGGTAACTATTGTTATACGAGAACTCAGCCAAATGTAACCAGCTCTCCCAAGATCCTCCTGCCGATAGAACACAAGACCGTAGCAGGTCTTCTAGAATTTGATTGACTCTTTCTGTCTGACCAGAGGTTTGGGGGTGATACGCTGAACTGCGAAGCAAGTGGGTGGCTAATGCTTTGTGCATATGCTCCCAGAAACGTGCAACAAACTGCGGCCCTCGATCAGATATAATGGTTTTAGGAACACCATGGAGCCGATAAATCTGAGCCATATACAACTTTGCACATTGGTGGGGTCGGATAGTGACACTCACAGGAATAAAATGGGCAGTCTTGGTCAAACGATCCACGATCACCCCAAATAGAATCATGACCCTTTTGCGTCATGGGCAAACCGGTGATAAAGTCCATGCTGATTTCTTCCCACTTCCAGCTAGGGACAGAGAGTGGTTGAAGTGGACCAGCAGGCTTAAGATGGACAGCCTTAACTCGACAACAGATATCACAACGAGCAACAAAGTCAGTAATTTCTAGCTTCATTTTGGTCCACCAAAATCTATGTCTCAAGTCTTCATACATCTTGCTACTGCCTGGATGGATGGAAAAATTAGAAGAATGAGCTTCAGTCAAGATTTGTTGCCTAAGGTCTTTATCTTTGGGTACCACTAGACGATCATCAAACCATAAGACACCCTTTTCATCCACGCGAAAGCGCATGGCTGGTTTCAACTTTATTTTCTTCTTGATATGAAAGACGCCCACATCAGTCTTTTGAGCCTCAATAATCTTATTTGTAAGAGTAGAGCTCAAGGTGATATTGTGGAGTACCACTGGATGCATAAGATGTGCTAAGTGATAGTCCCCTTGGATAGCAGAACTAGAATGAGACTTTCTACTCAAGGCATCAGCAACTACATTTGCCTTTCCAGGATGGTAGTGCACATGCAAATTGTAGTCCTTGATCAACTCAAGCCACCTTCGTTGCCGCATATTCAACTCAGGTTGAGTAAAGATATACTTCAGGCTTTTGTGATCAGTATAAATGTGACACATATTACCCAGCAAGTAATGCCTCCATATCTTCAAGGCATGAACTACTGCCATTAACTCTAGATCATGTGTGGGATAGTTGACTTCATGTTTTCACAGCTGACGAGAAGCATAAGCAATAACTCGCCCTTCCTGCATAAGCACACAACCCAGACCAGTGCCCGATGCATCGCAATAAACATCAAAGGGCTTCTTAATATCCGGTTGAGCTAGGACAGGAGCAGAAGTCAACAGAGTTCGCAAAGTGCGAAATGCGGACTCACATTCTGGTGTCCATACAAACTCTTCACCTTTCTGAAGTAGCTTGGTCATAGGCTTTGCTATTTTAGAGAAGTCAGGAATAAACCTACGATAATACCCAGCAAGACCAAGGAAACTACGAACTTCAGAGACTGTGGTTGGAGCCTCCCAATCTAAAACTTGTTGTACTTTTGAAGGATCAACTGAAACCCCATTCTCCGAGAGAATATGACCAAGGAAAGGAACTTCCTTCAACCAGAACTCACACTTGCTGAATTTAGCATAAAGTTGATGTTCTCGCAATCTGGACAACACCACCCTTAAATGCTTAGCATGATCTTCCCGATTTTCGAGAATAAACCGGGATATCATCAATGAACACCACAACGAACTTATCCAATTCTGGCATGAATACCGAATTCATCGGGTACATGAAATGGGCGGGGAGCATTCGTCGGAGACCAAAAGACATGACAAGATACTCATATAACCCATACACGGTTGCAAAAGCCGTTTTCTCAATATCTTCGGGGACGGATTCGAATCGATGATACCCCGAACGTAAATCAATCTTGGAAAACACTTTGGCTCGAGAGAGTTGGTCAAACAAGATATCAATCTGAGGCAAAGGATATTTATTTTTGATAGTAACTTCATTTAGAGGCCGATAATCTACGCACATACGCAAAGATTGATCTTTCTTCTTAACAAAGATAGCCGGACAGCCCCATGGAGAAGAACTAGGACGGATCAAGCCTTGTGTCATCAACTTCTTAAGCTCTTCCTTCATTATAGCCAACTCGTTAGGAGGCATACGGTAAGGCCTTCTAGATATGGGTGCGGCACCTGGGATTAAATCTATCTTAAACTCAACATCACGCACAGGTGGTAGCCCAGGCAACTCTTCCGGAAAGACATCCGGAAACTCACATACCACAGGTATGGCTGCGATAATGTCACTGAGAACAGAATTTGATGTGGAAGTTGGATCAGCAAACTCAGGGAGTGATGGGGACGTGATTCCCGATCTTCCGTCAAGTTCAAGATAACTATCCATTTGGTCGGGAGAGCGACACACCGATCCGGCTTCGGATCACAAAGACCGAACCCTCGCAACCTTAGCACCACGTCTCCTGCGGTTATCAACCGTGTCACAATCCGGTTGACCTCGCCAAGAAGGCTAATCCCCTGCTGCGAATCGAAGAACACAAGCAAGAACAAGATAATACGCAACTCAAGTGAAGTGACAATTGCAGATATATGATTAAGATCTCAACGTGGGGTTTCACAAACCGATAACGGCGATCGTTCGATGACAGATTGATCTAAAGCAAAAACCCAAACCCTAACGTAGGTGGCGGCTATTGATTATATGGTCTAAGGGACGTGCAAGCACCCTCATTCACGTCCTCCTCATGGGCCTATACGTTACATGGCCCGACGGCCCAAAAGATAGCAATGCAACGCCCAAATAGATTCTGGACGCTCACTTGTTTGAACGATTTCCGTTGACTCCGATGGAATTTGGACCTCAAACCAAAGCCATTAGTTATCTTATGAAATTATCTTTCCATCCATATATGGATCATCGAAAACGGAGTTCGGATGTGTCCTGGGCGTCCGATTTATCGCTCGCTGGTCCTGAAGGCCGAGACCGACGCGAACTCGAGTTGGACTGGGGGCCGGCTTGGCTTGAACGTCCTTGCTGGCCCCTAAGGTGGTGGCCAAGGAGGAGGACGTCCAAGGGCTTCCTTGGTATGTTCTCCATCTTCTCGGGGTGTGCTCCAACTTGGGCCAGGGTCCCAAGGATGAATAACAAGCCCACGATGACGATGTAGCTCCCGGTAGAAACAGCAACAGCATGTCTTGATGATTTGGAGGCCTTGCCAATGTGATATTGAGATAGGACTAGATCTATTTGAAAGCTTATCAAATAAGCTTTCCATCAAGTGCTAATTGACCTCAATCGCACTACGGATGGTTGAGTTATAGCCTTTCCAGTGAGGTACTGTCAGGTCACCGACGAACCTTGATTGACTTGCACGTTGAGGAATATTTGTACCTACAAGCAAATAGGAACATGTACATGTGGAACCAAGTGAGTTGCACCAAAAATCACTAAATAAGCTCACCTTATAATCAATGATTGTATCTGAATGTGTCATGTCCTCATCATCCTCCCCTTCTTGACAACAAACCGTCCCTCGGTTTGAGGTTAGGTGCAGGACAGATTGTAGGTAGTAGCCAACATAGCTCCCCTTCTTGAAATTTAACTTGTTTCTTTGTAACAAAACTAGAAGCATTTGACATGATAAAATTATAGCTATTGCAGCCCTCTAGTTGATCATATTTTTGTATAGTAAAAGGAGATTTCAGATTTGAACAAATATAGACACGATGCACCATATACTCTCCTTTGCAATTATATTTGCCAACAAAGTGATATATACATCTAGATAACCATGGCAATTCAGCATATTTAAATTTCTCTTCTAAAATATTAAGAGCACATAGAGTATCAAACTCAATATAACCCAAAGTATTTAAAGAAGATAATAATTTTAGCTCATCCTTTTCAGTGGTAATGGGAAGACAATATTTACTTGCAGCAACAGTACTTTGTTCCAAAATATAAGAATCAATTTCTTTCACAAGTGGTGGCATAGCAATAACAAAAGTGCTATCATGCAACTTCTCTTCATCACAAATATCAGTAGAATCATCATGTGGTAAAGGTAAATCAAGAGAAGGTTCTAGTATTGCATTAATAGCATCATTGGTGGGCAAATTCAGCATCTCAAGAGAGCTCTTAAGCGAGACAGTTACTGTTCTTTCTCTATTACCTTGTCCTCTTTCTTGGATACATGCTGTAAACTATTAGTTTCAACAAAAGACAAAGCAATATCTTTATTTTGTAAAAATTCAGATTTAGATGAAGATATCTTAACATCTGAAATAACCCATTCTTTTCTAAAAGGCTCATTCTTTCTTCTCTCCACTCTCATAAAATCTTCTCTTAAAATTTCAACAGCAGTCATAGGTATGAGAGTAACATTTCTACTATTGTATTTGAATGAATATTTATTAGCAATCATATTGTGTATAACCTTATTTTCAGCTATCCATGGTTTACCAAATAATAAATGACAAGATTGCATAGGTACTATATCAAAATCTGCACTATCCTTATAAACACCAAGAGAAAATTTAATGTGTGCAATTTCAGTTACCTTTATTTTATCCCAAGAATTTACCCAGTGCATGTAGTATGGATGTGGATGTGGCTTTGTGGTGAGACCAAGCTTCTCAACCAACTCTAAGCTTGCAAGGTTGTTATAACTCTCACCATCGATCATGACACGACAACGTGCCTCTTTCACAACAAAATATGTTTGGAACACGTTGTTGAACTGGTTTTGCTCTGCCTTCTCCATTTGGGAACTGAGCACTTGATGTGCAAACTCTGTGGTGCATGTGGAAAGTGGTTGTGATGATGTCGCTGCAGCTATGGAGGAAGACGGCTGATCCATGATGACCTGCAATTCACACTTAAAAAGAAATTTGTTGTTTGGTATTGTTAGAAATCAAAAGCCCTATCAACTATAATATGTGTCAGTGGAAGCACACTCTCACACGTCTTACCAAATTCTTACAAGTGTTCTTACCAAAGCAAGACAATGAATGGTACAACCGGGCGGCTGGTTCGTGATACCTGTGAGGATGTGGCACCAAAATTGCAAGAGTCTTTTTGTACTGATCTGAAGTATATATGTGGAGCTTGGAAGGCACACAAAGAAACAAATTTATATATGTGGCACACAATTTAGTAACAGATAGCAATATTGAATAAACGTCCAAAGCACTTGTCCTAGTTTGGCCTATGCGTGTTCCTAGCACCAATTATAATAAACAAGGGAGTGAAACAAGGATAAAAGGAACAATTAAGAATGAAACCAATGGACATGAACAAGGCAAAGGCACCACACAAAATAGAGCAATTAGTTGTTTCTTATGTGCTCCTATTCTCTTCTCTTTTCTTTTACTATTTTTTTATTTTTATACAAACTTTTTCTTTTGATCTTTTGATATTTTTTTCTCAGTAAGGAGCACACAAGAACAAACCATAAAAAATTTGAGCTCAATTGGATAAAAGATGTGGTGTATAGAAAATAAGTATTGTGCTCTCAAAATAACACCAAAATTTGTGGGCCCAAAAACTCGATTTTGCTGATTGAATTTCGCAAATCTAATTTTTGCGAACCCAGCTTTGCTGGGATGAAACAAATCTAAAATTTTTTGGCGTTCTCCGTAGATATAAAATTCGCCCCGTTTCGAGTTTGGACGAAAAAGTTATGACTGTTTTAAGGTAGGCTGTCCAAATCAGAGTTTTATATGGACACAAGATGCAAATCGATGATGATATATAATGGTTGCGGATGGAGGGATCAACACAAATTAGAGAAGAACATGATCTAAACCAGCAATAAGACGTTGACCTAGGACACAAACTCAATACAGCGAACTCTGAAACTAAATTATGCAAAGGCTATGGCGTGGCTGGCTCTAGGATGGGAAACAATTATGGCCGTGGATTATGGGATGAAGATAAAACACAAACTAAGGGATAACTTCGAACCTGATGGTATACCTTAAGCTCTGAATACCACTTGATGGGGACGTGATTCCCGATCTTCCGTCGGAGTTCAAGATAACTATCGATTTGGTCGGGAGAGCGACACACCGATCCGGCTTCGGATCACAAAGACCCGAACCACGCAACCTTAGCACCACGTCTCCTCTCGGTTATCAACCGTGTCACAATCCGGTTGACCTCGCCAAGAAGGCTAATCCCTGTTGCGAATCGAAGAACACAAGCAAGAACAAGATAATACGCAACTCAAGTGAAGTGACAATTGCAGATATATGATTAAGATCTCAACGTGGGGTTTCACAAACCGATAACGGCGACTATTCAATGACAGATTGATCTAAAGCAAAACCCAAACCCTAACGTATGCGGCGGCTACTAATTATATGGTCTAAGGGACGTGCAAGCACCCTCATTCACGTCCTCCTCATGGGCCTATACGTTACATAGCCCGACGGCCCAAAAGATAGCAATGCAACGCCTAAACAGATTCTGGACGCTCACTTGTTTTGACGATTCCTGTTGACTCCGATGGAATTTGGACCTCAAACCAAAGCCATTAGTTAGCTTATGAAATTATCTTTCCATCCATATATGGATCATCAAAAACGGAGTCCGGATGTGTCCTAGGCGTCCGATTTATCGCTCGCTGGTCCTGAAGGCCGAGACTGACGCGAACTCGAGTTGGACTGGGCCTCTGGCTTGGCTTGAACGTCCTTGCTGGCCCCCTAAGGTGGTGGCCAAGGAGGAGGACGTCCAAGGGCTTCCTTGGTATGTTCTCCATCTTCTCGGGGTGTGCTCCAACTTGGGCCAGGGTCCCAAGGATGAATAACAAGCCCACGATGACGATGTAGCTCCCGGCAGAAACAGCAACAGCATGTCTTGATGATTTGGAGGCCTTGCCAATGTGATATTGAGATAGGACCAGATCTATTTGAAAGCTTATCAAATAAGCTTTCCATCAAGTGCTCATTGACCTCAATCACACTACGGATGGTTGAGTTATGGCCTTTCCAGTGAGGTACTGTCAGGTCACCGACGAACCTTGATTGACTTGCACCTTGAGGAATATTTGTACCTACAAGCAAATAGGAACATGTACATATGGAACCAAGTGAGTTGCACCAAAAATCACTAAACAAGCTCACCTTATAATCAATGGTTGTATCTGAATGTGTCATGTCCTCATCAGGGAGTGGCACTAGAAACGCTTCCTTAGTGTCAGGATCCCTCAACATGACAACCCTAGTGGATGTGTTGATAAGGACACCATGATTACTCATCCACCGCATACCAAGTATCACATCTATCTTTAGATTTGGTAGGATGATAAAAGTTTCACTATACACTCGCCCATCAATATCAAGACGCACACCCTTCACTATCTGGTTAGTAGCCACGGGGTTACCCGCTGCACTAATATTGAATTTACCCTCTTCTAAATTTATGATCTTCATATTGTGCTCAGATGCAAAGAGAGGACTCATAAATGAATGAGAAGCACCAGAATCAAAGAGCACAATAGCAGGATGATGATCAACTAAGAACTTACCCATTTGTGGATTTGTTTCACCAGGCGGAATCTCCTCAACAGCAGTATAGTGTACATGCCCCCTTGACGAGGTGCATTCCGATTCCCCCGCTTCTTGGGATAAGGACAATTCTTGGACCAATGCCCTGACTTGCCACAATTCCAGCATGGCATGTTGCTTGGTGGAACATTAGAGCGAGGCCCGACTAGAAGAGCCCTTAGGCGAGCAAGCTGTGAAACCCCCGCGAAAACCAGTCTTGTTTTTGAGTCTTCTTTTGAGGTGGGACGATAGCGAGGAGGTGCGGTGGGGGGCGATAAGGAGCCCTAGAAACCACGGGGAGCCTTGGATTGAGGCGACCCGGCATCAAAAGCTCTCTTACGGCTCTTAGAAGCGGTATACACGGCATTGCTATTCTCCGAGTCGAGTATCAGCGATAAATTCATTAAAAGTGGTGCACTTGCTGGTACTCATTGTCTTCATTAACTTAGGACCAAGACCCCGCTAGAAACTAGCGATCTTCTTAGCTTCAGTATCAACAAATTCAGGTGCATACCGGGATAAATTATTGAAATCTTGCAAATACCCAATCACACTCTTGTTGCCTTGAGTTAACTTCATGAACTCGGTATGCTTGATTGCCATAAGACCAGGTGGAATATAGCGCCCACGAAAGTCGGACTGGAAAGCGCTCCCAAGTGATAGGAACATTAGCGGGGTAGGTGGTGCGATGATGAGTCCACCAAATCCTGCCAGGTCCTGCGGTTGGTGAGAAGCATA
>JADLZL010005340.1:0-44868 GCA_015844335.1 Chrysopogon serrulatus
GAATTGAAAATAGTATCTCATCTTATTTTCTCTACCGTCGAGGACCAAAATAAGGGCCCTCCAAAGCAGTTAGGCTCAACAAAGCATAAAAGCTAGGCTACATGGTAACTAAGCATGGCTGCCCCGGTGCCCGACGCCATTGCCAGCCGGTCTAATCGAGAGCCCTTAGCTTGGGCCCACGGTGGCGCTAACTTTCGCCCGTCAGAGCCCCTACCGAGGCCTCGGACGGGCGCTTGCCTCCGTTCCATCCAGCGCCCTCTATTTTTGAGAGGCCTCGGACGGGCGCTTGCCTACAAAATCGTCCAGAGCCCCCTACGGCGAGGCCTCGGACGACGCTTGCCCTTCCAGGTCTCGCCCACCCTCTCTGAAGGCATTGGACGAGCTCCGCCTCTGCTCCGTCAGAGCCCCGTGCTAGGGCCTCGGGCGGGGCATCAACACCTCCCCGGTCAAGCGACCACAGACTTGGACGTGATATCCACCGCCTCCAGCCTTCCCACAAGTGCTCAGTCGGTCGGCCTTGTTGGGGCAGGAGCCGTCCAAATCACAACCCTACGCCCGCGTTTCATGATTACGCTACCCCTACGGTGACGGCCATGTGCTGCCTTTGTAGGGCGCCATGATGACTAACCTCTATGTGAGTCCGTCAGGAAGTCCCGATAAATAGACGCCGCGCCCGAGGCAGCCTTACGGCTCAACCTTGTACGGAGAGGCGGGTCTTCCGAACCCCGCCACTATACACCCGGGTATCCGAGCCCTGAGCAAGGCGGAGATGGTTCCATGCGAAGTGTATCTCTGCCGGCCACACCGTATATCGCATAATAACGCCACGGCCCTCTGAGCTTCGGACCCAGGGGATGAGAGTACAAAGAAATGACCCGGCGCCGGGACACGTTCACCATGACGCCCCCCCCCGTTGCCGGGATCGAGGCCGACTCCGTAAGCAGTGCCCACAATCGGCAACACGGCGCCGTACAAGACAAGGCCGCCGCCACACCCGGGAGGCCTCGAAACAAGGCAGAGGAGAAGCTCCGAGGCCTCTAGGGGAAGAGGCGGCGCCCACCACAGTTTCACCTATTGGACAGCGTACTAAAAAGCCCGTTCCTCCCCTTGCGGCTATAAAAGGGGAGGACGGGGGTCCTTCCAAAAAAAAAGAGAGACGAATCTATAGGCAAGTCAATCGGACTACGAGCGAGTCTAGCAACCTCCTTAGCACACGGGCTCATACACTCATCTTCACGAGACTTGGGACCAGCTCCCTCTCTCCACCGCTTGTACACCCCTACCCGCAAGCACCTTGGTGCAAGATAATACAAGACTCCCTTGTGTCCATCTCGCACACCATCCGGGGTTGGGAGCACGCACGCAAATTTACTCGTTGGTACTAGGACCGCCCGGTTTTAGCACCCGGCGGTTGGCGCCCCTGGTAGGGGCCGGTGCGTGTTCGCCTCCTTTCCCGCAAAACCTCCGGATGGCCAGCAAACGTGGACGGCGGCAGGCGATTTCTCGGCCCCAACTCCTCTCCTCTCCAGGCCGGAGCCGGGGACCCCGATCCGGTTCGGTGAGCTTGAGTTCGTGTCGGCGGAGTCCAAGACGACACGGAACTCCTCCCGGCCGGAGTTCGGGGGCCTTCCGGCGAGTCCCCGGCGGACCCAACACCGCCCCAGCGGAGGCGCCACGGTGCTCGCGCCCGCCGCGCTCGATGGACGCACCCCGGCGCTGGCGGTCTGCAGGAAGATCTAGCGGCGCGGGGCTGGGCGATACCCCGCCGTGGGGGCGCTTCGGCCGCCGTCGCCACGCATGGCCGTTTGGCATGGCCGCGCTGCTGCCACATACCTGGCGTTGGTCTCCACCGCCATGGGAGCCCGGAGGGAGTGCCCCCGCCGTCGCGGCGCTCCACGGAGCACCCGGCGGACACCCCGACGGATCCATCCATGCCTACGAGGAGTACTGTCGGGGGGGAGCGCAGCGGCGCTTCTCCGACCGCGCTACACCCACCCGATCCGGCGGGCGCTCCGAGGATACGGAGCCGGGGTTCATCCCGAGCACGCCTTCGCCCGGCTACCCCGACTCCGACTCCGGGGCGGTATGCGATCCAACTCGCGAGATGCTTTCACGTGGAGATCGGCGAACTCGGCGTGGCGGCAAGCGGCACGACGGCGGCGGCGTGGCCGTGATCCCGAGGCCCGCTGCAGGAGGCGACTCCGGCTGGCGCAACGAGGAGACCCCTAGCGCATCACGGCCTCGGGCCGGGGCCCCTAAATCTCCGCACGTGGGCCCTCGGGGACCGGCGAACTACCTACCCCTCTCGGAGGCCACGGCGTCCCGCTATCGAGGCGGATTCGGAGCTTAGGGACAGGCTCGAAGCGGCCAAATGCCGCTTTATTTACGATAGGAGATAAGCGTCTGAGCGTGCCCACCGGGCGACGCGCGCAATCCTAGCCCCTTGGCTGTCAAAGACGCACGCGCGTGACGTCAGCGAAGGATCGTCGTAACGACGAGGGTGGAGAGCGTCCCCCCATCTTCCCACGTGCGAGTCATAACGTCGCGGCGGCTGCCCTCCTCGTCCGGGCGATGCCAGAACCATCCACCCCGGAGGGGCGACGGATTCGAGATGATCTGCGAGACTATCTCGAGACCGCTGCTGTCCAGCAGGCTGAAAGCTCGGCCTCCCGACATCGGGCACTGAGGGACGAGGAGGACGGAGAGCGCCCACGCCGCGAGCGAGAAGCCTCGGTCCATCAGGACCCATCGCGGAGGTCGATCCGCGAGCGTCTTCAGGACAACCGCGGCAGCATCGACGATGGTGACGCACGCAACGTCATCAACAACGCCGCGAAGGAAGCCGAGCACGGGCTGGGCGACCGCCCGCCCACGCAGAGGTGGCAGGCGCGATAGCGACGAGGACCGTGATGATGCCGATCCCCCGGGGCCCCGCGCCTTCAGCCGGGAGATCCGCAACGCACGGTTCCCTTTCCGGTTCCGGCAGCCGGCCAACCTTGCCAAATACTCGGGAGAAACGAACCCCGAGGTTTGGCTCAACGACTATCGCCTGGCATGACGATGACCGGCTCATCATCCGCAACCTCCCGCTTCACTTGGGTGATTCGGCGCGCGCTTTGGCTGGAGCATCTTCGCGCCCCACACAATCCGCGACTGGTCCGAACTAGTCGGGGTTTTTGTGGGGAATTTCGTGGCACACACGTGCGCCCGGGAAATTCATGGGATCTCCGTTGCCGCCCGAAGCCCGACGAGACGCTACACGGGACTTCATCAGGCGCTCGAAAAAGTGCACGGAGCTGCCCAACGTGGCCGGCACCGCCATCATCGGCGCGTTCTGGGCGGCACGACACCGCAAGGAGCTCGTCCACGAGTTGGGTCGGAAGATGCCAACCACCGCCAACGAGCTGTTCGGAAGTGGCGGCGAACCGCCTCCCGGCGAGGAGGCGGGGGGGGCGATCTTCAACGAGCGGCAACAAAGGGAAGCGGAAGGAAGACGATGCCACGGGGAGGCACCCCCAGCAACCCCGGGAAGAACAAGAAGAACAAGTGCAAAGGGAAGAAGGGCAAAAGGGAGGCGGACACCGAAGGCGACATCATCGTCTGCGGGCCGACCGCAAGGCCCTCCGAGGCCCCGGGGCGGGGCCTTCGACGACATGCTCAAAAAGTCCCGCCCTTTCCACAAATTCCCCGTCAAGCACACTATGGGGGAATGCGACTTGGCCTGTCGCTTCTACCGAAGCTTCCCCCTTTGAGGACAAGAAGAAGAAGGAGGGGGGAAAACAAAGGCGAGGAGTTCCCTAAGGTCCATGACGTCTTCATGGTCATCGGGGGACTGCCGGCGAACCTCACCCCGCGCCAGATCAAGCGCGAGCGTCGAGAGATATTCTCGGTGCGCCCCACCACTCCATGATACTGCCGTGGTCCGCCGACGCCATCACCTTCAACATCGACGACCACCCTCTACGTGCGGGCTGGGCGGTACCCGCTTCGTGGTCGACGCCATCGTCGGCAACGTGCAGCTCACTAAGGTGCGATGGATGGCGGAAGTGCCCTTAACATCCTCTACTCCGAAACCCTCGGCTTGTTGGGGATAGCGCTCACGGCTTCGCCCCCAGCTCTCCCTTTCGAGGGCATAGTGCGGGTAAATGCGCTGGCCCCTCGGGCCGATCGACCTCTGGTTCCGCTTTGGGGACGCCGTCGAACTTTCGCAAGGGAGGTCATCACCTTCGACGTGGTTGACTTTTGAGGAACCAATCATGGAATCCTCGGACGCCCCGCGTACGCGAAGTTCATGGCCGTCCCCAACTACACTTACCTTCTCCTCAAGATGCCGGGCCCCAATGGCGTCATCACCGTCGGCTCCTCCTACGAGCATGCGTTCAAGCTGCGACGTCGAGGCGGTCGAGCATCTTTGAGGCTATGGCGACCTTCGAGGCCCTCGACACCAAGCGTCGCGCCGGCGCATTCGAGCCGTCCGACCGGAGTGAAGGAGGTCCCCTTTGGACCCCGCCTCCATCCGGCAAGGCGGTGAAGATCTGCGCCTCCCTCGACCCGAAATAGGAAGTTGTGCTCGTCGACTTCCTCCGCGCAAACGTCGACATCTTTGCGTGGAGTCCCTCGGACATGCCAGGCATTCCGAGGGAAGTCGCCGAGCACTCCCTTGACATCCGGGCCGGGTCCAAGCCGGTGAAGCGGCGTCTGCGTCGATTCGACGAGGAGAAGCTTGAGGCCATTGGCGGGGGAGGTGAACAAGCTTTTGGCGGCGGGTTCATCAAGGAGGTGTTCCACCCCCGAGTGGTTATCTAATCTCATCTTGGTTAGAAAAAAGAGTGGGAAATGGAGGATGTGTGTAGATTATACCGGTTTAAATAAAGCATGTCCGAAAGTCCCTTTTCCCTTACCACGTATCAATCAGATAGTCGACTCCACTTCGGGGTGTCAACTCTTATCCTTCCTTGATGCCTATTCCGGCTACCACCAAATCAAGATGAAGGAGTCCGACCAGCTCGCGACTTCCTTCATCACCCCTTTCGGTATGTCTTGCTACGTGACGATGCCCTTCGGGCTCGAGGAACGCCAGGGGCCACGTATCGGCCCGGTGCATGCCGGGGTTTTTCGGTGACCACATCGGTGAAACCGTAGAGGCCTACGTCGGCGACATCGTGGTCAAGACCAAAGAGGCCGGCGACCTCATCTCCGACCTTGAGGCCGCTTTTCGGTGTCTCAAGGCCAAGAGCGTCAAGCTCAACCCCGAGAAATGCGTCTTCGGGTCCCCCCGAGGCATGCTCCCGGGTTCATCGTCTCAAACGCGGCATCGAGCCCAACCTTGGGAGAAGGTGGCTGCGGTAATGAGCATGGGGCCGATCAAGGACACGAAGGGGCGTGCGGCGAGTCATGGGCTGTCTGGCGTCTCTTAGCCGCTTTATCTCACGGCTCGGCGAGAAGGGCTGCCCCTGATCGCCGCCCGAGAAAGTCCCGGCGCTTCTCACGGACCTCCGAGGCCCGGGAGGCCCTCGACAAGCTCAAAGCTGCCCTCACCCAAGGCCGATCCTCGTCCCGCCAGCCGAAGGAGAGCCCCTCCTCACATGCGTTGCCGCAACGACGGGTGGTCGATGCGGCCATCGTCGTCGAGAGGCAGGAGGAGGGCCACACCCTGCCGGTCCAGAGGCCAGTCTACTTCATCAGCGAGGTGTTGTCCGAGACCAAGATCCGCTACCCGCAGATCCAAAAACTGCTCTACGCGGTGGTCCTGACCCGGCGCAAGCTCCGGCACTACTTCGACGCCCACCCCGTGACGGTGGTCTCCTCCTTCCCGTTGGGGGAGATCCTCCAAAATCGGGAAGTCTCGGGGCGGGTCGCCAAGTGGTCCGTTGAGCTCATGGGAGAAACCCTCTCCTACGCGCCAAGGAAGGCCATCAAATCTCAAGTCTTGGGCGACTTCCTCGCCGAGTGGACCGATACTCAGGTACCGCCGCCCGGGCTCCAAAGTGAGTGCCGGACGATGTACTTCGACGGGTCCCCGATGAAGGCGGAGCCGGCGCCTGGCCTCCTTCGTCTCCCCCTCGGGGTGCACATGCGACACGTAATCCGCCTTCACTTCCCGGCGTCAAACAACATGGCGGAGTACGAGGGCCTACTCAACGGGTTGAAGATCGCCATCGAACTCGGCATCAAGCGCCTCGATGTCCGAGGGGACTCGCGGCTCGTCATCGACAGTCATGAAGGACTCAAGGCGCCACGACCCCAAGATGGACGCGCGTCGCAAGGCGGCGCGCCAGGAAGACAAGTTCGAGGGCCTCGAGTTCAACCACATCGTCCGCAGGTACAACGAGGCCGCCGACGAACTCGCCAAGATCGATTATTTGGAAGAGCCCCGGTTCCCCGACGTCTTCACCAAAGACCTCGCGGCTCCCTCCGTCACGCTCGGTGAACGTAAGGAGGCCTCGAGAGAATCGCTCCGACCCTTTTGAGGGGGCTGGGGAGATGTCCGAGGCCCCCCTCTGCGACCGAGGCCCCCCTCGGTCTCCGAGGCGCCCTCGGCGTCAAACCCCGAGGTCATGGAGATCGACGGGAGGATCCGGAAGCCGACCCCAAGCCGGGGATCGGGAGAAAGCCATACCCGATTGGATCATCCGGGAACCCTCCCCGAGGACTTCAATCGGGCCAGCGCATCGCGAGAAGAGCAAAGTCCTTCGTCGTCATCGAGGACGACCTCTACAAGCGAAGCCCCTCGGGGGTCCCTGCAGCGATGCGTCGCGATCGAGGATGGCCTTGCCCCTGGTTCGCAAAAATCCACGCCGGGGGTGTGTGGCCACCACGCCGCTCCCCGCCTCCCTCGTCGGCGGTGCTTTCCGGCGGGGATTCTATCGGCCGACCGCTGGTCGCCGACGCCACCGAGGTAGTGCGCACTGCGAAGGATGCCAATACTACGCTCGTCGACGCACCTACCGGCTCGGGCACCTGCACCATCCCAATCACATGGCCCTTCGCCGTGTGGGGTTTGGACTGGTAGGATTGCGTCGTGCGGAAGTGCCCGACCAGCGCAGATCGTGGCTTCTTCACTGCTTTGGAGCAGCTCGGCGAACACCTCTCCCTCGCGACCCTCCTCGTCCCCGCGACGACAAGCCCCTCGGAAATTTTGGGGAGGTCGAGGTCGTAGTGAGAGAGGGTCATCGCCGGGGGTGGTGTGCGACACGCGGTCCGAAGGCCGATGAAGGGCGGCGCGGACGCTCCGCCTCCACTAAATGCGGGCAACGCTTCCGGGCGGCCCGGTGGACTGCTGCCGGCGGGTTCGCCGGCCCCTCGACCACCGTGCAAACGGCTCGGACCTTCTCCTTCGTATGCCGAGCTCGCCCCTCGCGCGAGGAGTAGGCCGCCCGCACCGCACCAAGGGCCACCGCTTGCTCGACAACTTCCTCCTCGCCACGCATCCGCGAGGGGGGGTCAATCGAGCAAGAAAGCGAGGATATGATTGCCCAAACACAAGACTTACCTTCCGTTTGCACCACCTCCCCCCCGCTACCGCACATGGAGCTCGTTGACCTCATTCAGCGCTTGACCAAGCTCAGCCCGCACCATGGTGACATCATTGATAAAGAGCTGGTGGTCAGTATCCATGTTCACCAGGTTCTCCGTCAAGGTCCCAATGGTGTCCGACGCCTGGACAAGCGCCGTCCTCATCATCTCCTTCTCGGCTCGGAGCTGGTCGAGCTCCGACGACCGCTCTCCCGTGGCCTTCGACAAGAGGGTGTTACGCCCCGAGCCTCGGAGGCCTCAACCTTCGTGTCCGAGACAAGGAGGCGGAGGTCGGCGTTCTCCTCGTTCCGGGCAGCTAACTCGGTGCGCGGCCGGTTTGCCTCCTGCCGCCGAAGGTGGAGCGCCTCGTCGAGGCCGGCCCTCGGCCGAGAAACCGCGATTTCTCCCGGGACAACTTCGCCCGATCCCGAGACGACACAGAACCAGCGGGTTAGCCGTCTTGGTGCCCGTGTCAAGGTAAGGATCCGGTCATGAGTATTTATAATACCTTCAACACGTCGGGGAGGTCCCTTGAGAAGATTGGCGAGAAAGCGGGCAGAGCGGGTCTTCGGCCGACCGCTTGAACTTGATCTGCTCCCACCGGGTTTGCTCCGGGCGTCGTCCAGCACATAGACTAGCCGGTCCTCCGGTCCGGGCGGTCCGACCCGAACGATCCGCGGCGGCTCCTTCCTGGAGGAGCGTCAAAGCGGACCACCTCCATTTGGAGGACCCTCGGCGGCGTCGCGGTCGACGACCCCGCCACGATCGCCACCCGAGGAAGCCGTGTCCGCAGCGGCCACCTCTTTTCCCCGCCGGGCGGTCTCCCCTCGAGGAGAGGACCTCCACCACCTCTGCGTCGTGGCGCGACCAGGGGCGGGCGCCCGCTCCTCGATGACCATGTCGCAGCGGCCACCGGGGCGGCAGGCGTCCACGACCCACGGCGGGCGTTGCCGAGGCCTCCGTACGTGGGTGCTGCGTCCCTCTCCGTCACGGGCGGGGGGGTGGCTCCTCGACGGCGGCGCCTCGCCGCCTCTCCCTCCCTGGCCGCGGAGGCAACACCACCACAGGGGGCGGAGGCGCCGTCCCGGCCCCTTCGCCTCGGCCCCTTGCTTGAGCAAGCAGGGCCGGAGCGGGCCGTCTTGCGCTTTTGGCTACGGTGGCGAAGAAGGGCGGACTTCGGAGGAAGAAATGAAACAAAAACGATGGAAGACTTAAAGAAGGAGAGATACTCACCCGGGGTGGCCATTTGGAACAATCCGGTCGCCCGGCCGTGCGTCGTGGGGCTCGGACTTGAGGTGTCCTCGGCCCCGCGACTTCACGGGGGTCGCTGGTGCAGGATGCCGACCCTCGGCGTCGCCGCCTCCCGGTGAGGCCCGCTTCACCCTCGGCGGTTCTCCTCGCCACCTCGGGCCGCCGGGGCGGGTCCAAGCCACCCCGACCGGGCTGGTCGACGGGGACGACTCGGGAGGGGCCTCATCCCTCCCGACGGGGTCACGTCTCCGGCCCGCCCGGCCGTGGCCTCGGTGGAATGAAGGGCGGGGGCGGCGTCCTTCAACGGCCATGGCAACCACCCCCCTCTTCACGGGAGGGCGTGCGCCCTGGGCTCAACACGCAGCCTCGGCCTGAAGACGCCGAGGCCGAGGCCTGCGTCTTTGGACTTCTCGCTACCCGCCTGCGTGGCACATCACCGAGGAACCGGGGCGAGAACCAACGACTCCTTCAGCCTCTCATCCTCCATGAAGCCGAGGAAGTCGTAATCCTCCCCCTCGTCATCCTCATCGTCATCATCATCGGCGCCGGTGGTATCGGAGGGTGTCGGCTCTCGAGGAGTCCCTCTTCCTCCTGCCGGCGCCGCGGCTTGTCCAGCGCTTTGCTGCCGCTCGCTACGGACATTTACGTCGACTTCTTCTTCTTCTTCTCCCTCACGCTTCTCCGCGTGGGCCTTGTTCGCCTCTTTCTCCGCGGAGATGGGGGGCTTGGGCGCCCTCGGCTTCCCGGCCAATCCCCGCAAAGAAAAGAATAAGATGAGGATAAAGGGAGGATGCAAACATCAACAGTACAAACACGACCACGAAACTTACCACGGAGATGGCATCCGGGTGGGGGCGCATCGCAACCTTGTAGAGGTTGGAGACGCCTGTCACCGTCGCCCGTCTTCTTGGTCCTTTCGACGACCTCGTCGTGCTCGAGGTCGACGGACGACATCCTCGCCCGGCCCAAGGGCTGCCTTCCCTCATGTCAAGCAGGCGGGGTCGCCTCTCCATAAGGGGCGGGACTCGCCGCCTGTGGAAAGCGGCAATGACAACCGACGCGTCCAACCCCTTGTGGGTCGGGCGTCCTCAAAGCGCGGAACACCTTCTTCGGTGGGGTAATCCTCTCGGGATAATCTCCTCCTTCCACCTCGCGGGCTCCGCGTCCGAACACCCCTCCCGGAGTAAGCGGGCAGATGACCGAGGTCGTTCGGAGGTAGAACCACTTCGCGCCCGGCCCGCGATTGGAGGAGGCGAGCTTCTCACGGGATGTAGAAATCCCGGTTGCGAGCCCGCAATCTGCGATATGCAGCCCCGGCGCGGGACGGACGTCCTTTTCTCTTCTCGACGCCTTTGAGGTAGAGGGCGCCCTCGAAGAAGTGGAACCGAGAGGTCCCAGTGGGCCTCGACCCGAGATAGCCCTCGCAGGGGGCAACGAACACCGCCATGTGCGTGATGGAGTTGGGGTTGAGGTTCTCGCAGCCTCCAGCCGTAATACTCGAGGATGGCCCTCAAGAATCGACCCACGGCATTCGAACCCGTTCTCATGGAACGCCGTGAAGCTCACGACGTATCCCGGTGGCGGGTGCGGGGACATGGTCGGCCGGGCGGAACTATCCACTCCGGGCGAGGCGTTGTCGGCGCAGGGGCGAGAAGCCCCTTCCCCACTAGCGCCACCCGGCTCGGCGGCGTCACGGAACTCGTCTCCCACTCCTCCACGCCGATGATCTCGGGTCTCGACGCCATGGCAACGGCGGGCCGGGCAGGTGCAGTGAGTTATCTCTCTTCTCGCTCCCTTTTTTCTCTCGGCGGCTCGGCGGAAAGCGATGGCGGAGGAGGGAATAAAAGGCGGGTGCAAGGGCGGTGGAAGGCGAGAAGGAAGCCAAACGCCGCCTACGCCGTGTACTTATACCCAGAAACCCCAGTTTTGTCGGGTTCATCTACGCATTTAATGCGCGATCGGCGCCCGGGATTCCCTGCTCAGGAGTCGCGTCACACGGAGACCCAGCGCCAAAGACGCGGGTGCCCACGACCACACGCTCAAGGGCGCCACGCACGGCGCAGATTTTTTCCCGCATAGGATCCTGTCACCGCGGAACCCGAGGACTGGCGGCAGCGCGGCCCGATGGCGGCGCAGCACCGCAGCTGCCGTCACGTCCCCCGTAGGACCTGCAGTGCAGCGCAGCGGTGCGTCGAACCGCCCCCGGTCGTGGGGCCCACCACCTCTTCTGTAACGAGGTGGCGGCGGTGCCAACCGCCAGGAGAGGACGCCTAAAAAAGCGTGCCCACGTCCCCACGGCCGAGATTTCCGGCGGCGCTTCCTTCTCTGGAAGGAGCACGGGCGGCGGCCCATTATGGTCCGAGAGGTTCGTGGGCTGGCCCACTAAAGGGTTCGACGGCCGCCTCGGGGCAACAGAGTCGTGGATGGCTCGGACGGACTCATACAGTTCAGCCCACTGCTTGCGGGGATAAATGCGACGCCCGTATCCAAGGCAAAGGAGGCGATCGAGTTAGGGGGATCCCGCGGGGAGTGCATCGAGCCCTCGGGACACAGTGGGCGGGACCCGGCCCCTGCCTCGGACATACCTTGCAGGCTCTAATGGAATGCGCCTCGGGCCCGGCCAACCCCTAGCGAAGCAGGGCACAGGCATTCCACTTGGATTTACCAGATTAACAGCTCACACGGGATCTAGTTGTGTGCGGCACCCGCCGTCGGCAAAGATGACAAAATCCACCCTCCTCCCCTGCGGAAGGGATGCGTGAGGCGTCTTTTTACGAAATTAACGACCAAGTACCGACCGGCCGCCCCACGCCCGAGCGGGGCTCGGGGGCTACCCCCGGCATAGTGGCCAAGGCCGGGAAACGTCACCTAACTACGCGCCATGCCTCCCGGACGAGCCGACGGGCCCGGGGGCTCGGCACACGATGGAAACACTCGACCAAAACACGCACAAGCCCTCGGAGAAGCACCCACACTCCTCCGAGGCCTCGGGGCTACGCCCGGCCAGGAATGGCTCGCGCGCCCCCACAGGGAGAATATAGCCTCGGAGACAAGCAAGCACCCTCACCGGACATGTGCAAACCCCAGGGGGGGAGGGTAGAGGCGTTTCGCAGTAGGCGGGCTACGCCTCTCACAAGCCACAAACCCATCCGGAACACATGCAAGCCCCTCGGAGGGTTGTTCACACCCCCTCCGAGGCCTCTGGCTACACACTTGGTGCGCTTGGCGCACCCGGCGCAGAAGAAAGCTCGAAACATGTCTAACAACACGCCTGGCAAAAACTTGGCAGAAACCACAACCTCCGAACGAGTATACTCACTCCTTGAAGGTTCGGGGGCTACTTGTCGGGGACCAAAATAAGGGCCCTCCAAACGGTTAGGCCCAACAAACGCAAAGCTAGGCTACATGGTAACTAAGCATGGCTGCCGAGGCCCGAAGACGCTGCCCGGCCAGTCTCGACCGAACCCCCTTAGCTTGGGCCCACGGTGAGGCGCTAACTTTCCGCCCGTCCAGAGCCCCCCTACGCCGAGGCCTCGGACGGGCGCTTGCCTTCCGTTCCATCCGAGCCCCCTACGCCGAGGCCTCGGATGGGCGCTTGCCCTACCGTCCCGTCCGAGCCCCTCTACGCGAGGCCTCGGACAGGCATTTAGCGCTTCCGTCTCGCCCGAACCCTCTCTGAACGCCTTGGGACGAGCTCCCGCCTCCCGTCCCGTCCGAGCCCCTGTGCTAGGGCCTCGGGACGGACGCATCAAGATTTCCCGGTCAAGCGACCACGGACTTGGCGTATATCCACCGCCCGCCTTCCCACGGTGCATCGTCGGACTGGCGCCAAGCGGGGGATGGGAGCCGTCCCGTCACAACCCCTACGTCCGCGTTCATGATTACGCTACCCCTACAGTGACGGCCATGCTCGCCACCGTAGGGCGCCATGATGACTAACCTCTATGACAGTCCCGAAGGAAGTCCCGTGTACGCCGCGCCCGAGCCGAGCCGACGCCCGGCGTCAACCTTGTACGGAGGCGGGTCTTTCTGAGCCCGACCCACTGTACAACCAGGTATCCAGAGCCTGGGCAGGCGGAGATGGCTTCCATGCAGTGTATCTCTGCACCGGCCACGCCGTATACGACAACAACGCCCACGGTCCTCGAAGCCGGACCGGGGATGAGTCAAAGCTACAACAGCCACAGCGCCGGACACGTTCACCATGACGTGTCCCCCCCCCCGTTGCCAGGGATCGACGAGCCGACTCCACCGAACAGCGCCCGCAATCGGCAGCCTGGCGCCGTGCAAGACAAGGCCGCCGCCCACACCGGGGCCTCGAAACAAGGCAGAGGAGCAGCTCCGAGGCCTCGGCCGGGAAGAGGCGGCGCCCACCACAGTTTCACCTATTCAGACACTGTACTAAAAGCCCGTTCCTCCCCTTGCGGCTATAAAAGGGGAGGACGGGGGTCCTTCCAAAAAAAAGAGAGACGAATCTATAGGCAAGTCAATCGGACTACGCGCGAGTCTAGCAACCTCCTTAGCACACGGGCTCATACACTCATCTTCACGAGACTTGGGACCAGCTCCCTCTCTCCACCTGCTTATACACCCCTACCTGCAAGCACCTTGGTGCAAGATAATACAAGACTCCCTTGTGTCCATCTCGCACACCATCCGGGGTTGGGAGCACGCACGCAAATTTACTCGTTGGTACTAGGACCGCCAGTTTTAGCACCGACACCTACCTACCTCAGTTCTTATCCGTTAGATTTACATTAAGATCAGATTCAATGCGTCTAAATCACCCATCGTGATCTGACAGGTGGGCCAGATTTATAAACTTGTAAACGTTTACACATGTTTCTCTCTTGTCGATGTTTTACGTTGGATTTTTTTCTCACCTTCATGCACACCTACCCGCCCGCCGTACCCACACCCACGCCAGCGTGCGCACCAGAGCAGCGGTAGCGGCAAGAACGCCACGTCCGCCTTCTCTTCCCTTGTATCTCTCCACTCATCCGACGAATAAAAACAGCGGTTCGACTCTCTCCCAGCCGCTGCCCTTCCCTTCCGCTCACCACTGGCGACCGGCGCCCGTCCCCAGCTAGCCTCCTGGTGAGCAATCTTGCATCTTTGCATAGATGAGCGTCATCCTTCATTGATTTTCCTAATACTTTGACCGGAATCTCGCGGCTTGCGGCAACGCCGGCGAGCTAACGGCTGACGCACTGGAGCGGTACATTAGACCGGACGTCGACAAGGATGCTGTCCTTTATGAGCACTCCAGCGAGATTCCGGTGGTTGACCTTGGAAGACTACTCGACGCACATTACTGGGGAGAGGAGGCAGCCAAGCTCAGATCTGCTTGCGCGGATTGGGATTTCTTTCCGGTACTCCACCCTTTCTAAATTATTATAGTATTGAATTTTCTGCCATTGCAACCTTTATTCCCCCCAAATTTGATTTGCATTTGTGTGTGTGGTGCCGCTGATTGCAGCTGCTGCAGGCTGTTTGGTCTGGTTGCTGCAGAGTATCTTCTGTTGTCCTCGTCGCCTCAAATCAAAGAAAAAAACTTCATGCAAGCAATAATGAAAAGTAAATATGTTTGGTTTAAGTATAAAGAATTTGCTGTATCTGATCATCAATAGATCCTTCTCCTTTATAGTATAGATATATAAAAAAATTCTATGGCTATGCAGGCTAACAATGTGATGAGCAAGCATACAGCATCACTGGATCAGTATTTCATACCAGTCATTGTGTCATCCAACGCTAGAAAACCTAGGATTCTATCATATTGTTAAGATGAAGGAAATCAGCATTGCCAAGTTCTTTTATATTAGCATTGGTGGAAGGTTGGTGACCTGTAAACATTTTTCATCAGCCTGTAGGTGAGATGACTCACACTGCAAGATGTAAATTGCTTATGAGGGCTGCTCAGCGGCAGATTGATCAGCACACATGAGCATTGGTGTTGGAAATTCTTGGCTCAATAATTTTTCCTGACACACCTGGTAATAGTGTGCCAGCTACGTATCTCCAATTCTTAGAGAATTTAGAACAGCCAACAAAATATAACTGAGGAGGGGCTGAGAGAGAAAGAGAGATATCAGGGCCTCTATTACTACTACAATTATGGTCCTGGCCACGTTTGCATTTTTGATCATCTGCTAAATCTAGCTGAAAAACCAAATGACAAATGACTGCATAGAGATGAGTGTGACGACTCTGCATATTTCCTAGCTTTTGGAGCAAAATGGTGTGTTGTACATGAATTCAGAGCTCCACACAATGCAGGTAATTGTTTTACTAAGATTTGATTTTTTATACTACTTTATGTCAAGGTTTTCTTGTAATTTACTGGCTGTAATAATATTATCATAAATTTACAAACTCCATAACAACCGCATGGAGATGAGTGTGACTCCGCATATTTTTCAGTTTGGGGGGGGTGGGCAAATGGTGTGTTTTACATGAATTCAGAGCTCAACACAATGCAGGTAAATATTTTACCAAGATTATATTTTTAGACTACTTTACGTCAAGGTCTTCTTGTAATTTACTAGCTGTAATATATCATTATAAATTTACAAACTCCGTGTAGGTGCTGAATATTATCGCAACCAAATTGATTTGATTCACGAGAATTGAGAATCAGATGCCAATCTAGATGCATAATAATGAGAGTCCTTGGTGGCGGATTGCTAGACTACCATTGATCCATTTTTGGATTGTGGAATTTCACTATCAGATTGAGTGATGCAACAATTTGGGCATCACAAACCATTCCCCCTGACCATTCACAAAATGAGAATGAACAGAGAAAAATGTGTAAATTCAGGCAATTAAGAGGTAAAGTTCACAATTGGAATGTGACTCAAAGGAAGTATGTTGATGGATCCAAAGATATAACAATCAATTTGGTTCAAGGCGAACTCCTATTTGAAGTTGGATGATTCCACTTCAGTCAGCTATATATAGGTTCTTATCCTTACTATCATTTTAGTCAGTTATGCCTTGCAGGTCATCATCTCTTTTGTAAGCTTTCAGAACATATTATTAAAAGCTTCTATATATAGATCACCAGATGTGCTTGTTGTAATATCTTTTTAAAACTTTGTTATAATATTTTACATGTACACATATTTGTTTTCATTTTTTTAATTCCTTGAGCCAATTAGAAATTTTGTGTCACATTCATATTCATATATAGTTCAATCAATAAATTCATGCTTAAAAGGATTATTTCTAGATACAATATAATCGAATTAACACATTGCACATGGAATGATTTAAAATAAAGGCAATTGACAAAAACAAAATTTTCTAAAGACAATTGAATTGTACCAACCCAATGCATAGAGAATGGTTTTAAATACACGTGTGTGTCGCACGTGCATGTTTCCTAGTATATATATAAATGAGAGAAAATTAAGAGAGAAGCTGTAAAAAGCTATTTTTTAGCTTCATTGGAGATAGGATTTTGAGAAAGGCTTTTGATAAATTGGAACATCAGGTTATCTTAGAGGTTATGAGACATGAGGGCTTTTTTTTTAAAAAAAAATATCTAGCTAGATTGAGAACATTCTGAAATCAAGTTCCTCTTCAGTCCGCCTCAATGGCATTGCAAGTAAAAGTTTTCCCAGCATAAGAGGGATCGGACAAGGTGATCCTTGTTCACCACTTCCTTTGTTGTTGCTACAGATCTCCTCCAATCTATAGTCAATAAGGCTTAGTATTGGAGTCCTAAAACACCCCTTGGTCTAATTTTTAGTGGAGAGTTCCCCATCCTACAATATGCCAATGATACACTCCTGGTTCTACATGGTGATGCTAGAACTCTTTTCAACCATAAAGGTCTACTCAAAAGGTTCTCTGACTATACTGGACTTCATGTAAACTTCAAATCTTTTTTGGTTCCCATCAACATATAGCTGATAATAGAAAAACTCACCTAGCCAACACCTTCAACTACCAAGTTGGTGGCATGTCTTTTACTTACTTGGGGCCCCTTTGGGTACTACTAAGCCAACCTTACTAGAATACTCACCACTCCTAACTAAAATAGAATAAAAGGCTCTCTAAGGAATCAGTAATTTTCTCTCCTATAACAATATACTAATCCTTGTCAACTCTATTTTATTAGCCTTGCCAACTTTCTCTATGTGTTGCTTCAACTCAAGTTATTAAATAGATGTACATCTTCAGAAAGCACTGCTTATGGAGCAATGATGACATAAATAGAAAAGAAAAAAAAATGCTTAGTTACCTGGGAGACTACATGTAAGCCCAAGAACTAAGGAGGCCTTGGTATAATAGACTTAAACAAGTAAAATAATGCCTTGCTATTGAAACATTTGGACAAGTTCTATAACAAAGCAGATATCGCTTGGGTAAACCTGACTTGGGACAAATTCTATCTAAATACATAGACTCCCTCAAGCAAGAAGTCCAGTAGGATCCTTTTGGTGGAAGGGATCATGAAACCCTAAGGGCTCCAACAAGGACTAATGGACTTGTCCAAATGTGGGAGCTGACGTTTTCATGATGCCCTTCTTGTCCTCCCACCAAAATGATGTATAAGGTTCTTAAACCCTAAACCCTTAGTGGAAGGGCATCATGAAATCCTAAACCCTAAACCTTAAGGGCGTCATGAAACCCTATACATCTTGTTAAGGGATCCAACAAGGACTAATGGAAAGCATGAAATTTTTATACCTTGGCAAAAACATGGTTATGTGGGAGCTTGCATCCTTCTTGTTCGATAATAATATAGAACAATTAATACCACTAACAATGTTCTACTCATATCTTTTGTTTACAATGTACTTTTTTTATTTCCGTTTACGATGTATCCTACCACCTTGGGGGCTTATTATACCCTTTCTTAAGAGTTATTTAGTTTCCCCTATGATAAAAAGAAACGTCGGACATGTGCTCACTCACTCTCTACTAGCTTAGTGACCATGATTCCGCTATGCATGCATTTAGTGATGCATATATTCTCTAGGGAGGACCGCTTGATTGTCTCGCTCTCCGACTCAAGGTGTAAAAACAACCGCGAATGCAACACTGCACAGTGTGACCAAATACCAAGCCAGGCTACATGGATGTATCAACAATGTACATAATTCACTTGTTAGATATATTTTCAACATATTGCGTCTACCCATACGGCCTTAGATACTAAAACACAAGCTTAGCTTATAGCTTGCAATATTACATGTGGATGCAGGCCCGATGAAGGCCAAATAGGTTGTATTTCCGGAGCCAAGCTTCATGGATGTAGTAAGAAGAAGCATGCTCATATGTTAGTTACACTCGGTAGTAAATAGACTGCATCCATTCATATAGCTAACCAAACAATATCTTAGTTGTCTTTCCATCCACTCATGTGATTTCACTAAATACTCTTCTCTTCTACTAGTTCCTTTTCAAATTATAAAATATTTAATTTTTATATAAGCATCTTGTAATTTAGAACCAAGCATGTATAATGCACACCCCCGCGCACCCTGAAATCCTTCCAGATATTTCATTCATACAACAAACATATGTCAATTAAACCAAACACTCCCTTCCAAACACATTTTATTTTCTTTGAACTTCAACCCTCCTCCAAAATCCAATACAGTCTGACGAGCGGGGCCCACACCACCGTTGCAGCGGCACGCGCTCACGGGCCCCGCACGACGGCACGAGCAGACGAAGAAGAGCCGCTGGCAAGGCGTTCCCATCCCACTTCTCCGCGCCGCCTCCAGATCGAGGGAGCGCGCTAGGGTTTCTCCCCTGCCCCTCGCCCGCCGCCGCAGCCGCAGCTGCCGATGGCCCAGCGCTTGCGCTCGAGGGCGCGGCGGGACCCAGACCTGGACGAAGATGGCTCCCCGCCTTCCCGGCAGCCGCGCCGGGGCGGGGTCAGCGACGAGGAGGACGACGAGCTGGGGAACGAGGACCTCAGCCTGGAGATCGTCGCGCGCGCGCAGCGGAAGCGGCGCGGGGCGTCCGGCGGCGGGGTGCCCGGATTCGCCGACCTGCTCTCGGTGTCGTCCGGCGACGAGGAGGTGGATGAGGACGCCGTCGTGGAGCTCGCTGAGGCTGATGAGTCCCGGCGGAAGCAGAAGAAGAAGCAGCGCCGGAAGCAGAGGAAGAAGCATCGGAAGGAGGCGAACGAGGCTGCTGCGGCGGCCGCCGTAGAGGAGGAAGAGAAGGAGGTAAGCTTGAGGCTTGAGCATTCCCCTCCCCCTAGCTCTTTCTCCTTTGATATGGGTGCTGTGTTCAATTCAACAGTGAAATTCAATGCTTATAGCTAAGCAATACCTGCTAGTGCCTACTCCCCCTCTATTGTGGGTGTTGTGTTCAATTCAAAAGTGAAATTCCTGGTTCGATGCTTATAGCGAAGCAATCCCATATAGAATAGAGTGATTGTACTGCCTAGTGCCTACTTCCCCCTCTATTGTGAGCTTAGGGGAAGCTTCTGAATTAAGCTGATTAAGAGTGCAAAGTAGCATCTTTGCTCGTCCTGCTGTTGCTGGTCGGAATTAGCTGATTTCATTTGAAATTGAAGATAATCTGAAGACTGATATCCCGAGTGCCTTCTTTTGCTGGGGATTAAGTTACAGACCTTTTTAGCTCAGTGTTCCTTCCTTGGGAACAAAAATGCGGCTTATCTCCTTTAGAGGTGGTAATGAGTGTGTGTATTCTTTTGGGCTTCAGGTTGGTAACACCCAGGAAGAGCCAGTTGGGACAGCAGAATCGGTGCTAACTGAAGATGGAGCTGATATCCCTGCATCTGACAATATGGTTCTGCGGAAGCTCCTTGTAAGTGACATGTGAATTTATTGTGTTTGTGCTGCAAATGTAAGCTTACCGCTATGTTTCTTCTACCAGCGCATACCAAGATACTTTGATCCTGGGGAAACATTGTTGGAGACATGCTTTAATTGTAGTGAGGAAGGTCATGTAGCTGCAAACTGCCCAATGGAAAAGCGGAAGAAACCTTGCTTTGTTTGTGGGTTGTTCGGGCACAATGCAAAGCAGTGCACGCAGGTTGGTCCCCCTATCTCCGAGGGATTATCACTCGGTGACTTGGGTATGTCCATTCATGCCCTTGAATAGCTCAATCTATTTAGTTTTTGTTGTTTGAAGTGTAATGTTTCTGTGTAGGATGATAATTCAAACCTTGAATAGCTCAATATGTTTCACCTTGTTTTGGTTTCAATTTCACAATCATGCAAATGTACTTTACCCCTGCTGTTATGTCTTTGAAGACATATATCTTAAGCTTATTACTTGTAACAGGCTTACAACATCTGCATTGCATTGTTAAGAACACCCGTATTTCTAGTAGAAAAGGAAATATATCTTGAACATTGTTACTTCAAACATTTTTAGAAATTTTTCCTTCTGTATAGCTCCTGCCTCTGTATGAACACATGTATTTCTAGACAGAAAGGAAGTTCATTAATCATTACTGATTTGGTGTACCAAGTGCACTGGGTGTGATATCGCACAACACACTTGTTTCCTTCGAGTTACATCCCTATTAACTTTGGTTAAACAATTCCTTTATACTCATCATGCCAACTCGTCTTTTGACCCCATACTTTATACATTTTAGCTGTCTTCACTCTTCACTAAGTTCACTTTTCCAATTCTCATGCTTATTCACACCATTTGAACAGTACAATTATCTTTATCTTTATAATTAATCTCAAATGGTTTTTTGATATATTCCTTTCCATATTCATGCCTGCCTTTGTATTAAAAAAATGAAGAATGATAAGTTTTCTTTTGTTTCTTTGAATCTCTGTGTTCATCATCTGTTTGGTACTATTATCTGTATATATTTCTCTTGTATTGATTTTTGTGATGGTTCTTGTTTGTGTTTTGCATTCTCAAGAATAAACAAACCATTAATATATTTCACAGGGTCAAGATTGTTTCATCTGCAAAAAGGAGGCCATATGGCGAAAGACTGCCCTGATAAGCACAAGAGAAATGATCATCAATCCACATTATGTTTAAGATGTGGAGAAACAGGTCATGATATGTTTGGATGTACCAATGATTACCCACCAGATGATATTGAGGTAGTGTTTTCTTTGCCTTTTTAAGCTAATTTGTTATCTTGTTGCCATAATGGGATTTTGTTTGTTGGCATTTGTTTTGCTCTAGTGTTGGTCTGAAGAAAAGCCTATAACGGAATTAAATATGAGCTAGATTTTTTTTTTTTTTTTTTTAAAAAAAACATTTGGATGCAAATTGTTGTGGGCCAGGTGACTAGGCAGTAACTGTAAGATATATGTTTGAGGTTTCTGTAAGTAAACCGGGTAAATTTTATGCTGTGCCTTCCCCTCCATAACAGGATCCCTGAAACTTGCATGTGCAATGTTTTTGAATTGACAACAATGTATTACAGGATAAGATAGGTGCACTCCATGTAATACTTATTTGTGCAGTGCAATAGTGTCCCAGGTGCAAGGTTAGAGTCACAAATTCATGGATTAAAGAGCTTACCCCTTAATAATTGTATTTTTGATTATGCAGCAAATAAGATGCTACATGTGTAATCAGAAGGGCCATCTATGTTGTTCCGACTTCTCTGACAATTGTCCAAAACAAATTAGCTGTTATAATTGTGCCCAATCTGGCCATTCTGGTCTGGTAAGTTTTAATGCTTATTACAAGTCACCTAATTTCTGCTGTTGCCACATGTTGCTTCTCATGACAGATGATTAACATTGGACTTTCTATTATAGGGATGTGCCAAGCAGCGCAAGGAAACTAGTGCTGTCACAACTCCAACCTTATGCTACAAATGTGGCGAGGAAGGTCACTTCGCACGTGGCTGCACAAAGAATGCTAAGGTTTTTATAAGCATCACACAAATTATTTTCATATCACAGTAATTACCTGTATTTAAGTTTCTGTTTTTTCCCCTTCTGCAGTCCGATTGGTCAAAAGGCAAGACATCACACAGTCAGAGGAAGGAAAAATGGAAAAAAGATTCCAGTACTAGATCAGCTCCTCATGATGCCCGTAAAACAAGCAAAAGGAAAAGCCCCCATTTTGAGGAAAGAATGGACACACCTCGTCATAAATCCAAATCGAGAGGTGGTTGGACTGGTGGTGATGATCTACCATTGAAGAAGTACAAATCCAATGGGTGGGGTTCTCCATCTACTCCCAAGAAGTCTTACACAAACCACCAGTTCTTGTCTGGTGATGACTATTTCACTCCGCAGTCATCACGAAGGCACAACCATGGTACCAGATCACCGAACTCAAATCATTCATCCAACACTAAGAAACATGGGTTCTCGTCATCAAGATTCGCCACCAGCAACACCCATGTCCGGTTCGGAAGAAGTTAGCTGGATGCACGTGCCTGATTTTGTTGTTTGTTTAGCCATAGATAACAATTATCTCCTGGGGATGAACTCGTAACTGTTGGTTCATGCCCTTTGATAGTTGTTTTGTCTGAGATTATTTATTATACATGTAATCATGGTTAAAACTGTTCTTTTTTTGACTGTGAGCAAGCTTCCCTGGCATGGCCCTGTCCTCCAGATAATGCCTTATGCAAAAACGGCAACTGAAAGTCTAACTGTCATTTGAGCCTCTTCCTGCTGTTTGAATGGGCAGTGTGAGAAACCAGCTCCGGTCCCAGGTGTTTGAATGGGCAGTGCGAGATGCCGAGATGCCAGCTCCGGGGTGGGGGAAGGAGTGGCTCCGCCCCTGGCTCTTTGCTTCTGTCTTTGCCATTTTGCTTCAGCCTCCTGCCTTCAAAATCTTTCACCACCCCCTGCCGGTGAAGGGTTCATGTGATTCCGTGGTGGGGTAATTTCAGTTGATTGAGGAACATTGGTGCTTAGCAGGCCAGCAATCTGATCATGGTCCTGGTGCAAATAGTGGCACATCATTCTTTCACAATGCATCAAGTATGGGTTTGGATCCTACAGTATGGGGGCAAAGCGAGGCCAAGCCACTAAGTACTCTGTCCCATAATTGGTGTCGTTGTAGAGTTCAATATTAATCTCACGAGGAACATCGTTTGAGGTAGCATACAAGTACTGCACCATAGTGACAAGACACCTGAGCTATTGCCATGGCGAAAAAGCTGATTAATCAGCTGGTAATCAATTGTGGTTCCTGTAGGAGTTCCTCACTGTATCAATGACAGGAAATCCGAGCAGCATGTCTCCTGCAAGACTTGTAGGGGTATAATCGGTCATTTTACTTCGTTCTTGGTATCGGTTGCAGATCCTAGAATGACAACAGAGGGAGTATGTGCAGTCATTGCAACGATAAGTCAAATTATTTTATCAATGAAACTTACAACTGTTAAACCAGAGCTTGGCTTTGACATTGAGCAGAACATTTCCAAACAAATGATGCTTTCACAAGACAGAAATCTTGCTTTCTATGGAGTCGATCCAGGATCAAGCAGCCTTACTGCTCCATTCAACCAAGGAATCATGCAGCCAAAATGATGTGCAACATTTCTAATCCTGTCGATGTTTTGCACAGAACTATTCATGACGTGCCAACAAAAAACCAGATACCTTCTATGTGGGAAGGACTTCAGAATATGCCTCAGATGAACACCCTCGTGGTAGCCGATAGCAGCACCAACAACTCTAGCTCCATGAAGATCGAACAGTGAGTTGCTGTCTAGTAGCTCTGAAATTGTTCATGAATCACCAAATCATTGTAAAATATTTGTGGGGTGAAGTTTTTTTTGTGTGTATATATAGCTGGAGGCCTAACCATTCAAGCTGGTTTCCTTTTTGTTGCTCCCATAATGTATAACTCATTGTTTATGGTATGGGATATGAAGGATCATGTACAGCTGAAGTTGAAAGTTACAGTGTAAATTTCTGTTGTGCTTTGGCCCGTCGAAATTGGGATAGAAACCTAGTGTCATCAGTGAAATCCAAAGACAGAAGCTTGTTGGGACTTGGACCAGGTGCTGAATACTGATGGGCCTAAACATACTAAATGAGATGAGATTTGTAAACAATGGTACTATTACTACCAAAATAAAAATTATAGTTCTTAATTAGTTGCACAACTTTGTTATTCCAGACTTTTTTAGCTGAAATATTTACACTTTTAAAAAGTGGTCAAATTTTGAAATTTAAATTTTAAGATGATAGAACAACGTCGCATGAAAAGATGACCAAAATGAAAGGTGTAGTCCTCGAAAAAGTTATACAACTTTGTAGTTGACAACTTTTTCATTTGATTTTTGTTTCACATGGAAAATCATATTTGCATGTTTTAAGTTTTAAATTTGAGTTTTTGAAATGATCATGACCTCGGATGGAGAAAGTACCAACATAAAAGTTGTAAGTCTTAAAAGTTATGAAACTTTGTAGTTGACAATATTTTGATTTGAAATCATCTAGTCAAAGAAAATTATGTTGACTTTTCAAATTTGAAATTTGAATTTTTCTAATGACATCAAATGAAGAAATGACCAACATAAAAGTTGTAGGTCTCAAAAAGTTATAAAACTTTATAGTAGACAACTTTTTTATTTAAATTAGTTTAGAGACCCAAATGGTCAATTTGAACTCGGTTTAGTATAATATGAGGAGGTCTAAAACTAGATTTAAACACAAGTGATGAAGAGATGGAGTGCTAGAGAAGGTAACACACAAGGCCAAGGTCAAGGGTTTGAATCTTAGGAATGGTTTTTTTTTTTTTTTTTTTTTTTTTGGCTGTTCTTTTGCCTTTTTGGGTTTTTTTTTGTTCGGTTTCGTGAAATTTTAAAATTCATTTATAAGGGCGCTTGGGCTGCTCCTACAAATCTCAGATAGACCTAAGTGCCACAGCCAATTGGGATCTGGTGATGAACATGATGCCTTCTTTGAGGTTCCTTGGTCTATCTGAATGCTCGCTTTCAAACGCAAACAAGTCCCTCCCACACCTTAACCTCACAAAGCTTGAGACACTCGATCCTTCCTGCAACTCTCTTGACCACTCAGTGGCATCTTGTTGGTTTTGGAATTTGACAGGCCTTCGACACCGCAAGCTGGCAGGAACCCGTCTACATGGCCAGTTTCAGGGGAAACTAGGACGTATGACGTCACTTGAAACCCTTGACTTATCACACAATAGTAACCTCGATGTAGTGGCATCCAAGGTGCAAAACCTATGCAATGTAGAGATCCAGAACCTTGAAGACTGTGTCTCGTATGTGAACATCGTACGTAGAGTTATTCGAGTGGCTGCCACAGTGTGCATCCACAAGATTGAAAGAACTGCATCTTCAGAGCAACAACCTAACTGGATCTTTACCACCATCTGTAGAGAAATTTACAATTTTGAACACCCTTGAGCTCTACAGTAACCTACTCACTGGACCCGTTCCATCGGAGATTGGTGTTCTCAGTAATTTGGTGAAACTCGATCTATTCTACAATAGACTACAAGGTGTAATCACAGAACAACACTTTGCTAATCTGAATAGCTTAGTATACATAGACTTATCTCATAATTACATCAAGATCGACATGGACGATCCTAAATGGATAACTCCCTTCAGATTAGGAAGATCAATCTTTGGATCATGCCGTATGGGTCCTCTGTTCCCAGCGTGGCTGCAATATTAGTATGATGTTCAATATGTTGATATCTCAAGTGCAGGCATAAATGACAAGCTTCCAGATTGGTGTTGTACTACTTTCGCAAAGGCTGTCAGTCTCGACATCTCCGACAACAGAATCACCAATAAATTGCCAAAATGCATGGATGTTAGGTCAGTGGAATTACTCGATCTCAGTTCAAATGAACTTACCGGTCAAATACCCCGGCTGCCGAGAAATCTCACCTCATTGTACATTTACAACAACTCTTTGTCAGGGCCCCTGTTCTCAAATTATGGTGCTCCAAACATAGAATTCTTGGTTCTGTTCTCCAACTACATCACCGGTCAGCTTCCTCGATCAATCTGTGATTTACAAAGCTTGGTAATCTTAGATTTTGACAATAATCTTCTCAGTGGAGAATTGCCAAAAATGTAACGGGACGAGATGACGTCCCTACAGCTGCAAAACAATAGCTTCTCAGGGCAGTTTCCTTCCTTCCTACGAAGCTGCACTGATTTTGATCCTTCTTGATCTATCCCAGAACAAGTTCTCAGGACCATTGCTAATGTGGCTATGGGTGAACTAGTGGACTTACAGTTTCTACAACTTAGCCACAACTTGTTCTCTGGGAATATACCTATCAACATTTCAAATCTCAAATACCTTCAATATTTGAATCTGGCAAACAACAGTATGTCAGGTTCCATACCTTATCATTTATCAAATTTAACAGCTATGAAGCGAAGGAACCCATTCATCAGACATGGACTTTACCCATTTGTTGATGCGGCTGACATAATTGGCGACTTTTTGGTGAACACAAAGGGGCAAGCACTGAAATATCATGCTGTAATGATTCTGGAAGTGGTAACCCTTGATTTGTCATTTAATGGCTTAACCGGTGAAATCCCACAAGAGATAGCTTCACTTGATATTGTACGAAATTTGAATCTTTCATGGAACCACTTGAGTGGAGAAATTCCAAAAATGATTGGGGAAATGTAATCCTTGGTGTCACTTGATCTCTCAAGGAACATGCTTTCTGGTCAAATCCCTTCAAGCTTGTCAAACTTGACAGCTTTAACCTACATGGATTTGTCTTATAACAATCTTGCAGGAACAATACCACAAGGAATTCAACTTGATACCCTGTACTCTGAGAATCCATCTATGTACGGCGGCAACATTGGTCTTTGTGGGCCTCCTCTTCTTAGGAATTGTTCAAGAAATGACACATCTCATTTGCATGATCAGGGAAGTGATGAAACTGGTTTTAAGCCACTGTCCTTTTGTTTTGGACTTGGCATAGGTTTCCTGCTAGGCCATTGGGTCGTGTTCTTCGTTCTGCTATTCAAGAAATCATGGAGGTTTACCTATTTTCACCTCTTCGACAAGTTATATGATCAAATTTACTTGTAGAGGCATACAAACAAGGTTTTGCAAAGGAACAAATGTTATATCTTGAACAAGGAGCTGTGAAGAAGTAAGGCTAATGGAGGAGCTGAAGAAACATGTTGCAGTATCTCAATATAACCTTCTCTTATTCAGTTATTTTATGGTGAATCGAGTCCTACTTGTACTAGGACTTAAGAGAGCTATGCTTGTAAGACTTCTAGTTGTACTAGGACTTGAGTGTAGAATACTACTAGGACGACTCATACTTGCATGTATGGGGTTCCGCCACTGAGAATATAACAGCATTTTTGTTGGATGTGTCTTGCATCTGTCAAGCTGATTTTAACAAGCTGAATAGCTGATGATTAGCAATGCAACCTGGACAAGACAGACGACAGTCACAAACACTAGTACGAAACCATGTAGATCGAGTCTGTCCTTGTCATCATATAAGCTGCAGAAAGGTTCTTGTCATCATCTGTCAAGATTCAAGAAAGGAATTTGCCTAAAAAATATGCCAATATCCTCGCTCAAAATTGTGAGACAACAGAATTAAAATGGTTTACTAGTTGGAAAGACAGTTACTGGGCCAGTAATAAACGAGAAAGATTCTAAAGAACACTACAGCTAGAGTTGGAGGCCCACTTCATTAGCTTGACTTACAGGTCGTAAGTGATTGATGATTCATGGCACAAGCACAAACCACGATAATGCAATCATAACAGTTTATTGCTGCAACCACGACAATTCGCAAACCACACCTCCTCTCCGATGTACCGCAACAGCTCGCATTTCTGAAGCGCGCCCGCGTCGTCAAAGATGGGCTTCACATGTTCGATGTCGATGGTGGTCATCGGCAGCAGGGTGATCCGTGTTGGCCATGTGCAGCTAGGACCTCTCGTCTGCGGTGAACAGCCAGCCATTCGAGGAGCCGATCAAGTGTACCGGCTACGGATCGCCGGCTCTGGGAGGGTGAGCCTTTAGATTGTAGACCCTGTTCTCTGCAAGGGTGTTGAGGCAGGCAACGTTACCAGCGTGAGAGCCAGAGGTGTCGAGAAGGCATGGCATCTTGAGTCTGCTGGCAACTACTCCCATGGCTCAGCAACACAATGCAAAGACGGGGCATGACCCTGACTGAACTTCCGATCAATTTACTCAGGTACACAATCTGCAAAAGAGGGACAAAGGCACATTAACAATGTTAGTCAAACAGCAACAGGCTGCAACGATGGCTACCGTACCACACAGTATGATTGCAGAACAAAAGTTTAGCATATGGTTCGGATATATAAATCGACCACGCTCGGTGGTGGCACCCTACAAGTTTCAGAGGTTCAATATAAGCAGAACAGCAGACCCACAACTCTAATCTCATATTGCAGTTTTCAGACAACTGACGTGGCAACAAGAGCAAACTCTAGGAGCATCATTCAGACAGAAAGACGTCAGGAACAGCAGCTGGCACGGAGCTCGCCGCCGTTTTCTTCCGTCAGATGGAACGCGGGTATCAGATGAGCATCACTGGTATCTTCAGTGCTCCCTTCTGGTCATCATACTTGAAGACAGACTTAGAAACTCAAATGTCGTGCTGGATTTAGTGCACCTCCTAATCTCGCCTATAGCATACTTGGCGTGATCGCCGCTGGAAGGAACCCAGTCAGGCAACCAGTTCAGATAGATGGCCCAGAATTCTCACCTACTTGCGGATAGATTTCAAACTGCCACTTTTTGCTAGTTTTTCTGACATTTATGACATGAGAGAAAGCTTCAGTTGTGATGCATTCCAATCCCCTTGGAGGTCCACTTGCTGGTGCAATGTTCAACTGATTGGCTATCAATACCAACAATATTATCATTAAACATTTTATCATCACTGTAATTAGCATTTCCTTCATGTGTTGCATTTTGATCCCCTTGGCTGTCCACTTTGCTGGGGAGATGTTCAGCTGATTGACTGTCAGTGCCAGCAACATTGTCACTAACATTTTATCACCACCAGAATCAGCATCGCAGAATGAATTATACTTCTTAACCCTTATGATATAGGAGTACCTGCTGCGCCTGTTGTTGGCACCATCATCTTGCTTTCTTTTACCCGTTCTCTCAGACCCTGCATCATTTAGAACTGCAGATGCATCTTCTCTACTCAAGTTCTGGGTGGCAACAAAGTGTGAATCTGGAGGATCTGGCATCATCCTTGTTGTACACTCAATTACAGAAGGTGCAGGAGAGTGAATTAGGTTTGTTGCTAAACATTCGACCACCCAACATGTATCTGAGCACCTACCTTCCTGATCACCATCAGACCTGCAATCCCACTCCACATGTTCATCATTTTGTCTAGCATGCATCATTGGCTCACTGCCCCCTGTAGGATAAAGCTTACTCTACTGGACCTGTGGATTGTAGGCACCATGTTTTGACTTGCAAACATTTCAGATGGAACTTGCGAATTATTTGGAGCAGCAAGGAATATTGAGGGAACAACCTCTTCATATAGGTTGAATGCAAAAAAGATTTTACTGCCGTCTTCACAGTGGATCACAAGGTTCCTCTGATGGTACACAAATCGCTTCCGGCAGTGTGGGCATATGGTCCAAAACACCTTTACACAATCAGATGGTATGTGTTTAACCACATCACTTTGCTTTCACAGACCTCGTCTGATTGCCATATAGTTTCCTTTGACATTTCTCGGAGACCACACTGTCTTTTGATGTCATATCAAGATCGCTTCACACTATATGAGCTTCTGAAACCAAATGAAAGCGGCTTGAGCACTAGGAAGACTACTTTTACCGGGGTGAAGCAAATAGGTAAGTTTCTCAAATCCCTTTCTTATGATTGTTTCATCAGCTGCTGCTTCCACTTGGAGGATGCCATACCAGTCCATGTATCCATTGACCTTCACCTCTGCTGCACAATGCACTTCACAGATAGTCAGCAGCTGGGATAAGTACTCAAGCTTTGGATAGAGCCTTTGAGCTTTAAGTGCAATCCTTTTGGCACCCAAGAAGTCTTCAGTTTTCAGCTTCCTTAAAGCAATTTCTTTGGCATCTAAGGCCTCTTCTTTGTTGCACTCCATCACACATCTAGCAAATTGTCCCAATAGTCTTTATCATATTGCTACCAGCCTGACATTAGTACCCACTGGCTACCATTCTTTCAAGAACAGACTGTCTCAAAGCAAAGTTGGATCAATCTATGGAACACAAATAGAACTTTAAGTGCATCAAGTCCTGCATGTATACAAAGAACCAAGTATGTTAGCACTGAGAAAACCTCAGTAGCACCAGAAAAATGCAAGGTTGAGAGTGCTGGCATAGAAGTGGATCTCAGATTTGGATCTACCAGAGGGCAGCTTGGCCTTAGCCGCTTGTTGAAATTGAAAGTGCAGACTTAGGATGAAGGTCTAACACCACTACTACTTATAGAGCTTGTTGAAATTGAAAGTGCAAACTTAGGATGAAGGTCCAACACCACTGCTACTTATAAAACAGATGATCTACCTGCTACAGCATATTCCAACCACTAAAGTGGATACTGAACATATTCCTAATACTATGCTATTAGCAGCTGAAAAGTAAATGACAGGAAATAGTAAGATACATGAGCACTAGGCTTAACTATCAGAGTGAAGGATACTATTAATGTGGACATTAATCACCGAGATGAAGATTCAGGATCAACAAATAAACTTGACTGCCACTTACTACATTTAACTTTGCTATTATAAATTTAGTATTAGTAGACTTAGCAAGATATAATAGACATAAGCAACACAACGCAGGTCCAGAGACCTTGTAAATATGACAGATGGACCAGAGACCTTGTAAATATGACAGATGGACATGACTGGACTCGCCATTCTCAGCGATTCAGGTCCAGAGACCTTGTAAATTTGATAGGTGGACACGACTGGAGCAAGCCAGATATAACTAAATTGTGACCAAATATATAAGCGCCAACAGTACAATTACTTGTATCATGCAAGTAGTTGATCCAAATCCGATTATGGTTTAAAAATCCTACATGAGATGCTTTTGATTCACCCATGTGTACTAGGCAGTGCTGGAAACCCTGAAATAATAGGCTAGCTCACACAATAGAAATCTTTTCTCGTGTTCTCTGAAAGGCATACAATGTATAATCTTTTAAGCAATTCTTTCGAAAAAATATTTTATATGCACTGTGCTCAAAATTCCACATGTCCCCCAAAAGGAATTTTGGTCAAATACAACGACTACAGAGGCCAGAATGCATTTTAGAAAAATAGAAAATATATGCCTGTATACAAGCAAATGGACCTTTCTACGAATCCACAGCCACAGCACCTATGACACTCAGGTTAAAGAACCCCAGGTATGTTATCACTCCAGGAGGCCACTGATAATACCCAGAGTCCGCAGAGATTAGCGAGGATCTTGTGGCAATTTAGTTCAGGGCATCAATCGCAAGCTTTTCAAGAACATCCACAGGACAAACCAAGAGGAGCAAATACTACCAAGGCATCCCCCAATTTTCGCCGACGTACAGAAAAGAGTGCCTCGGAAATCATAGATCGGCGCCTAGCATTTGCCTTGCATCTTCTGAGCGCTGCCTGCCTTTTGGAGCTGATTCCACCCACAGTCCCCGCACAAACCCAGAGTAGCCGCGATTGGAAGTGCAGGCCGTACGCGACGGCGACAGGAAAAAGGGGCCGGGTCGGGGCATGGAAGCGGTACCTCCGTACCTGAGCTCGATGGTGGCACGGAGATGGAGCGAGCGGCGGAGGTTCGACTCGAGGCCGGTCGCCGGCGAGACGACGAGGGGGCGCCAGAGCAGGCTGGCGGCCGCCGCCGTGAGGCATCGTTCGATTGGGATGATGATGGGGTTTCGCCGCAGTTCTGAGTACTGACAGCAGGATGGGGCTTAACGGCGGCGCGGAGATGTAGCGAGCGGCGGAGGGTTGAGGCCGGCCGCCGGCGAGACGACGGGGCCACCAGGGAAGGCGGGCAGGAGCGGCGGCGAGGTAGGCTGTAGGCGTAGTAGGCCCGCCGCGTGTTGCCTGTGCACAGCAGTGGGCTGTCGGCCCGGCGCCACTTGGGCCGGAAAACGCCGTAGCGGCCTAGGTGCAGAGGCCCACAAGAAGAAATACAATAACGCAAGGCTCCTGGATTCGGACATCCTCGCCTAGAACGAATTCGGAGTCGACTTCGAGGTATCCGGTCTTCGCCTCTTCGGGACGCAAATCTATATAAGTATATCCATACAAACTAGAGACTGCACTCAGGTCTTGGTAAGTATATGTTCTTGGCAATAGATTGCATTTTGCAACCTGGAAGCGTTCGTCTCCTGCAGATCGAGGCAGTTTGGTCTTCTCTTACATCGTCGTCTTTGCTCCCATGGAAACGTGCAGCAGAGCCGGGATGAGCTTGGTCCTCTCCTACATCTTTGCCCCCATGGAAACGTGCAGCAGAGCCGGGACGGCGATGATGAGCTTGAGCTGCCTGTGCCGTCTGGTCCTGCGAGCTTTGCGCAGGATCCGTGCTTTCTCCGCGGCTTCACCGGAGAGATACAAGATAACAGATGAGCATGTGCGTCCACCATCTATGCAGGAGGCTGCTGCTGCTGCTGTTGACACTGAATCGCCAGAGCTTCCGGTGGACATCCTGATGGACATCTTTGCGCTGCTGGAGATCCCCGACCTGATTCGTGCCGGCTCTGTATGCTCCACGTGGCACGCTGCCTACACCAGCCTGCGCAGCCATTGTTACCAGCGGCGGCGGCGGCTCCAGACGCCGTGCCTCTTGTACACCTCTGAATCCGACGCCGACGACGTCGCCTGCCTCTACAGCCTCGCGGAGAACAGGGTCTACAAGCTCACCCTCCCCGCGCCGCCGATCCGTAGCCGGTACCTGATCGGCTGCTCCAACGGCTGGCTGGTCACCGCCGACGAGAGCTCCGAGCTGCACATTGTCAATCCGATCACCGGCGAGCAGGTCGCGCTCCCGCCGGTGGCCACCATCGAGCAGGTGAAGCCCACCGTTTTCGACGACGAGGCAGGTGCGGTCCTGGAGTACGAGCTGGCACAGTACTACGGAGAGGAGGAGCTTGCCTCTGCAACACCAGTCTGTGCTCCCAACAATCTTCGTGACTACCTCTATGTCAAGGCGTATGTGTTTTCAGTGGATCCATTGGCAGGAGCAGGAGGCTACATTGTGGTCCTAATCCACAATCCTGTTAGTCAGCTCTCGTTTGCTAGGGAGGGAGATTCTCAGTGGACCTGGCTGCCGCCGAGCGCGGCTTATGAAGACTGCATGTATATGGATGGTCTGTTGTATGCGGTAACATCTACCGGCGGAATCGAGGCTTTTGATCTTACTGGCCCTGATGTCGTAAGGAAGGTGATCATGGGCGACACAAAGGACTTTATTTATGAACATCTGTACCTGGTTCAAACACCGTCAGGCGATGTGCTGCAAGTCTGGAGGGAGCAGGAAGTCGTGCCTTGGCAAGATGAGGGTGAGGATGCTCCGGAGCGTGACCTTTCAGAGATCATAACAGAAACTAGGAAAATCATGATACATAAAGTGGACATGGTAGCAAAAGAGCTTGTGCCAGTCAATAGCTTGCACGGCCATGTGTTGTTTCTTGGGCATAGTCTGTCACAGTGTATAAGTGCTCAAGAATATCCACATTTGAAAGAAAACCATGTCTACATGGCCGATGATGAACTATGTATGGCACACTGGAAGAGTAGTAGACGTGATGTAGGGCTTTTCAACTTGGAAGACAATATCACTGAAGAAATTGTTCCTCCTCAATTGTGGTGCAGCTGGCCAGCTCCCATATGGATAACACCCAATCTTACAAATTTTGGGATTGGAATGTAATAGATAGGTACCTGTATTAAAAATATATGTAGCTGTTTTCTGGGCTGCTAATAATTATTTTTTCAAAATGTGACTGTATATTTGTGATCAGCAGAATCAGAATTACGGTTGGATCATTATATGTCAAATTTATTGGAGGATTTCCATGTTTGCAAAATCTGAATTTCTGTCTGAGCTATCAATATGATGCCATTTTATTTTCTTTCTTCTATTGTAAATAGTTCATTCTAGCTGGAAAATAATGAAGATTATGCATGGACCCTCAACTGCTGTAAAATATGTCTTTTTGGTGGGCACTTGTTCTCAAACTTCAGATATCAATTGCTTTAAGAATAAATCTGACATGTTAAAATGTAAATGTATGTTAGTTTAAATACCTTATTATACCATGTAAGTCTGCTTGGGTTTGAAAACAAAATATGATCAAAGTATTGGTCAATATTCTATTTTGGGGACTGTATCACTCACTGTCCAAGAGTTTAATTTGAATTATGGCTTGGTAGCTGATGACAGAAAGCATGGATTTGAGGAACTGAACGAATATAAAATTTGCTGCGAATTCATTTTAATGAAAGCAAGCAAGATGCCTACCTGCCCCCCTCCCCCCCTAAAAAGGGAGACAAACGGATAGAGATCAAACAATGCTGGATGCAGTCATATATGATCTGTTTTTGATACTGTGACAAGCTGATAACATGGTAGAACTGAGGTTAATAAACACGGTCTTCTCATGAAACCTCTGCACCTTTTGATACTGTATTAATTTTTTGCTGCAGAAGGAAGGGCACTAGGAACCCATATGTCAGTAGAATGTATGAGATAGTTCAGTATACAGTTCTAAGAAAACTCTCCTGTCAGGTGGCCAAACATTTGTTTTCTGGTTCGTTGCAATTCTAAGTTTCCAACTCATGTAAACCATGAGTCTATAAAACAGTGTACAGACATTACATATTCCGATAAACTAGTTCTTTTCCTTCAATGCCTGTTGCACTCAACTTGGGCTACCTTCAAGCTTAAGATAAACCAACAATCACAATATATAGGGCAATTAACTGATCTGGTGTTGGAACCTATCGTCAGCAGAATTGACAGTTCTACAGCATTGAAATGTTTGCTCGGGAAAGACATGACCATCATGGGCAACTCATCAGCAACATCTCGAGACAGAGCAGCAGCAGGGCAACTGGGAAGGAATCTCAACATTCGATTGCAACATGGTCGATCTGGGCACCCATATGGTACATCACTAGGCAGGGTAGGTCAATCACAACCACAGATATTTCATTCATGTATCAACGCTATTTTCCTTTCTCGAGCCAAACATATTCTATGGCTCCTAAAACAGCAGAGGTAACAAGACACCAGTACTGACCACAATCACCAGGACTCATAGCACTGTAGCATCATCATACCTATCTATCTTTTAAAGCTACACTTCACACTTGAGCAAGTGAGAAATACACCACAGGGCCAAATGTATCAAAGTGGCAAAGTTGTGCATCCATTCTGTAAACTCAAGCTCCTACAAAGTAACCCAAGTAGCAATTGATGTGTCACATAATAGAATCATGATTCTTGGATTGATCAACGTCCTCAGTAGGGCTGCATCAGCTCTCTGAACAGATAACCACTAAGACATGAAGGCAGGAGCATCCTACACCAAGTGCTAGGCATAAGATTAGGAAGCACAGTAAATAACACAATGCAAAAGGTACACACAAATGAAATGATCCATATAATTTGTCCATGCATATATCAAATTCATTCAAGTCATGTAAATACACAAATGATTTAACTGCAGGTGGTTGCACTGGCACATTTTAAAGTCCAGAGCTAACATTCTAAAGTATACATTCCCAATAATACCTCAAATTCTCATATAAGTGAGTGTTGATTGGTACAGGAAAATGTACCAAATGTGATACATGACTTTGTGATTTATAATACTATAAGATCAAAGTTGGAACAGTTTATATTTCTTGTAAGGTAGGTTGTATGTTAGTCATGATATGATGTACAATTATTCTAAATTCATGGTGTGCCATATATACTCTCACAATTTAGTTCTGGATAGGGCCATTTCAGGATCAAATAACGAAAAAAGTTGACTTTGAGCACAAATTATTCTTTTCTAGTATAAATCCACAAGCTCAAGGCTACTACTACTCATATTGAAGAGAAGGTGACAATGTAATTAGTAAGGTCATTTGATAGTAACTAGAGGTGAAACATGGAAACATGCATGTCTTGAAGTTAATATGAATGAAACTAGAGGAGATGGTAATTCTAATGTGCTGGAGCAACCTGTGTGGGATTTTGCCCAATGCTCTCAGTTGCCATGAGAGGCCTGGTGAGGGTTGAACAGAGAACTGCATAGCCTCTGCTTGCTTTTTGCCCAATGATATAGCAAAGAGATTGTGAAAAAAAAGAGAGATTTTATAGGTCACCCATTGTTCTAACATATGAGCATTGTGGCATTGCAAAAAAAAAAGGAGCTTGGGGAATAGCTGTCAAATGTTTGTCCAGATATGGTGGACTGCTGTAGGAATTTCTGTGATCCAGTTAAAATACCTATTAACTATTAAGAATTTGGTCCCAAAACCCAAATCATAATCCCCAACCCCAAATCCCACCAACAAATCCAAAAAAGGGCTAGAATTTCTTATTATCCTGTCAATTTGAAATATATTCAATTGATGAAAGAATCAAATCCTTTAAGATTAGCAAGTGAAAGTTATGGTGAACATGTGGACACTTGAAATGTTCATGTAAAAACTCAGTTTTCATACAAGAACCAAAATGCACTTAGATACAAACATCACAGGCTAGTAGTGCAGAACAATAATTAGTTGTAAAATTACTTATTTAACTGCATTTACCTTCATGTCATCTTGTGGCACACATATTGGTGTAAACCGATTTTGACGGTTATTCAAGCCTCTAACCAAGCAACCCGTCTTCTGACATGGGATCCCTTTATGTTTATGAACAGCCCTGTTGTGGCTTGTTATCTAACAATTTTTTAAAAAGGAACACATGAGTAATATCCAAATGATAGATAGTTCAATAAGTATTTATTTGTTGAATCTATTACCTCAGAATCATCTTTCTTTGGTCTCTTTATTTTTCTCAAGGTAGCATATCAAACAGTAGATGAAGTTCTTTCTACAAGCCTTAGCCTTTTGATGGTACAGTTGATGTCTCATCATTTCAATCTCATCTTCAGTTATGGTTTCATCAGTCTCATCTTCAGTTATGGTTTCATCAGTCTCTGCCCACTACCAATAGATAAAAAAAAGCATGGTAAATTATATGTGCACTTGACTTAAGTTAAACAAGGAGAACACAATAACTACTGATGAACAAAGGATCAATTTCATTTGCCATTATGCATACGCAGACAAACATATTTTACTTTCATCAAAAACTAAAGCCCATGCAGCCGACGCTTCGAGCCATTCAACAGTAGCACAATCTCAGTAATGTACATCAGCAGCAGATAGAACCGCGGCTGTAACAGGACAGTCGAACAGGTTGGACAATACATGTCTGACACCACCCAACTGAGAAACAATAAAAAACTAAAGCCTGTGCAGGCAGGCGTGCTAATTGGAAAGTGGGAACCACGAAGTAGCAGCAACGATTGAAATTTCAGATTGCCCAATTTTGATGGAATAGCTTTGCATATGACTCTCAGATTTAACAAAATTTGGATGGAATAGCTGAGTTGACTCTGAATAAAAACAGAGAAAAACAGAGAATGCAAACAAACCTGGTGGGGCTGGCGAGGCACTGTGACCTTTTTTTCGCCTCGGCACCGGTCATTAAGGCCGTTCAACCGCCGCCTCGGCACCGGGAGTGGACGCCGCCGCCGGGACCGGGGGTTCTTGGAGTGGCGGGTCGAGTTCGTCACTGTGGACGGCGCCGCCTGGGCCAGGCGATGGAGCGGCTCCACCAGGACCGGTCGAGCCAGCGGCTCCGCATTCTTGGAGTCGAGCTGGTGCGCGGAGTGGGTGGCGGGGGCGCGGCTGGTGGCTGACGGCGCCGCCGGGGTCGGGCGAGCTGGCAGCTCCTCGTTCTTGGAGACGAGCTGAGGCACCGAGCGGGCGGCGGCGGCGGCGCGGCTCGTGGCCGCTTGCGGCACTTCATTTGGACTTTGTGCGGCGCCTTGGTTGTCGATGTCGGCGACATTGATTCTGCGCTCTCCGATGTCGCCGACGCGGGTTCTGCAGCTCCCAATGTCGCCGCCGTCGCGGTTCCGGCGGCGAGATGTTGGTGGTGGTCGATTCTTGGAGCGGACACCATCTGGACGCTTCCGGTCTTCTTTCTTGTCGGCAGCGGACGCGGCTCGACGGAAAAGGAAGTGGCGCAGTAGCGCGCGGCGAATCCAGGCTGCACCAGCGCCGAGGAGCGCCGCGAAGATGGCGGTCCACCTCCGCAAACGGCCCCGGGAGCATCCCCGTCCATTCCGCACGCCCTCATCGTCGGTGCGGACGAGCACGGGCCGAGCACGGGTTCTTCCCGCCGCTTCTTGCAGGTCGTTGAAGCTGTCGGACTTGGGGTTCTTGTTCTTCCGGGTTCTTGGCCGTTAGGAGAGAGAGGAGAGGAGAGGGAGAGGGAGAACGAGAATGAGAGAGGGAGGGGGAATAAATAAGCGTTCCGTGACGTCGGTGCCTCTGTTCCGTTGGGCCGATTGATGCTGTTCGGGGAGGAAGGGGGAAAACAGGCAGGGGAAGAAGGACAGTTATTTTTTTTTCTTCAAAAATAATTTTTTAGGGAGTTTTTTTTACAGGAATTGATAAATTATTATAAAAAGAGCACAACAAATTATTATTATGAGAATACGAAAATTTGAATTTGCCCGTATGTAATACACAATTCTCTTGGCGATTTGTTGCTCAAATATTTATATTACAATCACGTCAATGGTTTAATATATCTTAGAATTTAATTTCATACCATAGCTAAACATACACCATTCTTTGGTTATTTCTTTGATGACACTTCAGTAATTTCTTTAAAATACTTTTTTCACAATAAAAGTTCACATATTATTTTATAGTAAAAAATGTTGTAAATCTATGCATCCATTTTTTTGGAACTAGCAAAAAGCTTCTCTTTCCAATTTATTACTAACCTTCCCATAGTCTTGCGGGTTAGACATAGCTCATGGTGAAACATGGACCACCTAATGCAAAGTATTGTAGCACTGTCCTCAGGAAGGGGGCCACCTGATGAGGATCAAGTACTAGAGGATGCAACTTGGACGAAGTGCCTATCAATTTCTTTGGCCTATGACAACTAGTGAATGGGCTGAAGATCAGAACAACTAGCCTCAAGATGTCTAGGATCCTTAGCCTGATGAAATTCAAGCCCAAGAGCAACCAATGTAGGAGGTGATGGGGACGTGATTCCCGATCTTCCGTTAGGTCCTGGATAACTCTCGTTTTGAGTGGAACGCGACACACCGATCCGGCTTCAGATCAAAAGACCCGAACCCTGCAACCTTAGCACCACGATTCCTCAGGTTATCAATCGTGTCACCAACCGGTTGACCTCGCCAAGAAGGCTAATCCGTGCCTGCGAAACGAAGAACACAAGCAAGAACTTGAAAGAACGCAGCTCAGAAAGTTGGGACAAACTGCAAATGAATGATTAAGTTTTCAAGTTGGGGTTCCACAAACCGATGAACGGCGACTGTCAATGGACAGAATAATCTAAGCAAAACCCAAAACCTAACGACGGCGGCGACTAATGAATATAAAGGTATTAGGGTCGTCGCCTACCCTGGACGTGCCCCCCTAATGGGCTCAAGACGATACACGGCCCAACGGACCAAATAAAGGTGACGCAGCACCTGGACAGATTCTGGACACTGACTTGTTTCGACAATTCCCGTTGATCCCGAAGGAATTTTAACGTGAGACCAGTTGAATTGGCTTCCTTATCAAATTATCTTTCCAACCATAGCTGAACCATCGAAATCGGAGTCCGTATGCGTCCGTGGCGCTGACATTAAGACAGATTGCTCCTGGAGGCCGAGGTAGACTCGAAATCGTGTTGGACAGGACCTCCGGCTTGTGTTGCACGTCCTAGCTGGTCTTCCTCGCCTCCACCCCCTCCTTGAAGTTCCTCATGACCCTCTCCACTGTTCCTAAGCAATATAACATCATTAGGTAGCAATCTATTCTCAAAAGTATGAAACGGATCACTTAAGAACGAACTCACCTATAATTTTAGTTGTCGCATTCGAGCTCGGGTCATTGGCCCTTGCGGTATAGTAGAAGGATCAGTGGTTGTATCCAAAGGAGTGATGTCCTCATCATCCTCCCCCTCTTGAAATGGAGTCGTCCTCGACTCAAGCTCATCTTCTTCTCCCAAGTATGGCTTTAAATCTGCAATGTTAAATGTAGGACTAACCCCAAACTCGGGTGGCAACTCAAGTGTATATGCATTGTCATTTATTTTCTCTATAATCTTGTAAGGACCAGCAGCTCTTGACATTAATTTAGACTTACGCAGCTCTGGAAATCTATCTTTTCTCAAATGCAACCAAACTAAATCACCCGGTTCAAACTTAACTTCTTTTCTACCTTCACTATCCGCAATTTTATACTTTGCATTTATTTTTTCAATATTGGCCTTAGTTGTTTCATGTAACTTAAAAATAAATTCAGCACATGCTTTAGCATCTTATGTGTTCTCTCAGTGGTAGGTAAAGGCAAAAGATCAATGGGAGCACAAGGGTTAAATCCATACACTGCCTGTAAAGGACTTACCTTAGTAGTAGAGTGTTTAGCTCGATTGTATGTAAACTCCACATGTGGTAAACACTCCTCCCACATCTTTAGATTATGCTTCAAAATTGTTCTCAACATGGTGGACAATGTACGATTCATTATCTCAGTTTGACCATCAGTTTGGGGATGACAAGTGGTGGAAAATAGTAACTTTGTCTCCAATTTGTTCCACAAAGTGCGCCAGAAGTGACTTAAAAATTTTGCATCGCGATCTGAAATAATAGTAGAAGACATACCATACAAGCGAACGATTTCTTGAAAGAATAAATCAGTAATATGCACAGCATCGTCGCTTTTATGACAAGGAATAAAATGTGCCATCTTAGAAAAACGATCAACCACCACAAAAACACTATCTCTCCCCCTCTTAGTCCGTGGCAATCCCAAAATAAAATCCGTAGATATATCAGCCCAAGGAATAGAAGGAACAGGAAGAGGCATATACAAACCATGTGGGTTCAACCGCGACTTAGCTTTTTGACATGTAGTGCACTGAGCCACAAACCGCTCTACGTCACGTCTCATGTGTGACCAAAAGAAATGTAGACAGCACCTCCTCAGTTTTCTTAGCTCCAAAATGCCCCATTAACCCGCCTCCATGTGCTTCCTGCAATAACAAAAGACGAACGGAACCAACTGGAATGCATAGGCGGTTAGCTCGAAATAAAAACCCATCTTTTAGAATGTATTTGTTCCATGTATGTCCCTCTTTACAATGATCTATCACGATTTTGAATTCAGCATCATGAGCATATTGTTCTTTTATTGTTTCAAGCCCAAAGATACGACAATCAAGTTGGGACAGCATAGCATATCTTCTAGACAAAGCATCAGCAATAATATTATCCTTCCCTTTTTTGTGTTTGATAATATAAGGAAAAGACTCTATAAATTCAGCCCACTTAGCATGCCGACGGTTCAATTTATTTTGAGTTCTCAGATGTTTTAGTGATTCATGATCAGAGTGAATAACAAACTCTTTAGGCCATAAATAATGTTGCGACATGTCTAATGATCGAACAAGAGAATATAATTCTTTATCATACGTGGAATAATTAAGAACAGGCCCATTCAATTTTTCACTAAAATAAGCAACCGGTTTATCTTCTTGCATTAGAACGGCACCAATGCCAACTCCGCTGGCATCACATTCAAGCTCAAAAGTCTTACCAAAATCAGAAAGTTGTAGCAGCGGCGCATTCGTAAGTTTGTCCTTTAAAAGTGCAAAGGACGCTTCTTGTTCTTCTCCCCAGTGGAAAGCAACACCCTTCTTCGTCAACTCATTTAGTTGGGCTGCAATGGTGCTGAAATCTCTAACAAAGCGGCGGTAAAATTCAGCAAGTCCATGAAAACTTCGCACTTGTGTCACAGTTGTGGGTGTAGGCTAGCTCCGTATTGCCTGCACCTTGGCTTCATCTACCTCAATTCCCCTGCGAAGTCACAACATAGACAAGAAACGAGACTTGTTCGGTGCAAAAAGTGCACTTCTCGAGGTTACCAAATAAAGCGCGACTGCAAAACATCAAAAACAAGACACGGAGATGATTAAGGTGATCATTTAAAGACTTGTTGTATATCAAGATATCATCAAAGTATACCACAACAAATTTACCAATGAAAGGACGTAAAACCTCGTTCATTAATCTCATGAAAGTGCTAGGTGCATTAGTTAACCCAAAAGGCATTACTAACCACTCATACAAGCCGAACTTAGTTTTAAAAGCAGTTTTTCATTTATCACCTAATTTCATTCTTATCTGGTGGTACCCACTTCTCAAGTCTACCTTAGAAAAAATCATAGAACCACTTAACTCGTCAAGCATGTCATCAAGCCTAGGGATAGGGTGACGGTATCTTATGGTGATATTATTAATGGCTCTACAATCAACACACATACGCCAAGAACCATCTTTCTTAGGAACCAAAATGACTGGAACAGCACAAGGACTAAGGCTCTCACATACATACCCGTGGTCCAATAGATCTTGGACTTGACGCTGAATCTCCTTAGTCTCCTCAGGATTGGCACGATATGCAGCTCGGTTTGGCAGGTTCGCTCCTGGAATTAGGTCGATCTAGTGCTCGATCCCTCGAATGGGTGGAAGTCCGGGAGGTACCTCTCGGCGGGGAAAAATGTCCTCGTACTCTGCAAAAGGTTAGTGACGAGAGGGTGGCAAAGCGCTAGCTATATCATTAATTGAAAATAAAGCGTCTTTGCATACCAAAGCATAACATATATCATCGATTTGAGCAAGATCAGATTTATTTGCAAGCATAACAGAATGTTTCAATTTAGCTACTTGCTGCTTATCAGGTGTAGAAGCTTGTTTATTTTCATTTTCAGCAACTCGCTCTCTATCAGCTTGAACAATTTGAGCAGGGGTCATAGGTACCAAAGTAATATTTTTACCCTTGTGCATAAAAGTATATTTATTACTTCTTCCATGATGGATCACATCATTATCAAATTCTCAAGGCCTACCCAATAAAAGAGAACAAGCTTGCATAGGGACCACATCACAATCTATAAAATCAGAATATGTACCAAGGGAGAAGTGTGCACGCGTCTTTGTTTACATTACCTTGGCCTTACCCGAAGTCGTTTAGCCACTGAATATGGTAAGGATGTCGATGTGGACGAGTTGACAATTCAAGTTTCTTTACTAAATCAGAACTCACCAAATTGTTGCTGCTCCCTCCATCATGATGACCCGTGCAAGCCGGTCCTTGATGACGAATAGAGTCCGAAACAAATTGTGGCGCTGGAACTATTCTCCCTTCTTCCAACTGTGTACTAAGAACCTGTTGCACAATGATTGTCTTGCCGATGACCCAGCATCTTCAATGCTCAAAGGCAATTCTACTTCGGAGTTGGGCTGTTCTTCAATTTCATCCTCCACATCGAAGTGCTCACATAGCCTCCATCTTACGTAGCAATATATGTCCGCTTGCTAGGGCAGTCCCACGGCGACATGACCAATCCCATGGCAGCGATGGCATTGAATGGATGAAGAGCGTCCGGTGGAAGCTATCGAAGAAGCACTCTTGGGCGGTTCACGCAAACGAGATTTACCGGTAATTTTGAAGGAGAAGACGCGGATGGAGTTGTTCGCGCCTCATTTCTTTGGAGTTGTTGGAGATGCTCTCGAAGATTTGGGGGCACTCAAACGTTGTCGTCTTGGACGTGAAGGGGCTGCTGTAGTTTCTACCCTTCTGAAGCTGTTGTCGTCCCTGCAATTACTTCTCTGCAAGCATAGCAAGCTGGAACCACTGGTTGGTAGTATTAAAATCTTTATAATCAACGATATCCTGAATTTCACGTCTTAAACCACCATAAAAATGACAAATTTTATCCTCGGAATCCTCCTCTATCCCACAACGCAGCATACCCTTTTGAAGCTCAGCAAAATATTCTTGAACAGACATATCTCCCTGCTCTAAACGTTGTAATTTTTTTTCGTAATTCACGTTTGTAAGAAGGAGGAACAAATCTATCACGCATTGCTGTTTTTAACCCGTCCCATGATAAAGGTTTTAGATCTAAAGTTTGCCACCAGATTATAGCAAAATCTTTAAATTCGCTAGTGGCATGTCTAACCTTATAGCAACCAGGTACTCCATGGGACTCAAATTTTTGTTCTACTGTCATCTCCCAATCAAGATACTCCTCAGCGTCATATTTGCCATGAAAAGGAGGTATGGTAAATTTTACCTTAGCAAAAGGATCATCTTTACCTTCATTGTGTCGCCCTCGAGGTCCTCCTCCCATACCTGTTTTGTTAAATTCTAGCCGTCGACGCAGTTTATTCTCATTTGTGGACCTTTCATCAAGACTACCATCAGGTTTGTAGACTTTATCTTCCTCAATCACTTGGCCGAAATCGAAATCCTCGTTGGCATTGGTCTCGAGCTCTTGAACCTTCCCTGATAGTGTGGATAGGCGCTTGTCCACACCCTCAAAAGAGTAGTTGAGTTCTTTAACTTCCTTCACTAGCTTTTTCATCTGCCGAAGCATCATATCCTTGAATTCCTGCAACTGACTAGACAAAATAGGAACATCGTCTGGCATGGTTAGTTGTCAAAGAAAATCCCTAACAACTATTTATGGGTTACTTGGTGGAATCACACCCTCACTAGACGTCTTACCAAGTTCTTACCGACGTTCTTACAATTGCAAGCAGCAGACGGTAACACACGGTGGGCCGGTTGTGATACACAATGGAGATGTGATACCGCGATTGCAAGGGTCCTTTTTCTGTCTTGATCTGAAGAATATGTGGAGCTTGGAAGGCACAAAAGAAGAGTAATATGTATATATGGCACACAAGTCAAGAACAGAGATAGTAATCTTTGAATTATAGTCCTAAGTACTCCTTCTCGTTCTTTGGTGTCTAGTGCTGCAAGTCCCAGATGTGTGAGGAGAAACAAATATGATGAACAAATATGATGGATGAC
>JADLZL010005341.1:0-22107 GCA_015844335.1 Chrysopogon serrulatus
TCATCAATTATTGCATGAATTAACATGGAAAGAATCATAAAGCATAGTTGTAGGGTTTGATTCTAACGAGTTCCACGAGTTGTGTTGTTCTTAATCATTTTGCAGGTATATCCAATTTTGCCTGAGAATAAAAGTATCTCAAATGATAATTTGGAGTGCATCATTGTGAAGTGCTCGTCGAGATGATCGAAAGCAGACAAATGGTTTGCCCTATTTGGAGTCGGAGTCAAAAGATATCAATTCTACACCGGCCAGTACTAGAAGACTCTAGAAGACACGTGAAGGCGACCCATCAAGGCGAGGCCCACTGTCACGGGGTGGGGGCCGCCCGGGCCACGGGGCCGGCCGGCGCCCCGGAACCCATTCAGGGGCCTGCTTTGACGGACGGCCTCCTACCGCCTTAGGGTTTGCATCTCCACCGTTGCCCAAGTCGGTTTGATCCAACGGCGCACATTCATCCCACCGGGCTATAAATAAAGAGGCAGACCCCCTCCCTGAGGGCACCACATTATTATGGAGATGTAGAGGCGTCCCTCGAATGGATGACCTCTCACCTCTAGAGAATTAGGGCTAGATTTTCCAATGTAGTAGATTAGTTCTAGTTGAGAGTTAGGGAGAGCGGAGCTTCGCTCAGGTTCTAGAGAAGTCTTCAGAGATTTAGTATGTCTTTATATTTATTCTTGTAAGACTTATGCTTTAATATATTTTATTTTCTCTATTTACTTTTATGCATTATATTTGATTGGTTAGTATAGTTGTTATACTTTAGCATAGGATCTCCGCCTGTATTAGGTGCTCTAGTTATTATATGTGATTAGAGTAGTAATCGATAGTGTAGACATGGAGTCTAGGCTATAGGTTACCTGAGATTGCACCCAATCCAACATATAGTTGTGGTAGCCCCAGGTGGTGACAGCCCTGACGGCCGACGTATTCCACTATGTTAGGGTTGGTGTTTGTAGGGCTGTAGTCAGAGCTTCCTAGTCCTTTCTCACCCGTTTCCGTGACTAGTGTTCTGATGTCCCGAAGTGTTATTGTGTGATTGCTATATCTATCCATGAATTAGTTATTATAGAACCCCAGTAATAGAGAAGTATTTAGGAACCTTGAACTCTCCCGTTGTCCTCTCACTTCAGCTATCTACTCTTTTATCATATAATTCTCCTGTGTGTTTGTGTCATTTACGCATAACTTCTATCATTTATCATTTACCCCCTACTCTAGTCTAGTTGGTGTATTAGTTAGTAGATACATGATGGTGAACTATCAATGTCTTCATCTATTGTTTCCCAGTGGTAAAATATAAATAACGATACCTGGAATACTCTCGGTAAAATGCTACAATGGTATTCTGTGCGCTTGCAGAATCTTTCATATTTTAGTTGTGCATAAGAAATACCAACAAGCATTTTTGGTGCCATTGCCAGAGAAACAATTGGCGTAAAGATTTTGATAATGATCTTGATATCGCTAATCTAGTGCGCCACTAGCTTTAGTAGGATTACCTCCTATTTTATTGAGTTGTGGAATAAGCAGGATATCAACCGTTCCAATCTTCTGGTGAAATTTCACAAGAATAAGACATGGGAGATATTGAAGAACCCAGGGTGCCTAAACATTCATGATCCATCAACAATGGAACCCCGCCATCTTACAGGTATGTATAAACATATATATTATTCTAATCATGTGTAGATTGGAGAAGAAAAATTATCATCATATGAATTCAAAGTTATCACATATGACAAGAAAAGATGCTGCACAACTCACAAATACCTTTGTGAGTCATGGTAAGTTTGATCAAGAAAGGTGAGAAAGTCTTGCTCATAGACTCTAAATTTAATGAATAGTTATCTTGTTGCATTTCACTGCATGTTTACTTTGAATAATCTATGCATCTACTCTATCTCATATCAAATCCCAAAGCATGTTTAGTTCTTTGCACACATGCATATCACTTGCATCTCTACTTTAAAAAAATTCTCACCATACATGATCATGCTTTCATCTATTTGAGTAAATCTCTATGTGGTTTCATGCTATCTTTGTTTGCTATAGTATTCTTTGGTTTGGAAGTACTGTACATACTTTCATAGGCTTTTAAATTAAGCATGGTGCTTAGGTTAAATAGCCTACCTTAATCAAATTAGACATAGAGTTTGGTTTAGTTATTGAACTAGAAATTATTGTAGTAGATATTGGATATTTTGTTGGACTAACCGCTATAGGAAACTCTCAAACTCAATTTGGGTAAGTCAAGAGATGAACTCACATCAAGAGATGAATCAAGGCATATGACGATATCTAATAACTTTGCATAAAAGGAATTTAATCCTTTATTGCAAATTACCTTTGCCTTGAACCATGTAAAAGTGCAGCTACCAACAAAAATTCGTTAAAAGAAATCTATGCTAAAATAATCTTAAAAATCTATCCTTTCATTAGCATAGATAAAATTGCATAAATCATAGACCATAACCCACATTCCAAACTTATTGCAATCCTTCGGGTATGTGTCTAACATTTTTTTGCAGGAAAGAAAGAATAAATATCTGATCATGGTTTAAAATGAAAAGATAGGAGAATAGGTGTATATAAGAACTAAGATAGTAAGAAATTAATGAAAGAGCACTTCAACACCTTCTACACTTCACCATGATAGTGGACCAATCCCCTACAAGACATAAGAGAAGAAAATAATAAGAGAAGCAGAAGACTAGAAGAGTGAAAAAGGAGTACAACATATGAGACAAGATGCTCAAGATGCAAACAGGCCATTGAAATCCATCTATCCTTTACCATATGGTGTCATCATGCTCTAGTAATAAAGGTAACATCTTAAAGGTAACTGGTCATCATTTTCTCTTGATCTTGGAGTACACATCATATCACCATTCTCTTTATCTCAATCGTAACCAAATAAGCTCAAATATGATATATCTTATTTTTGAAAGATGATAGTTATGGTATTAATCTTGATAACTGATAAAGATGAATAATCCTTTCATAGGTTAAAACTCCACTCTTTTATCTAGTAAGCTTAAATGTTATATTTATACTTTTGATATTCTCACCCAAGATGTAAATGAACAATGTGAAAAGACATTAATTTTATTGTGCCTAAGGTTAGAGAATGAATAAATTTATGATTCTATTAGTGTTTCCCACCAATAGAGCCTATGCACTTGAGCTCTACCTTGTCTTTATGAGCAGAACACACTTCAAACAAAATGTGGGGAGATTACCCAAATTCTACAAGTGGAAGTTCTAAACCAATGACAATGATGCATATAAGATTCGCTTTAAGATGCTAATATAAAGAAAAGAAGAAGGTGACACCACCATTGGAAGCGCCACTAGTGGAGACACCACCTCAATCCTCATCCTTAGGAGCAAACTAAGGTACTTGATCAATAAACCACTTTGCAAGGAGGAGTCCAGTTCGAAGGACTCAAAACATCGAACCCTCGCCATGAGGTAACATTGGTAGTTATCCATATTTACTTTCTTATATTGCATGGTTTATTTTCTTTTTAGCATGTTTACATTTTTGCACTATCACTGCATCAAGAAAAATAAATAGATGAATATTCATTTATTTTACATCATAAAAAAGCCCCACGTGAAACTCTTGTAGTATAAAAACTATAGGAGTGCTCACTGTGGTGGCCTATAAAATAAAAACATATATCATGCGTGTGTACTTTCTACATATAAACCCATAAAATCCAAAAATATTAACTGAGCATCCTGCTGCAATACTGCTATCTTAAAAATACTTTAAAACCTCCACAACACCCAATCCTATAAAAATGGCCAATCATTAACTATTTATCCTAATACCATTCCACTAGTTTTGGTGTTTTGTGAGAGCTTTCTGCAGGATGACTCTAAGAGCCAGCTCACTTTGGTATCTTCATCCTTATCACTTGAAGAACATCTTTTTCGATACACGCCTAACCCCGTGTGATGGAAGTAACTTTCATGGGTGATGAGATTGAAGTATTCCTAGCAACACTTGCTCTTATAAGCATGAGCTCCTCTGTGAGGACCACTCAGCTTCAACGCTCAACTGCGATAACATCCAGCTTAGGGGAGAGCATCCCCTAGTTATCAGGCAAGTATACCTATGTGATTATCGAGTCTGTCTTATAGTCATAAAATACCAAAAATATATGGGCACATGAAGGTCCATGTTTGTAGAGTCTTTAGTAAAATAAAAAGATGAATAACAATCAAAATCAAATAAATATACTCTAGCTATTTATTAAGGTGTGATCATATAGTGTGTTTACAGTTGTGTCTAGTTATTAAGAGTCAAATAAAAACTGAGGAACAATAAAATTTTATCTTGGAAATGATGAATAGCTGCTCTATTGTAATTTCTTTCCAGTACCTACTTTCAAGCACAAGTTCTCTTAATTAATAATAATGTCTTATAATAAAATTAAATGCATGGGTAGCAAATGCTTGATCTAAGGTCTAAGTAATTGGTGGGTATGATGTGATGATCTCGAGCTACTGTTATCTTGTTCTAAACAACACTAGAGTTCTGGAGATTTACCAATATTAATATGACTAATAATTGCACTAAGTTAAATTAAACTTTATTGACCCTATATGAAGTTATCATGCTATAGAATTGAGATCACTTATACATTCCATTCATTTTTCGTATAAATGCTCATAATTATCTGTTGCTATCCTCTCAAAAGTTTGTTGGAAGACATGTGGCTATGCAAAAGTACCGAGGAAATAAAAAGAGACAAGTGTCCGAAACCTCAAAAGATAGATCCTAAGGAAATAAAAAGGGACAAGTGTCCGGAACCTCAAAAAATGAATATTAGAAAAAAATGGGCATGTGCCCGATAGTAGAATTAGCCTCATAGCCATGTGTCTCTAATAAACAGAAGAGAGTGATAAATTAAAAAAAACCGATCGACTCCATTTTCCATACACATGCACTTCTCGATTCAACGGTGTGATTGACTTTCTCTATGGATCCTTTGTTTAATTTGATAACAATATGTTTCTAAGCTTTTGAAAAAAAAATCATGAAAACTCCAGATTAAAAGGTGAAGTAAAAAAACTAGAGACATAGTACTTGATTTGATCGTTCTATCTTCTAGTTACTCAAGATCCAAGGTAAGAGCAATAAGCCCCAAGATGAATAATATGATATATTTGTTCTAAATTAAAAGGAGAATTTTTGTTTGAAGGTATGTGTACTTGTTGGAAGTGAAAACATTGCAGCAACTCCTGATCCATTGTTGAGTTTGGCTTTGCTAAGAGACTAGCAAAGGTTAAGCTTGGGGGAACTTATTGATGGTCCTTAATGCCTATTTTATATCATTAATTATTGCATGAATTAACATGAAAAGAATCATAAAGCATAGTTGTAGGGTTTGATTCTAACGAGTTCCACGAGTTGTGTTGTTCTTGATCGTTTTTGCAGGAATATCTAATTTTGCAAAGAATAAAAGTATCTCAAATGATAATTTGGAGTGCATCATTGTGAAGAGCTCGTCGAGACGATCGAAATGGACATATGGTTTGCCCTATTTGGAGTCCGGAGTTAAAAGATATCAATTCTACACTGAAACCAACACTAGAAGACTCTAAAAGACACGTGAAGGCGACCCACCGAAGGCGGGGCCCACCTGTCACAGGGTGGGTCCGTCCGGTGCCACCTCGGGGCCGGCCGGCGCCCTCCGGAGCCCATTCGGGGCCTGCTTCGACAGACGGCCTCCTACCGCCTTAGAGTTTACATCTCCACCGTTGCCCAAGTCGGTTTGATCCAACGACGCACGTTCATCCCACCGGGCTATAAATAAAGAGGCAGACCCCCTCCCTGAGGGCACCACATTATTATGGAGATGTAGAGGCGTCCCTCGAATGGATGACCTCTCACCTCTAGAGAATTAGGGCTAGACTTTTCAATGTAGTAGATTAGTTCTAGTTGAGAGTTAGGGAGAGCGGAGCTTCTCTCGGGTTCTAGAGAAGTCTTCAGAGATTTGGTATGTCTTTATATTTATTCTTGTAAGACTTATGCTTTAATATATTTTATCTTCTCTATTTACTTTTATGCATTATATTTGATTGGTTAGTATAGTTGTTATACTTTAGCATAGGATCTTCGCCTGTATTAGGTGCTCTAGTTATTATATGTGATTAGAGTAGTAATCGATAGTGTAGACATGGAGTCTAGGCTATAGATTACCCGAGATTGCACCCAATCCAACATATAGTTGTGGTAGCCCTAGGTGGTGATAGCCACGACGGGCGTATTCCACCATGTTAGGGTTGGTGTTTGTAGGACCGTAGTCGAAGCTTCCTAGTCCTTTCTCACCCGTTTCCGTGACTAGTGTTCTGATGTCCCGAAGTGTTATTGTGTGATTGCTATATCTATCCATGAATTAGTTATTATAGAACCCCAGTAATAGAGAAGTATTTAGGAACCTTAAACTCGCCTGTTGTCCTCTCACTTTAGCTATCTACTCTTTTATCATATAATTCTCCTGTGTGTTTGTGTCATTTATGCATAACTCCTATCATTTATCATTTACCCCCTACTCTAGTCTAGTTGGTGTATTAGTTAGTAGATACATAATGGTGAACTATCAATGTCTTCATCCATTGTTTCCCAGTGGTAAAATATAAAAAACGATACCTGGAATACTCCCGGTAAAATGCTACAATGGTATTCTGTGCGCTTGCAGAATCTTTCATATTTTAGTTGTGCATAAGAAATACCAACATAATCCATGTGGTTGGGTAAAGGTGGTGATAAAAAGGAAAATAAAAGATATGGATGAACTTGGTTCGATTCTAGAACAGCTACCGTTCCACGGCAACGGCGCTAGAAAGCTTGTTGGTATATTATAACGCAAACAAAAAAGATATACAAGCGCACAGATACCGCTGTAGCTTTCACCTAAGAGTATTCCAAGGTATCGATTTTTCACGAGGAACGCGAAGTGTACTAGTATCGAATCAAGAACATCCAAAGATAGAAAAGATAAATGTTTTTAGTGGGTAGAGAGGGGTTGTCTAAGATCAACTAGATAACTATTGGTATATTTAATGCACACAGAACAATCAAAGAGATAAATCCGCAAGTGCATAGATACCGCTGTAGCTTTCACCTAAGAGTATTCCAAGGTATTGAATTTCCACGAGGAATACAAAGTGAACTAGAAACGAATCAAGAACGTTCAAGGATAGAGAAGATAAATATTTTTGGTGGGTAGAGAGGGGTTATCTAAGGTGATCTAGATAACTAAGAATCAAACTTACGATACTTGTCTACTTTGGAGCAACAGTACCTTTCCAACTCTCGAATAAGACTGGGAACAAGGTAGTTGGGGAAGGCTGCCAAAAGCTCAATGAAATACCAACTCTGACGTGATGGAATATGAAGGCCAAGAAAGCTGTCACCTCTGAAGGCTACCATAACTAACCATAAGAATTGGGCGCAAACTCAGGTAAACCCTAACCTAGACACAATGTCTACGCTAACGATTATTACTCTAGTCACTTACGCTAACTAGAGCACTCAATACGAGCTAAGATCTTGTAAACAAAGTAAAGTAAGAACAAAACTTAATCAAATAGAAGACTTAGAGTTACCAACTGAAGAACTTAAAGATGAACTATCTCCGTAGAGGTACAAAGTTGAGGAAGATCCGACAAGCCGGCTCCTCTTCTACTTCTTCCTCTCCTCTCTCCCTATTTTCTAATTACAAGAGCTCTAATGAGCTAGGGCTTCTAGCTCTCCAAATGAATTGAGATAGAATGAATTAGGGTTTCCCTGGGGATGTCTGGCCCTATATTTATAGTCCGGTGGGATGCACGATAGCCGTTTGATCAAACTGACTTAAGGTACGGTGGATATTGACCCTCAAAGACGGTGGAGGAAGCTTCCAGAAGGGCGTAGGAAGTTCTTTTAGGGAGAGGCCGCCCGGCATTTTTCCTCAGGCCGGCCGACCGTACCATGTGGACCCCCGCGCTTCGCTTCGTTCTAGTGTTTTCTAGATGTGCGGGGTTTCGTTGGCGTCAAGTTTCGTTACTCTATTTGATAGTTAGGCCACTTTCTGTAGTTTTCTGGAACAATCCCTGCAAAATAATAATTCACCAAAACTCATGAAATTTGTCAGATAAAATCCTAGACTTCTCTATTTGCAAGTGTATTGACCATTTATCATGTTTATTGCACTATTAAATGTTGACTCTATCCACCATCAACAAGCTCCCCTAAGCTTGCCCTTTGCTAGTCCCTTAGCAAAGCCTAACTACTAAACTTGGATCAGAAGTTGCCACAATGCTTTCACACCTTAAAAGTACACATGCCTTCAAATAAAAATTCTCCTCCGGATTAGACAAAATTGCTCTAACTTTTAAACTTACCCATTTTACCTTTAACTATGGAGCTTTTCAACCTTTGCATGGGTCTTGAGTAATTGAAAGATAGAACAATCTAGTCAAGCACTATGTCTCAAATTCTTTACTCAACCAATATTCTGGAGTTTTGTAAGTTTTCGAAATAAAACTCAGACCTTAATCGTATGACACCCTCAAGTCTCTTATTGTATGTGGTATTTATAGATCTCACTGAGGCTTTAATGATGTCATGCCTTTCTACAGCTAAGGATTATAGTGGAGTTTATAGGAGTGGCATTAAAACAAGGATGAGCATACTTGTAATTTATATATTGTAAAGTCAAACAATGGATCCAAAGAGAATCAAGTCATACAATCAAACCAAGATGTGCATGTGTATGGAATATGGTGAATAGGTGAATATATGGTGGCTAATCCTAATTCTACTTTTGCTCTTTGGAAATAAATCTCTCTCTTGGACTTAGAATTCTCACGGGAAAACATGAGCTATCTTTGTTCTTTTTTTTTTCTTTTTCTTTTCTTTCTTTCTTTTTTTTTCAGGGAGGCGGACATCTAAGTACCCATTGTTTTAATTGCTTGGACATTTATCCATTTTTTTAACTCCCTCTTCTTTTTCAATACTTTTTCCTTTTTATATAGCCACATGCATCCTTTAAATACAATAAATGATTGGAGAGATAACAATAAAAACTCAGAGCATTTAACAGAGGTTGTCCTATAGGATATATTTTTAGGTGTTTAACTCCCAGTGTAAGAGAAAAATATTTTTAAGGTGGATCTGGATAAAAATAGAAAATGATTGCACTTACTCCTAGGGTAGGAGCAATGCATATGTAAGTGGAGTGTGTAAGTGATCTTGATTTTAAAAGCCTGACAAGACTCTTATAAGGTATACAACAAAGGTTGACTGAACTCAATGCAAAGCAAGCAGCATAAATGAGCAAAAGTTTCCTATTCTAAATATGTATCATATATAGCTTTGGTAGGAATTCAACTTTGTCATACAAGAGCTCATCATGTAATATTTTTAGTTTTCAAAAAATAAATCTCCAGAACTTAGTATTGCTAGGAACAACATAAATAGCAGCTCAGACTTTCTCATATCATATCCCTCAATCACCTAGACTTAGCTTAAGCATATGCCTCCACAAGTTTCAGGTTCAGAGTAAATTCTTATATCAAAACAGTCATATCCAAAACTCAGGAGAATTTAAGGTTGAAAACTAGGCACTTGAAAGGAATTACGATAGAGCAACTATTCATTATTTCCAATTCTTCAGTTTTTATTTGACTCTTAACAAACTATATAGAATTGTGAATACACTCTATGATCACGCCTTAATAAATAACTAAAGTATCTTTATTTGGTTTTAATAATTATTTATCTTTTTATTTCTTTTTAGACTAATGGACTCATAAAAGACTCTATAAACGTGGACCTTCATGTGCCTATATATTTTTGGTATTTTATGACTATAAGATAGACTCAATAATCGCATAGGCATACTTACCTGATAACTAGGGGATGCCCTCCCTCAAGCTAGATATTTGCTTAGCTTTTGTTCATTCTTGTGGCCTACATGTTAAATCTCACTCTTCTTCAAACTTCTAAATCCTGCAAAACTCAAATAGACACAAAACTCGTGGAATAGATTAAATGTTAGGCATAGGAGTTTCAGTTGTCCAGAGTCCTGGTGATTGAATTTTTTTAGATAGGATCATTAAATTGTAGAAATTCAATCATATATATCTCTTCTACGTTTTCAGTTTCAAGGAATATTTTCAATCGTTGGCCATTTACCTTGAAGATATTACCTGTGTGGTCTTGAATTGTAATAGCACCATGTGATGAGGTTTTAATTACCTTGAATGGTCCTTCCCATTTGCTTCGAAGTTTTCTATGGCAAAAGAGCTTTACTCTTGAATTGAACAGCAGGACTTTGTCTCCAGGCCTAAACTCCTTATGCTTGATTCTCTTATCATGCCATCTTTTTGTTCTTTCTTTGTAAATCTTGAAGTTATGATAAGCCTTCTCTCTCCATTCTTCAAGCTCAGATATTTGCATTTGACGATTCTTGCCAGCAAGATGAAAATCTATGTTCCATTTCTTGATTGCCTAGTGAGCTTTAAATTCTAATTCAACAGGAAAGTGACATATTTTACCATATACAGGCTGATAAGGTGTCATGCCTATGGGTGTCTTGTATGCAGCTCAGTAAGCCCATAGTGCATTAGAAAGCTTGTATTTCCACTTCTTGCCCATCTCATCCACGGTCTTCTGTAGAATGTTCTAAATTTGCTTATTTGATGTTTCAGCTTGACCACTTGTTTGAGGATGGTATGGAGTTGCAATGTTGTGTTTGACTCCATTTTTCTGCTAAGAACTCTCAGAATCTCTTGTCAATGAAATATGGTCCTCTATCACTTATGACCAATCTAGGCATTCCGAAACGTAGAAATATTACTTCGTTGAACATCTTCTTAGAGTGCTTGGAGTCGGCGGCTCGGCATGGTAATGCTTCTACCCATTTGGACACGTAGTCAACTGCCACCAAAATATATTCTGCATCTCCTGACTTTGGGAGTGGTCCCATGAAATCAATTCCCCAGACATCAAACAATTCTACCTGGAGGTTGTTCGTGAGTGGCATAGCATCCCGAGTATTGATGTTTCCGTGCTTATGGCATCTGAGACATCTTCTAACAAACTCCTTTGTATCTTGATACATCGTTGGCCAAAAGAATCCGCTTTGCCAAATCTTAGCATGTGTACGGAATGCCCCATAATGTCCTCCATAAGGTGATGTATGACATCTCTCAATGATTTTTATGCCTTCAACTATTGGGAACACCTCCATAGCAACCCCTTGGCACAGACCCTGTAAACATATAGATCGTCCCACAAGTGGATACGACTTTCATACTTAAGCTTTCTCTTGTCTTCCTCTGGTAGAACATAACCTGCAACCATATAGTTGACAATATTTGCGTACCAAGGATCGGAGTCTGTTACCACGAGGAGAGTGTCATCCCTTAGATAGTCATTAATAGATAGCTCATATGTGCCTTTATATTGAAGTCTAGATAAGTGGTCAGCTACTGAATTTTCTACTCCTTTCTTATCTCGTATTTCTATATCAAATTTTTGGAGCAGAAGAATCCACCGGATTAACCGAGGCTTAGCATCTTTCTTAGTGAGGAGGTATATAAGTGTAGCATGATCTGAATAAATTATTACTTTTGCTCCCACTAAGTAAGATCTAAACTTGTCTATTGCAAAGACTACTGCCAATATCTCTTTTTCAGTGGTAGCATAATTGAGCTGTGGCCCAGACAAAGTTTTGCTAACATAGGATATAGCGTAATGTTTCTTTTCTTTGGTTTGCCCTAAAACAGCACCAACTACAAAGTCGCTAGCATCACACATGTTCTCGAAGGGTAAACTCTAATCAGGTGGTTGGATAATTAGAGCTGAAACTAGTGCCCTCTTAAGAATTTTAAAGGCTTCAAGACACTCAGTGTTTAAAAGGAAAGGTACATCTTTAGCTAGGAGGCTAGTCAGGGGTCTAGCAATTTGAGAAAAGTTTTTAATGAAACGCCTCTAGAACCCTGCGTGGCCTAAAAAGCTACGAATGCCTTTCACATTCATGGGAGGTGGAAGTTGTTCAATAACTTCAATCTTTGCTCTATCCACTTCTATCGCACGTTTGGACACCTTGTGTCCTAGCACTATTCCTTCCCAAACCATAAAATGACATTTTTCCTAATTCAGGACTAAGTGCTTTTCTTCATACCGCTGTAAGACCATGTCTAAATTCTCTAAACATTCATCAAAGGGTTTGCCATAGACAGTAAAGTCATCCATGAATACCTCCATGATTTTCTCGATCATATCAGAGAAAATAGACATCATGCACCATTGAAAAGAAGCTGGAGCATTACATAACCCAAATGACATTCGTCGATATGCATAAGTTCCATATGGGCATGTGAAAGTGGTTTTACTTTGATCATCTGGGTGGATTGGGATTTGATGATATCCAGAATACCCGTCAAGGAAACAAAAGAAAGAGTGATTTGCAACCCATTCCAACATTTTATCAATGAAGGGTAACGGAAAGTGGTCTTTCTTTGTAGCCTTGTTAAGTTTTTGATAGTCAATGCACATATGCCACCCAGTGATAGTACGTTGAGGGATGAGCTCATTCTTCTCATTTCTAATGACCATCATTCCTTCTTTCTTTGGCACAACTTGGACAGGGCTAACCCACTCACTATGAGGTACGGGATAAATAATTCTAGCATGTAAAAGCTTAAGGACCTCTTTCTTAACAACTTCTCGCATGGCGTTGTTAAGTCTCCTCTGTGGTTCCCTCGATGGTGAAGAATTAGGATCAATGGGAATACGATGAGTGCAGAGAATGGGACTAATTCCCTTGAGGTCTTGGAGTGAGTAGCCTATGGCTGGTTTATGTCTCTCCAGGACAGCTATAAGTTGATGAGTTTCTTCTTAAGAAAGCTTATCACTTATGATCACGGGAGTTTCTCGGTTATTATTGAGAAAGACATATTTTAAGCTAGAAGAAAGGGGTTTTAGCTCAACAGAGGGTTGTGGTAGCTCCTCTATTTCCTCTAACTTGATAGGCTCTGCCAACTCTTCCTCTTCTTGAATAAAGTGTTCATCATCGAGAGTTGGTTGGGCCATGTCTTCTAAGGATGCCATTAAGACTTCCTCAATAGGGTCTGGTTCAGGTTTGGATTCTACAATTGCATTATTCGAGCGTGCTAGCAAGATGGTGATAGGAGGACTTCCTAGTTTTATATCTAAGAGACCCTGATTTGGTCTTTCTTGAAAGAGTGTCTCAAAAGGTACACCAATCAAGATGGATTTGGCTGAGATGTCAAAGATATGAAAATCTAGACGATACTCAGAACTTTGTATTCGTAATGGAATAGACCTTATGACCCCATAACTTTTAAAAGTAACTCCAGAAGGAATTCGTAAAAGCTTATGAGATGGGATCACAAACTCATTGAGGAAAAGTTGTTCGGCTAACACTTTTGAAATAATATTCATCCCAACGGTTGGACTGTAGTAACCTGCTATGGTGGTTCCCTTAAGGATGAAAGTGATAACATCTGAGAGGGCATTGATTCGGGCTACCTCAGTGGATAACTCCGCTTCTGCCAACCACTCATGACTCATGATGGCTGATAGTCCTTTAATATGTTCCATAAGGAATGAATCATTATTTGAGCCATCATTGTCCTCATATGACACAGAGTGTGCCAGAGGCTTTACTTGAACTGGTAAATTCGAGGCATTGCCAAAATCTTTGAAAAGACCATCCTCAATTTCAAATGCGAACATGGAAGGATGAGGTCCATCATCTTCCTGAATGTGTTGTGTTTCCTCAATTGGAGATTCTTTAACAACCAAATCATCTATAGGATTTGAAGGAATTTCGGATTCGGTTATGTCTGATTCCTTTTGTTGGTCGGGGCTTGGCTTGACTTCTCTTCAGGAAATTCATCAAAGATACCAGTGTAAGGGGTGTTTTCAAGGATTTTCTCTAATATGGCTTTCCCCTCACTCATGGTGTTGTGCGAGAATGAACCTCCAGAAGATAAGTCAAGATGTAGAGCAGCTTCCTTGTTAAGACCAAAATGAAAGTGGAAAAGAAGCACATGGTCTGGTAAGTGAAGGGTTGGACCAGTATTGATAAGACTTAAGAACCTAGCCCAAATTGCTCCTAATGTCTCCTTCTCCTTTTGTTTAAAGGTAAGAACTTCTATTCGAAGAGTGGCGATCCGAGAAAGAGGGAAGAAAACAAGACAAAATTTGTCTCAAGTTCATCCCAATTTCTTTTCACTCCTCCTACAGTACGAGCATACCACTATTTTGCTCTTCCCAAAAGGGAGAACGGAAATAATTTTCAATTAATGGTCTCTTGTGTCATGCCAGCAATATTCAAGCAAGAAAACAATTGCTCAAATTCTATAAGATGGGTGTATGGATTTTCATCTTCTAATCCAGAGAACGATTGCTCCCGAAACATGGCTATAAAAGCAGGGCGAAGCACATAGCCATCAGCAAGTATAGGATGTGATGATGGTGGAGGCTCCAATAACTCACCCTTTGGAGCTGAAAATTGAAAGATAGGCGTGGAATTCATGTGGTAGGGTAAAGTGTGGTAAAAACAAAATTAAAAGATACACGGATGAACTTGGCTCGATCCTAGAATAGCTACCGTTCCCCGACAACGGCGCCAGAAAGCTTGTTGGTATATTTAACGCACATAGAATAATCGAAGAGATAAATCCGCAAGCGCACGGATACCGCTGTAGCTTTCACCTAAGAGTATTCCAAGGTATCGAATTTCCATGAGGAACACGAAATGAACTAGAAACGAATCAAGAACGTCCAAGGATAGAGAAGATAAATGTTTTTAGTGGGTAGAGAGGTGTTGGTATTTTTAACTGCACTCCATTAAATAAGTTTTAAGTAGGATTATCCGCAAGCGCACAGATATCATACCAGTGTCACATTTTACCCGGAGGTTTTAAATATCGTATCCACAGGGAACAGTTGTGATGATGACAACGTCTATAGACTTAATCCTACAATTAGGCTAGATCATATCAAGAAAAAGGAAATAGCTAATGTACTCTAGTTCTGACTTCGGTAAACTTTGTATAATATCGTCTTATCGGACAAGTGACCTGAATAGGAGAAGAAACAGAGTAATCTTCCTACCAGACACCTATAAGCCTATCAGTCCTATCAACGGGAAGTGGACTACAGAGGATTCAACGTAGCTATAAAGTCACCTACGCGAGCTACCACTATCCGGCTGATCAGGGGACATTCACAAGTAAATCTAGCCTAGGCACCACGCCTACACTATGAAATACTACTTCAACCAAGTAATGACCAAGATCAAAGCCCTCAATATGAGATGTGAACCAAAGAATGAATAAGAACAAGTTGCTTACTTAAATCGGAATGGTAAATACAAAAGTACCTCAGAACGCAGCTCCGGGTGAGGGAGCTGAATCCAAAAGAATACAGCCACGAAGAAGCGCCGACATGCCGGAACTCCTCCAGAATCTCTACTCCTCTACTCAATCTCTCTAATCTCTAAACAAGACTAGATCTAGAAGAACTAGTCTCTCCTAATTGCTACATCTAGATGAACTAGATCTAGATGAGCTAGAACTAGATCAACTAGAGGGACCCTAACCCTAATTTTGTAGAGAATATGAAGCACCGGGGTGTAGAATGCCTCTAGGAGGGGCCTTGGGGCGTCATTATATAGGCCGAGGTGGAGTAGGGGCAAGGAACCGCCACGTCGGCGATCCGCGTCTTCATCTCATGTGCACCATCGGATCAAACCGACCTAAAATCGACGTAGGGATGCTTTGATTGGCTTCAAGGAACCGTGGGAGGAAGACTCGGAAGGCGGCGGCCATTGGTGGAATTAGGGCGCCCGGCCGGCCAGGAGGGTGGGGCCGGCCGGCCCCAGGCTCCATTGCGGGCCCGGGCTGCTTCGGTGTCTTCTCGAACCTTCTTGATCCTGTTGGCGGTGTAGTTGCGTCGCGGTTAAGTTTCGTGGTAAATTTGCACTTAAATCCCTCTTTTTGTCTTTTTCGGAAAATTCCTAGAAATTTCACAAATCACCAAAACTCGTGGAAATTGTCGGTTAAAACCCTATACTAGTGTGTTTTCATGTTCTTCTTCGGGTTTAAAGTGCTAGTAAAAGTTGACGTTAACAACCGTCAACAATAACCCCCAAGCTTACCTTTTGCTAGTCCCTTGGCAAACAACCTAGATCTAATTAATAATAATCTTGGATCGGGGAGTTCTTTGCAATACTTTTATTTCTTTTTTTAAGCTCAATTGCTTTTAAACATAAATTTTTCTTCGGCTTAGACAAAAGCTGCTCTAACTTCCAAACTTACCCATTTTACCTTTAATCATAGAGCTTTACAGCTTTTGCATAAATCTTGAGCAATCGAAAGATAGAACAATCAAGTCAAGCACTATGTCTCAAATTCTTTCTGAGTACCAATATTAGGAGTTTTGTAAATTTTCACAATAAAACTCGAGCTTAATTGTATGACACCGTCAAGTCTCTTATTATATGTGGTATTTATGGATCTTCTTGAGACATTAATAATGTCATGCCTTCCTACAACTAAGGATCATAGTGGAGCTTATAGGAGTGGCAATAACAAGGATGAGCATACTTGCAATTCATATATTGTAAAGTCAAACAACGGATCAACAGAGAATCGAGGCATTCAATCAAATCAAGATGTGCATGTGTATGGAAATATGGTAGATAGGTGTATATATGGTATTTAGTGGCTAATCCTAATTCTACTTTTGCTCTTTGAAAATAACTCCCTCCTTGGAACTTTTTTCGCGGGAAAACATGGGCTATCTTTATTCTCTCTTCTTTTTTTTCTTTTCTTTTTTTTTAATTTGGGAGGCGGGCATCTATGTACCCATTGTTTTAATCTTTGGGACACTTGTCCATCTTTTACTCCCATTTTTTTTTTTTTTTTCAATACTTTTACATAGCCACATGCATCCTTTGAATATAAATAATTGGAGAGATAATGATAAGAATTTAGAGCAATTAAATGGGGGTTGTCCTATAGGGTATATTTTAAGGTGTTCACTCCTAATATAGGAGAAAAATATTTTTAAGGTGGATCTGGATAAAAGTGAAAATGACTGTGCTTATTCCCATAGTAGGAACAATGCATATGTGGGTGGAGTGCGTAAGTGATCTTGATTTTAAAAGCATGACAAGACTCTCATAAGGTATACAACAATGGTTGACTAAACTCAATGTAGAACAAGCAGCATGAATGCGCAAATATTTTCCTAACTCTAAATGTATCATATATGGCTTTGGTAGGAATTTAAACTTTGTCATACAAGAGCTCATCATGTAAGATTTCAGGTTTTTTAAAGTAAATCTCTAGAACTTAGTAATGCTAGGAATAAGATAAATAGCAACTTAGACCTTCATGTATCATATCAATCAATTACTTAGACTTTAGCTTAAGCATATGCCTCCACAAATTTTAGGTTCAGAGTAAATTCTTATATCAAAGTAGTCATGTCCAAAACTTAGAAGAATCCATGGTTAAAAACTAGGCACTTGAAAGGAATTATAGTAGAGCAACTATTCATCATTTCCACTTTAAAAGATTAGAGAGAGAGTTCTTCAAACATACTTTAATTATTAAATCTAACACACACTATAGCTTACTAAAATAAAACTAATAGTAAAGACATACCTTAATCACGATGATAACGGGGGTGCGTCTCCCCCAAGCTAATCTCTTCGATCGCGTCGAGCCTTCATGTGCCCGAATATTTTTTTGTGTTTTTCTTAATTAAGGGTGAGCCTTCATGTGCTCACATATTTTTGGTATTTTTAAATTTTTCTATGATACTATTGTGAACCTTCATGTGCTCACATATTTTTAGTATTTTATGACTATATAAAGTAGACTCGATAATCGCCTAGGTATAGTTACCTGATAACTAGGGGATGCTCCTCCCCCAAGCTAGATGTTTGCAATACTTGGTGTTGATGATCTTGAGTGAGCTAACCCGTAGCTTGATCTGGTGGATGCCACTAATAGACTCTCTCCTTGTCATAATGTTGTTCCTGCATAATTATACTCCAACAAGAAAACCAGAACTCGAGGCTTGAATTTAATAAGAGGTTAGTGACCAGCCAATAAGTAATAGATTATTCTTTGAGTTGATTTCAAATTAACAAGTTTTAGCAGGATTCTCTTTTTTTTTAGGATTTTCTAGTTTAATTATGCAGAAATTAAATGTGTGCATGATATGTATATAGTTGTATTTTTATGCCTCCATAGAAAATATTTATTCTTATGGGGCTTTGGCTTTTTTTTCATAATGCAAGAAAGTAAATACAGAAACTGTTATTATTATTATTTGCCACCACAGCAAATATTCCTATAGGGTTACCATAAGTTTATTCACGTGGGGATTTCAATATTTTATAATGCAAGATAAATGAAGCAATAAATTTTTTTTTTTTATTTTCTTTTTAATACTTATGAAGATGAATATGAAATTATTAATATAGATATGAATACTAATTAATTAGATAACTACCATATTATCTTATGGCAAGGGTACAAAATTTAAAATTTACCGATAGGTCTACTTCTTCCACTCTTGTGTATCTCCCCATCTTGAGAGATGGCGGTCGTGATGGTTGCATACCTCTAATGATGATGATGTCACCTTTGTTTTGTTTTTTTTTTTTTGATTTGGCCAATAGGTTGAAGTAGAGCTTTAATAGTAGCTGGCAGCATCTTGCTCAGTGTGCATGCTCATAGAACTTTCACTTGTAGAATTAATAAACTTTGCTCGACGTGTTGTCCTGTTTGCAAAACCAAGGCAGAGATCAAGTGCATAGGCTCTGCTGGTGGAAAAAACACCAACAGAACCAAATCTATTTTTTTATTTATTTTTCTCTATCCTTAGGCACATTGAACAAGATAAAGTTGATGTTACATGATTTGTTTATTTATAAGTGGTAAGATCAAAAGATTAAACATTTAATTTTACATGGCAGAAAAGAACGAAATTGCTTAACCAATGGAAGGAATGTCTATCTATAAATTTTTTCTCATGAGTATGACTGTCGTCATCCCAAGATTGAATATAATGTTTTAACTTGTTTGGTTAAAACTGAGATTAAGAGAACGGTGCCATGAACAATCTTAAAAGACAGATCATATTGAGTTAATCAGGTTGATCAATTTAAGTTGTAACTCTAACATGTTTGTGTTTTGATTTAAGTGCACAGCAAGTTCAAGAGAAGAGCAGTGACCACTTACCTTAGAATATTACCTTCGTTATTAGAGCGTGATAGCACTAAGTGATGAAGGATAAATGACTGGTGGTCCTTCCTCTTAAATCTTGAGTTGCTCATAGACATCTTATCTCCTCTGTTGCATCTATTCTTTTGCCATCTTTTGCTTCTTTGATCTTTTGACTCTTTTCACTCCAGTTATTATTATGCCTGCAATAGATTAGTGGACAACACATACTCGAAGGAGTATATAGATTTTGAACACAGGTTGCTTGTCCAGTATTTTATTTTATTTTGTCTATGCTAATGAAAAGATAATATTAATATTGTTTAGTATAAATCATATTTTATACAGACATAGCCCGAGGCAAAGTAACTTGTAGCAGAAGATAAAGTGAATGAATCATTAATGCTCACAGTTCTTTTATTCATGATGAATTATTTGTGTCTTCCTCTACAAAGTTATTAAAGTTCAGCATGTACTCTGTCTCATCTCTAATTTAAATTTATCTCATGACTTACCCAAATTAATTTTAAAAAAAATTCCAACAGGGGTTAGTCCACAAAATATCAATGTCTACCACAATAATTTCTAGTTCAATAACCAAGCTAGACTTCATGTCTAATTTTAGTTAAGGAAGGCTATTTAACCTAAGCACCACGCTTAATTTAGAAAGCCTTTAGAATTATCCATATGTAGTACTTCTAAACCAAAACTTACTATAGCAGATAAAGAAAACATGAAAGCACTTATAGAGATTTTATTAAGATAGAGATGAAAGAGTATAATTATTATTCAATATTTTCAGCATAAATTAAAAGGTAGAGACAACCATTATTAGCAATATGGTTTAAGATTTTTCAAATAAGCCCATTCCCCAATCTTGAATTTTGCAAAGTAAATGTAAGCTTGAGTGGATGTAATTCAAAATTGCATAATGGTTGTTTTGACATACTTGGTGCTGCCATTAATCATTTTCTTACTTTGAACCTAGAATGGTTAGTGACAAAATACCCAAAGGAATATTTTGATAATTATAACTCTGCTCAATTCACAAGGGTATAACAAAGGTGCAAGCTCAATTCATCATTTTTTTTAAGAGTAGTTATTTTGGGACACAAGGTTGTTCTTAGAAAACCTTCTAATTATTGTACTTCGAGTTGGTGAGGTGGTTTCCTCTAGAACATTAGCCTTTGTGCACCTTTATCAAGATTACAACGAGATCTTTAATATTTATGATAAACATATACATCTACAACCACCCTCTTAATGATTTTATGAACAGGTAAAATAAAGGGGTTAAAGATCTCGTGTGTGGTAATATTAGAGAGACCAAAAGATTCAGGAGGTTTCTCATATGAGCATGGGTTTGATAAAGTGTTGATGAGATAATTCCCATGCTCATCGATGTAATCTCCCTTTTTAAACTCAAGGGTGTCTCTTTATGGTTATCTATAGGCAACAAGTTTGTCTCTATTATTTCAGGCCTATGACATTTATTGAATGTTTTATTTTCTAGGATTTCCCATGAATTGATACCTCCAAGGTTGGTCTCGTCTAAAGCCTTCTCTAAACTTGGATGAGTTATGTTTATTAAAGAAATGGATCTAAGCTCACCATTTAAATTTAAACCAAGTTTAGATGTTAAAGCTTCATCTTCTTCTATCCATTCTTTCACAATGGCATATGTATTTTCTACGTATTTCTACCATTGTTGTTGCTCTTCTTGGGTATTCTATAATTGTCATGACTCCTATTCTTAGGATGTCTTGATAGATTTCTAGGATTATTATGAAATTTAGCAGAAAGAGCAATAAAAGATTCATTGGAGTCAAGGATGGGTTTAGAGATGGGTTCAAAGACATTTATTGTGGGTATAGAAGGGGAGAAGATAGAATTTATTCCTAAGTGGCTTGGCTCTCCTTCTATGGCATCACTTGACATGCCATCCTTGGATTCTTCCCAATGTCTTTCAGAAGGGAAAGAAAGTTGACGACACTTTTCCTAAGATTCTCTTTTAATAAGATCTGATATGTATTGATTTAGGAGCATTTTAGCTAATTGGAAGTCTAAATCAACGAAGTGGAATCTTAAAGGTTTAGGATCAATAGCTAAATCTTAGGAATGAAATGATTGTGTTTTAGCTACCAAGACTTCCGTATCTAGTTCAGGTGATAAGTTATCCCGAATCATATTAATTAGACATGGGCGTAGCTCATAGCCAGGTGTTATGATAGGTTCTATAGATTTTGGTGGCCCAAAGCTTTCGCGCATGTCATAAAGACAGATAGAAATAAAATTAAAGACATCCATAAGGATGAACATAAAAATAATGAAGAGAATGGGATAAAACAAGATTGAAGGCATCCATAAGGATGAACACAAAAATAATAAAGAGACTGGGATAAAATAATAAAAGATAAAAGTATAATACAAGATTAAGCTAGACTAAGTCAAAATCGACAAACCGTTCCAGGGCAACGGCGCCAAAAATGCTTGTTGGTATTTTTAAGCGCACTCCATTAAATAAGTTTTAAGTAGGATTATCATAAGCGCATAGATATCATACCGGTGTCACATTTTACCCAGGAGGTTTTAAATATCGTATCCACGAGGGAGCGATTGTGATGATGACAACGTCTATAGACTTAATCCTACAATTAGGCTAGATCATATCAAGAAAAAGGAAATAGCTAATGTACTCTAGTTCGACTTCGGTAAACTTTGTATAATATCGTCTTATCGGACAAGTGACCTGAATAGGAGAAAAGCGAGTAATCTTCCTACCGGACACCTATAAGCCTATCAGTCCTATCAGCGGGAAGTGGA
>JADLZL010005342.1:0-15761 GCA_015844335.1 Chrysopogon serrulatus
CCCGGCGGCCCAGCCCATCGTCCGGGTCATTTGGCTCCGACACGAGCACGGCCCGGCCCGAGACCCTACGGCCCGTACAAAGACGTGCACGCAGCCACAGGCCGTGCACGAGCCTCCCGGTAAGGCCCGTGGGGGCCAAAGACGCGACGCAGGGGAAAAAACACGAAGGCCACCAATGGCCCGCAACGGCCTAGCCCAAGAAAGTGCCTCCTCCCGCCCCCCCCCAAACCCTAGCGGTGATATATAAGGGGCCCGCGGCGCCCCCACCCCACTCCACTCTGTCTCTCCTGTTCGGCCGTTCCACTCTCTCCCGTTCCACCGCCGCCTAACCCTAACCCTAAATCAATCCACCTCTGCCGGCCGCGGGCCGCTCTCGCCTTTGACTTCCGCCCGGTCCGCCCTCCACCACTCTTGGATCTGGTAGCACACCTCACGGATCGCCGGGATCGGGATCACGGTGGAGGCGTGATTGCGTGGACACGTGTTGGTGGACCGGGTGCACTGCGCCTCGCCGTCTTCTTCGACTCGGCGACCTCAATCGGCATCCACCGTCGTCGTCCCCTCACGACTTCGTTGATTTGCTCCTCCCCTCTCGTCTCCCTCTACCTCTCCGCCTCGCTGCTCCCCCTGCTCTCACTTTCTCCCCTGTAAAGTTGAAGATGTGAGTTTTTGTCCCCGTCTGTCCCTCCTCCACCGCTCACCGTCCTTGCTAACCGATTGTCGTTCTCGTCTGCTCTGTCCTCTGCTCTTTGGCCACTCGTTTGCTCTTGCTCATCCGGCACCGGGCTCCGGTTGCGTAGGTATAGATCTATCGTATCTTGTAGTTGTATGCATTTTTTCTTCAGTCAGTCGTGAATAAAGATCTAACTCAGTTCTTTTTTTGTTCGTGCAGGTCGGTAGCCGATGCTTCGTCCTCTAGCTGCGGCATAGAGCGAGCCAGACAGCCACCCGCACCGTTGAGGGACGGAGCTGGAGAAGGAATGGAAGCAGATGAGGGCTGCTTTGCCGCCGTGCCTGGCGCTAGAGGGCGAGGACGACAACGACGTCCGAGAAGACGCTGCGGCGTTGTTCGGTATTGATCTTGGGGCGGCTCGGCCCCGCCCCCCGTGATCGATCTGGACGGTGACGGTGGAGATGGTGCGACGGCGACGGTGAACTCCAACGCCTCTGGTCCTTCTGTGGCTGGTAACGGTAAAACTTCCAAACGCAAATCCCCTGTGTGGAATGATTTTGATGAAACTGAGGAGATTATTAATGGACAAAGTGTTTGCACTAAAGCTAGATGTAAAATGTGTAAAAATATCTTGTCTGCTAGATCTGCTGGAGGCACTGGTCACTTAAAAAGACATCAAAGATCTTGTAGGCTTAAAACTGATCAACGTGCTAGGGTTCAGTCTAGGCTTGCTTTCGATCCTGATGGTTCTGTGCATAATTGGGAGTATAAACCTGAAGTTGCTAGATCTGAGTTGTGTCGTTTGATTGCTAGACTTGATTTGCCTTTAGGAATTGGTGAGACAGATGCATGGGAAGATTATATTAGGCTTGCTCATAATCCTACTTTTGTTAAAGTGTCTAGACAGACCACAACTAGAGATCTTCACAAGGTTTTTACTGAACGTGTTAACATAATTAAGAACTCTGTGCTCTCTGGTGTTGCTTCTGTCGCTTTGACATCTGATATTTGGTCTGGTAATGCCAAGGAAGACTACATTAGTGTAGTGGCTCATTATGTTAGTCTTTGAATGGGAGTTGCGAGAAAAAGGTAATTGGTCTTAGATTGATTGAGTCCAAACATCTTGGTCCTAATATTGCTGAAAAAAATTGCTTGTGTGGTTCAGGAGTTTAGGTTGATTGACAAAGTTTTTGCTATTTCACTTGACGGTGCTTCTTCTAATACTAAGGCTATTAAAAGTTTGAATCCTTTGCTTGCTGGTTACTTGGGTTCTGAACCTGCACCTACACCTTCAGATCCTAATAAGCGTAAGTATGCTCTTGTGCATCAACGTTGTGCTTGTCATATAATTAACCTGATTGTGAAGTCTGGTTTAAAAAGATTCAGAACTGAACTTGATGCTTTCAGAACTGCTATCAATTTCTTAAATTCTTCTAATTCTAGAATTGCTATGTTCAAAAGTCTTTGCTTGGCTCGAGGATGTTAGACCTAGAAATTTTGGCTTAGATATGGATGTTAGATGGAATGCTACATACTTGATGCTTAAACACTTGCTCCCATATAAAGATGTTTTTACTGTGTTCATCAATTCCAATTATGGTTCTGAATTGTTAACTGAAAGGCATTGGCTTCTTGCTGCAAAGATACTTGAGTTTCTGTAAATTTTTTATGAATCAACTGTTGCTCTTTCTGGTGTTTACTACCCAACTAGCCCTATTATTCTGCATCATCTACTTGACATTGCTTCTCATTTGCATGAATGTGAACAAGATACTGATATGGTTGCTATTGTGTATCCCATGAAACTTAAATTTCTTAAGTACTGGAAGGACATACCTATGTTATATTCATTTGCATTCATTCTTGATCCTAGAGGTAAAATGAGAGGTTTATTTAATGTTCTACAAATACTTCAAGAAAAAACTGGTTGCAACTACACTTCTTATTATGCTTCTGTGAAATCTGAAATGTTCAAACTGTTTAACAAATATGAGGCTAAGTATGGTGCAGCCAGGTCTCAAAGAGGGGTTGCACAGCATTCAACCAATCCAGGTAAGAGGAAACAGGCCTGGGGAAGAATCTTTGGTGGCCCCGGCTCATCTGGTGTTGTTAGCCCTTCCCAATCGTGCTACATCTTTATCTCGCTTTCGGTAGTGCTTGCTTGTGAGCTATTCGCTTATCTGGACAGTGACAATGTCACTGCATATGAGGATGACTTTGATTTGCTTCTATGGTGGCGTGACCATAAGCTAACCTATCCAGTGCTTTCTATAATGGCCAGAGACATTATGTCTGTTCCTGTTTCTATTGTGTCTTCAGAATCATGTTTCAGCTTGACAGGAAGGATAATTGAGGAGCGGCGACGACGATTGTCGCCGGAACATGTGGAGATGCTGGCTTGTTTGAAGGACTGGGAGCTGGGAGATAGAAGGCTGCAGCATACAGTTGAAGACATAGAGCTGGAGGAATCCTTCAAAAATCTCTATCTCGATGAAGATGCACCTAGATCTGGCGCTGGGGGTGCTTCTGCTAGTGCTAGCACATCTATATCTGCATCTGTGGCTTCTGCTAGTAATTGAGACTTGAGAGTTGAGAGCCTATGAGACTTGAGAGTTGAGAGTGATCTGTAATTTGGTATTTGTATCTGTTACCTTTGATTTAAACATCTGAACTAAGTTTGAAAACTTAATTATAAGAGCTTGTAAGGACCTTAATGTCGCTAAGGAGGCCTAGAGGGGGGGTGAATAGGCCTGCAAAAATTTCAGCTCAAACACAAAGTGAATTAAGGGAGGTGCTGCCCCCTTTTGTGGGCAACGCAAACTCCCTACTATTTTAAGTCCAATGCAGTCCAAACTTGGTGATGAGGTACTATAGATATTCAGTGACAACCCTGCAAAATCTCAACTCCAAACTCGATCAGATTAGAGGGCGGCACTGACGCCCTATGAGGGCGGCAGCGGCGCCGCCGCGAGAATGAACTTAGCACAATTCAAAATGTAACCAACGAAATTTAGATCAGGTAAAGTTCTAAGGTTTCTGCAGCTATATAAATCACAGATCGATAGCTAAACAGGGTATATCAAGTATGGCAAAGTAGATCGATCATAAATCCCAATATCACCTCAACAACAATATGAAATGCAAGAATGTAAATCAGCACACGGTATTTATTCCGTGGTTCGGCGTCGCCACCAAGGCTGGCCTACTCCACATTGTTGAGGTATCCACACAAGGATTGGCTCGCCACCAAGGCTTGCCCTTCCCTCGGTCTCAAGTCAAGAGAGTTAACTCTTGAGATGAGAGGTTTCCACTAAATCACAGGGGTAATACAAACTGTCCCGTGGCTCACCACAAGCACGGGAGCTCACCGGGCGACGCCTAGCCGTCTAGGAGGCTTCACCTCCAAGAGTAATAGATGCACGACGAAGATCGACGAAGCCCAGCAAGTGCTCAAGGTTAGGAGTGCTCTAATATGCTCTCAAACTCTTAATCATACAGTCCCAACTCTTAATCACACACTAAGTGGATCACTCTCACAAAGAGAGGGTTGGGAGAGGCTTTGGAATGGCTTTGGAAAGTTTGGAGTATCAGCAGCACGACCAGGAGGCGTGGGATGGGTATATATACCCACCCCACTCAAACTAGCCGTTTGGGTTTGAAAACTAGCCGTTATGTCTGTACAAGGGCGGCACTGCCGCCCTGGAAGTGCGGCACTGCCGCCCTCCTAGAAACAGCACAGGTTAGCTCACGGAAACAGCCATAAATTTTTACTCCGAACTCCGTTTTCAGTGATCTTGGTCATTCCGGAAAGCTTGTTTCGAGGGCTATCCAGCCCAGTAGAGAACAAGCCCAAGATCAACAAGTGCAGGTGCAGTGCTAAGTGTTTTCTCTCATGTTAGCACTCAGGTTCGGTTAGTTTGAGCACTCGAGACTTGTCTATGATTCGTATTGCATCCCCCTTGATAGTACGGCATACCTATACTCAAGATAAAGAGAATATAACCAATTCAACTACTTGAGCCTTCAATATCTTCATATGCTATTTCTTCTCAATGTCACTCCATAAGGGGTTGCAATCATCTTTGTCTCTTCACTTTGAGCAAACACACCTTGAGCATGTGACTTGAACCATTTCAACACATCTGAATTCAATCCATGGCTTCAAGTCACTTTCATTAATAATTTGATCCTCAACATGATATGACTCCTCATAGCTTGATTAGTTTCTCGACTCAATGCAAGTACTTTCTTCTTCACCTTAGCCATGGTACCTCGGTCCTCAAGCCGCCGCTTGACCTTCACCTTCGTTTAGTCCCTCGAAGTCTTTTCCTTGCTATCTTCACCTTATCAAGCCACACTCAAGTCACACCATATTACGTATGCATTGAAAACCATTTCTTCAATATTGTGATCCTTGCTTGAATATCTTGTTGATAAGAATCTTTGAGATCAGTCAAACTTCAGTTTGACTCACATAGAGACATATATGGATCAACATCAATATGGTCAAGCCAATTCACGATTCCTCATATCCTCTTCATTTTGGCTTGACGCTCCTATCATTCACTTCATTTTCAAGCTCTTCTTGTTCATGCAAAGTAAGCCATCATTGAGACCAATCCAAAGTCATCAACTCATGTCTCATTGTCATGTGCCAAATATGCTTGCTTTCACATGATGCTACAATATCCCACAACATATAAGCCATTTCATCAATTCCATTTGGGTTGTTGTATTTTGCTTGGACAATGTTGTTTCTATGATCTTTCAATACAACAATACACAACTTTGGCCTTCAATTCAACACTATGTGGAATACCATCAAGTTTGCCTTAGTTGAACCTTTGATATACATCTTTCTATATAATATTTATGCATATGTAACATTGCTGATTTCCTGCTCAACACTTAGCAAACTTGTTAGACCTTTAATTGAGTTGTCATTCAATTCACCAAAACCCACTAAGGGCTAGATGCACTTACAATCTCCCCCTTTTTGGTGATTGATGACAACACAATTAAAGCTTACAAGAGATTGATAAATAATAAGATTTTGAATCCTAAGATATAGTGAGCTCCATCTAAATGTGTGCATGGAATGAAATTCAGATTTTGGCCTCAAATGCCAAATGCATATATTTCGGACGAAGTGTGGGATTTCTCCTATATCTTAGCATTCGTGGGGTGCAAGGTGTCAACATGATAAACGTGGATCAGAGATAAATGCTACAGCTGCATAGAGCGGCGGCGCCGCTCAGGGTGCGTGCCTGCGCCCCGAGATCGACAAAGACAAATGCGGAAGTCAAGCACCATTCAACACATGAATGTCACACACTAGCATAAATTGTCCTTATCAAGAGCATCAATTTAAACTATCCTTGCACATACCACACAACTTTTTGAAAAATCATATCAATCTCTTCCTACCCAATCTCTTCCTACCCCTTACTTTCTCATATTTCTCCCCCTCCCCCAAAATTTCTCCCCCCTTTGGCATCAATCTCCAAAAAGGATCTCTCCACCAAAGGAAGAAATGATGGTAGATAAGTGGGAGCAAGAGGTAGGTAAAGGTTCAGCATATGAAATTTCTCTTTTAGGTTCTCTCTGCCAAACAAGGTATGCAACAATTTAAGTCAAGATTCTTGAGAAATTAGCATATTTAGCTCATACCTCACTTAGATGACACTTTTAACATGAGACAAACTCACTTTATCACCACAAGAGATATCAACCAAATATCTAACTTAATCTCTAATCGTTACCACAAGAACAAACTTATGGTGTGACTTAAAATATTGCATACACATGCACACACTAGCATGTAAGGGCCTAGATGCACAAAAGGTGGTACAAGAGTTCATGGGGCGATATACCTTTGCTCTAAGCCTCACAATCTCCATCATGATCATGAATTTTTGAGTTTAGTGCTTTGATGGGCTCACTTCTTCACATTCTGTAGAATGGTTCTAGTTATGCCCATCTCTTTTTTTTATCATGACCTTCATGAAGATATCATAAACTTGTGCTTGATCTCAGCTGAAAGTCCATAGCTAGCTCTTGTTTTCATGTTGAGATACCAATTGAAGACATATTTCTTGATATGCCACAATAAAGGATTATCCACCAATACCAATTGAAATATAATCTTCACAATTTTGACATCAATTAAAGGAGTCCTCACAAGTTGATGCCAATTGGAATAAATGCTTGTATCTCATCATGTCACCTAGGAAATGCTCACAAAGACAAGAGATAACATTAAATTGCACAAGTTAGAGTTTCACAATTAGTGACCATTTTTGGATGTGGAAGGCATATTGATCACTAACTGCAAAACCTCATAACATAGACTAAATTCCCCCCTTTTGATAGTACATACATATATATGTGGAAGGCGAGAACATATGCACATTTGGTCAATTAAGTCCAAACAAGGGAATTTAAGCTATATTATGGAGAGTAGCTACGTAGAGATAAAATTGCAATCCAAATGAATATGAGAGACCACTTTACCGATTTGGATTGATTTAATGTAGCATACCCATGAGAAACTCATTCTCACTAAGAGACTACATAAATTCACTAGAAGAGAAAGTTAGTCTCAAAAGACACAAGACATAGAATGGGCTCCCCCTTAATATGTGCATCAAGTACATGCAACACTTGTGAAATGCACTTGAATTGGTTTAAGAGTCTAAAGGAGTTCATCCTATATCTTGGTCAAGGCATGATAAATTTGCATCAATTGAAATTATGCCAAGAAAACATACCACCACCAAGGTAGATAGATCATCACACAGATTTTCATTCACATGCCCATCATAAGTGAGACTTCAATGATTTGGATAGCTGTAGTTCTCACTTGATGACTTATGAATTAGAGCTCTTATAGTTAGCCAAGATCCATATCAGGTTCCTAGTTCCTTCTTTACCTAAAGCAACCCACATAGAGAGCAAAAGGTAAAATTCATAAAACTTGTAAATCATAAACTAGGAGTTACCACTCTTTGTTGACAAGATCCTGGGTAATCAATGAGATGGATCGTATGCACTCAATGAGCTCTAGAGTGAAAAACTTAGCAATGAAAGTCCAAACTTCAATTAGTTTCTCCAACTCATTTAAACCGGTTCCACTGAAGGATTGGGGCATTCAACAGTAAACCGGGATACTTGGTTTATAAAGACCAAGAATGTTCTAGAGTGATGATGAAGCACCAAGAGAATCCAAAGGAACCATCCATCCTCTTTCTCCATGTGTGAGACAATACAATCATATATTCAAGAGAAACCATTTGTCCCATAAAGCATAGGCTAAACTCCCCCTCAATTTATGCATACAAGAGCACACAAAGTACACTCATGCACATTGATAATGTGAGATCAAGAGGGAAGTTTTCACTAGAGACCAACTACTTTTAAACTCTTTCAAACCGCTTGCAATCCAATTAGTTTCAAACCAATTCTAATTGTTCCAAACTGATTTCAAGCAAGCTCCAACTGAAAGCATAACTCATTTCTGCCCCTTATTTCTATTGAATAGATGGGTTCAACTAGCTGCAACTTCGATAAGTTCTTGTTGCTGATCTCTCGAGTTTGTTGCAACTAATTTCATTCACTAGCGATTGCTTTCAAATTAGGTTCTTGTTGGTTGAAACTACTTTGCTGCAAGTGTATGTCTTCCTTTGTATTGAAATCTGATTTTGATCTTCATCTCAAGCATGAGAATAATTCTAGTACCAAATTGATGCTTCTCATCTTCATTGATTGTTCATGACCAACTTGAGAGCCAACATAATCTTGTTATTACAATGCAATCCAATTCTATTCAGTCAGTTTTCAGATTCTGTCCATCTCAGAGAAAATCCATATCTCTCAGACCACAAGTCCAATATGCATGAAATTTGGTAGACATATGCATCTATGAGTCCTTTAACTGCTATAAAAATTTCAGCCCATTTTGACTCGATTTAATCAGTCAAATCAATTATCTACCAAAATTGCTAAGGTCTAAAACTGTAATGCTGAAACTGACAGAGTTCATCTCAAAACTGAAATCCTTGTAACCCAATCTTCTTGCCAATTACACACCAACAAGTACTACAAGTATACAGCATGCTCACAAGATTTCAGGTCTATCCATCAGTATTTGAACATCCAAATCCATGCTTGAAGACAGTCAACTCAGATTTCTAATTTTCAGGACAGATTTGATGATTCACAAATCTTCTCTTCTTCTTGTCCAATCTTGAGGTGAATTTGGTTCAGAGTACTCACAAGATATAATTACCATTCAGCCCTAATCTTGTGAGTTTATCCAATATAGCTTTTCAAACTCAACTTCAATATTGATTTTATCAATCACTCAGATTTTGGTCTCTAGCAAACTCATCTTACTTTAGGTGAAGAGTAACCTTCAAGCTTGTGATTATTCAGTTAAACATGCATAACCTACTCTTATTGATTTTCTATAAACAGGCTCAACACAAGAAGGCATTAGTAACACAAGCACTAGTTTCTCATTTAGTAACCCTTTATGTGTGGATGGCAAGTGGGCTACCAAAATTGAGAAACCTCATAACATAGACTAAATCTCCCTTGATTCCTCATGCACACACTTTTGAGTGGAATGGAAATGTGATTGTGCATGGTTGGTCATTTAAGTCCAAAGGGCAGATTTAAGCCATATTATGGTGAGTGACTAACATAGATAAATTAAATCCAAATTAGCTAGAGAGAATACATCACATTATTTTGGATTGATGATCTTCACATGATAGCACACTCCATTTGAGAAACATATTCTCATTTAGTGAGACTACACAAATCACTTAGATAGAAAGGTTGGTCTCACAACTCTAGTCATAGAGTAAAGTCCCCTTTAATAAGTGCTCTAAGTATTTGAATTTCTCACATAGCACTTTGTTCGTTTAAAAACTTGGGATTTCACTCTATGTCCAGGTCATGGCAACAATATGATAATCAAATTGAACTATGCCAAGAGATACTCACAACCATTTCAGCATGTAGATGGCCATAAAATGAGAATGAGAATATAGCAATCTACCATATGACAATATTCCATCAAGTAGAGAGTCCTTAAATTGTGAGTGATGAGTGCCTCTACTTTGAGCTTCATTAACTCCTTTTGGTGAGCTCATGGTTGTGGCACTAGAGATTGGTCTTGAATTGACTTTTCATTCTCATCACACAGAAATGAATCACTTCCATCAAGAGTTTCATCTTCTTGCTCAAATATAGGCTGTAGGTATTATCCTCGAGCCATCGACCATCGCTCCCTTCCATCATCTCCTCCTTCCATCTTGCTTTGCCACGTTGGAGTGAGGGAAGAGGGTTAATTCAATACCGCTCTTGTGAGCAGGGCGGCAAAGTGCCGCCCATAGGGGCAGCGGTGCCGCCCTTCAACGGCCCGATTTTCTCTGCTGTTCAACGGCCGATTTTTCTTTTTGTTCAACAAACCGATTTTCTACTATTGGCGGTTTGGACATCCGATCCAACACTGCACCGCATTGTTGAGAGCGCCGTCCGCCATTGTTGCTTCAAAGAAGAAGGCTAGACTATGGCTTGAGCTTGAGGATTTTTCACTTCTAGCACCTTTTGTGGCCTTACATCACCAGTTCCATTTGTTTGATGACTTTAATATATGTCTCCTCATTCCTGTAACATGAAGAAGATCTTGCTCTACTAGAGAGCCATTAAAAGCATCATATGACAAATGATTCATTTAGACTTGAAAGCTCTAGCCACTTCTAATAATTCATAAACACACATATTTATGAACTACTAGAGACTACACAAGTCAAGTAGTTAGCTAGCAAGGGTGAGATACTTGTTACTGAGGTGAGTATGAAGTTAGAAATATATCCATCAATCTGTCCTTGGGTCAATCATGAGAGAATAGATAGTATAAATAAGATTGATAGCCTGAGATGATATTTTCAGTTAACTTGCTCAAGCACCCCAAAGGCTTCATATCACCTTCAAGTACCTACAACACTCATCAAGCACAATTTGGTACCCAAACTATGTTGGGTCCATTAAAGTTAGTCACAAGAGACTTAGGCACCCAAATGACCTTTGTGCTAGCACATGGTGAACCAATCACCTTTCTAGCACAAGTGTCAATTTTAGGCCTCCTAAGCAAATTTGAATCAATTGATGAGTTGAGCTTAAGAGTGTTACCCATGGGACAATCCATACTTAGATGTCCCTTTCTTCTGCAAGTGTAGCATAGGCGGTTCTTATTCTTTTTGGCCTTCTCTTCTTGTCTTTTGTTTGCTACCTTGTTAATGAGCCTCTTTCTTGATGACACATAGCCTTCACTTTTCTTGTTTGGACATGAATCAATTTCATGTCCCTTCTCGTTACAAGCATAACACTTCCTCTTGATGCTTCTTGTCATTCTCTTTGAAGGTGTGGCTTTGTCATCAACTTTGTTGGAACACATAGAAGCATTGTGTTCCACGTTGGAGCATTTGTCATGAGCCGTCTTCTTCTTCTGTTGAATCTTGCTCATGCCATTTCTTTCTTTCTTCAAGCTGCAATCTCTTACATGGTGACCCTCATTCTTGCACTTGAAGCAAGTGATAAGAGTCTTCTTTTGTTGATGTTGCACCTTGATTGGCTTGGGGGCTTTGTGTTTGTCCAGTGCGGCATCGCCAAGCTTGAGAGCGGCACTGCCGCACTCTAGAATCTCTGCAGCCTTTGCAATGCGGGGACAGATTACACTTCTTTTGATTTCCCCTTGACTTTGCCATTGGACTTGTGACTTTGTTGAAAGGGTTTGGTGCATGCGTCGGTTGATCCCTTCTCAAGCTTCTTCACCATGTCTTCACGGTTATCTTGAGAAGGTTGAGCATTGCACTTGCCCTTCAAATAAATCAAGTCCCTTTTTAGCCTCTCAACTTCTTCCTTGAGCTGTTCATTTTCTTTTGCAATAGAATCATCACAAGTTTCTACAAGTACATGCTCAACGGAAGATTGGCTTGCTTGAGAGCAACAATTGTTAGCACATGATAAAATAGATGAAACTTGTGTACATGTGCACTTGAGTGTGTGAGGTTGATAAGATTTTACCGTTGTTACCACAACCTCATGAGCAATTTCTTGCAGGAGATTAGAATCCATAAGGTTCTCATGAGAGCACAACAGCTCATCATGGCTTTCTTGCAAAGTCTCATTCTTGCTAGTGAGCCTTTTCACTTTCTCCTTGAGCATATAATTCTGATCTTCTAATTGAGCAACACAAGATAGAGAATTAATAGTATTAGTTTGCTCAATTGACAAGTTTTCATACCTTTGGACCAAATCAGCATGAGAGCACTTAAGCTTTTCATGCTTATTGGTCAACTTCTCCAAGCATTTGATCTTTTCAACAACAAAGTCATTGTGCTGGTGAAGTTCTTCTTCTTGCTCATCAATTTTCTCTATAAGTTTGAGCACCATCATCTTATCTTTCTTGCTCAGCCGTGCAAGGAGTTGATAGACCTCATCATCTCCGCTTTCATCTTCACTCTCACTTTCAGTTTCACTCTCACATGAGCTCTCATTCTCACTTGCCACATTCTTCTCTTTCTTTGCCATAAGGCCTAGATGAGAAGTGGTATAGAGAGCTGAGCTTCTTGGTGAGGTGGACTCATCATTTGGTCTCCATCGATCACTAGCTTCTTCTTCCTTCAAAATATTAGTTGCACAAGAACTAGAGGAAGTAGAAGTATCATATGTAAAAGCATTGTTCTCACCAACCATTTGATGTCCTGCCATACATATTGGTGGAGGAGTGGATGTGATATGATCAGCTGGACCTTTTGAGAGAATCACTTGAGGCTCATCATTTGTCGGTGAAGTTGAGCACTCCCCAAGTGATTCCTCCAATGAGAGCATCTTCTCATCACATTTGGACTTGCCATATCTTTCTTTGAGAGATGCGGTCCAAATGAGATGAGCATCACCAAGCGGTTCCCCATCTCCAAATATGACAAAGATCTAATACATCTTCACTCAACGCACTAAATAAAACATTAGTAGCTTGAGCATTGAGTTGTAAGCATTTTACTTCCTCTCTAGATAAATAGTCAAAATCATCATGAGGAGGTGAAATGCTTACATCTACAATCTTTCGATTTGAGGACCCATGTCCTTAAAAACATCAAGTACAAAGAGACCAAGATGCATAATTAGAGCCATCTAAAAGTAAAAGTTCTAGATATACCTCCTTACTTGTCGACATCATCTCTCAAGGCGGTTAAGCCCGAAATTGAGAGCCTAGCTCTGATACCAATTGTAAGGACCTTAATGTCGCTAAGGAGGCCTAGAGGGGGGGTGAATAGGCCTGCAAAAAAAATTTCAGCTCAAACATAAAGTGAATTAAGGGAGGTGCTGCCCCTTTTGTGGGCAACGCAAACTCCCTACTATTTTAAGTCCAATGCGGTCCAAACTTGGTGATGAGGTACTATAGATATTCAGTGACAACCCCGCAAAATCTCAACTCCAAACTCGATCAGATTAGAGGGCGGCGGCGACGCCCCTATGAGGGCTGACCGACGCCTCGCGCAGTAATGAACTTAGCACAATTCAAAATGTAACCAACAAAATTTAGATCGGGTAAAGTTCTAAAGTTTTTCGCAGCTATATAAATCACAGATCGATAGCTAAACAGGGTATATCAAGTATGGCAAAGTAGATCGATCATAAATCCCAATATCACCTCAACAACAATATGAAATGCAAGAATGTAAATCAAGACACGGTATTTATCCCACGTGGTTATTGCCGCCACAAAGGTCGGCCTACTCCACGTTGTTGAGGTATCCACACAAGGATTGGCTCGCCACCAAGGCTTGCCCTTCCCTCGGTCTCAAGTCAAGAGAGTTAACTCTTGAGATTAGAGGTTTCCACTAAATCACGGGGGTAATACAAACCGTCCCGTGGCTCACCACAAGCACGGGAGCTCACCGGCGACGCGCCTAGCCGTCTAGGAGGCTTCACCTCCAAGAGTAATAGATGCACGATTTAAGATCGACGAAGCCCAGCAAGTGCTCAAGGTTAGGAGTGCTCTAATCTGCTCTCAAACTCTTAATCATACAGTCCCAACTCTTAATCACACACTAAGTGGATCACTCTCACAAAGAGAGGGGGGGAGAGGCTTTGGAGTGGCTTTGGAAAGTTTGGAGTATCAGCAGCACGACCCGGGGAGGCGTGGGATGGGTATATATACCCACCCCACTCAAACTAGCCGTTTGGGTTTGAAAACTAGCCGTTATGCCCTGTACAAGGGCGGCACTGCCGCCCCGGAAGTGCGACACTTGCCGCCCTCCTAGAAACAACACAGGTTAGCTCACGGGCTTGACCATAAATTTTTTTACTCCGAACTCCGTTTTCAGTGATCTTGGTCATTCAGGAAAGCTTGTTTCGAGGGCTATCCAGCCCAGCAGAGAACAAGCCCAAGATCAACAAGTGCAGGTGCAGTGCTAAGTGTTTTCTCTCATGTTAGCACTCGGGTTCGGTTAGTTTGAGCACTCGAGACTTGTCTATGATTCGTATTGCATCCCCCTTGATAGTACGGCATACCTATACTCAAGATAAAGAGAATATAACCAATTCAACCACTTGAGCCTTCAATATCTTCATATGCCATTTCTTCTCAATGTCACTCCATAAGGGGTTGCAATCATCTTTGTCTCTTCACTTTGAGCAAACACACCTTGAGCATGTGACTTGAACCATTTCAACACATCTGAATTCAACCTATGGCTTCAAGTCACTTTCATTAATAATTTGATCCTCAACATGATATGACTCCTCATAGCTTGATTAGTTTCTCGACTCAATGCAAGTACTTTCTTCTTCACCTTAGCCATGGTACCTCGGTCCTCAAGCCGTCGCTTGACCTTCACCTTCGCTTAGTCCCTCGAAGTCTTTTCCTTGCTATCTTCACCTTATCAAGCCACACACAAGTCACACCATATTACGTATGCATTGAAAACCATTTCTTCAATATTGTGATCCTTGCTTGAATATCTTGTTGATAAGAATGCTGAGATCAGTCAAGCTTCAGTTTGACTCACATAGAGACATATATGGATCAACATCAATATGGTCAAGCCAATTCATGATTCCTCATATCCTCTTCATTTTGGCTTGACGCTCCTATCATTCACTTCATTTTCAAGCTCTTCTTGTTCATGCAAAGTAAGCCATCATTGAGACCAATCCAAAGTCATCAACTCATGTCTCATTGTCATGTGCCAAATATGCTTGCTTTCACATGATGCTACAATATCCCACAACATATAAGCCATTTCATCAATTCCATTTGGGTTATTGTATTTTGCTTGGACAATGTTGTTTCTATGATCTTTCAATACAACAATACACAACTTTGACCTTTAATTCAACACTATGTGGAATACCATCAAGTTTGCCTTAGTTGAACCTTTGATATACATCTTTCTATATAATATTTATGCATATGTAACATTGCTGATTTCCTGCTCAACACTTAGCAAACTTGTTAGACCTTTAATTGAGTTGTCATTCAATTCACCAAAACCCACTAAGGGCTAGATGCACTTAAAGAGCTGTGCTGTACTCTTTTCCTTTCTAGAGTTTCTCACAAGGGTGAGTTTTACCTAGAAAGGTTTTTAATGAGGCAGCATTGCACACAGCTCAGTTATCCTTTGAAATCTGCTGTGTCTTGTCTCTTGTGACTTAGTGAGTTGTGACTTGTGACTTGTGAGTTGTGACTGTGTTCATTAGTTCATGGTTTGTTTGAGTAATTATTTGTGAGTTTGTTACTTGTGAGTTGTGACTGAAGTACTGAACTTGTGAGTCTGTCTTGTAACTTGTAAGTTGTGAACTTATGATTATACTCATAGAGATGAATTTTATGAACTTGTTATTCTGCTTAAAAATCTGAGGTGATCTTTGGTTTTTATGTTTCCGGGCTGTGGGCTGGCACGACCCGATTTTTTGGGGCGTGCTGCACGGGCGGCACAGACGGATTTGGGCCCGTGGGCCCGTGCTTGGGCTGAATCCAGGCACGCGACGCACGGCGTGGCACGGCACGGGA
>JADLZL010005343.1:0-89461 GCA_015844335.1 Chrysopogon serrulatus
GGTGAGCTTCATAGCTCGGCAAGACCCGTGACGGGAATGGCGGTGTTTGAATCCAAGGTCGATGCCCCAATTTAAGAAAACATCGATGCTTCCCTAAAGTAGTTGCGGGAACATATACAGATATATGTTTGGACTGAGCATCTGATATGCAGCTTAATCATTAGCCAGAGCTAATGTGTTATAATGTTACAGGGCCTGCAAAACCTCGCTCAACAGCGATCGGACATGATAGAGTAGTTCCGGCCCATCATGGCCGAGAATGAACGCTTGCACAGGGAAAACGCCGCCCTGACTTATAAGGTCAGCATCCTTGAAGGGCAAAAGAAAGGTATGACACCATCCGAACTCCTGAAACATCTGCTATTGTGTAGGATATCTTTGTCTATATTTATTGTAATGCAGAATTGGAGGAGGGCGACCAGCTGAAGGCACAAGAGCTGTCTCACCTGCTTACTGAGAAGGAAAAAGCCTAGCAACACATTGAAGAGCTCGAGGGTGAGATGATAGGTCGGTAACCGGCCACTTCTGTCGCCTAGTATCCTCTGGTGCTTTTGAAATTGACATGCATAATATCATATTGTTGGACAGAGCTCCGCAGGAAGCACATGGCACAATTTGAAGTGTTAGCTGAGGAGGACAAGAAGCTGAAAGAGCGTTGGTAGGCCTTGGAGGTCGGGCTGAGGCCGCTGATGAAAGAGCTGTCACCGGAGGAACCGGAGATAATGGACCCGCTGAACAGCCCTGAAGCCTTCATGGACCGGTGCAAAAGAGACTGGCCCTTATTCAAGGAGTTTGTCCGGGATGCGGGCCAATTCACGGTGTCCTCCGTTCTTGCACTAGTGCAGTCGCACTATCCTAGGATTGACCTGAGAAGGATAGAAGAAAGGGCAGCTGCGGATGCTAGTCAGGAAAAAGTTAGCAACCTCCGAGGCGGTTTCTAGGACACTGCAGCCAGGGTGATGCAGAACATCAAACTGGTGGATGAAGGATCATCAAGCAGGTCCTCCTAAACAATCCGACCTCCATTTGTATTTTGTTGCAAAACTTCTATGATGTACATAAATACTCGCTCATTTGGCTCGGCTTGTACCGAGTACTAACATCTTAATTATGATTATCCGCATGTGACAACTTGTTCTGTGGTGGTCGGTATTCAGAATACGATTGCTTGAGATAGATCTAGGAACTCTTAACTGCAACAGACGAGGTCGGCAGTACAAAGAGCTATACAAAACAAAGGAACATGAATTAAAAAATACAAAACTTTAACAAGTGTTACACTAGGTACTGAACCAAGGTACGGTTAGTCTGAAACGAGTATGGAATTCATTTCATTTTTAGAAAGTTTATATGCGTGTAGTCGTGTAGCGTCCTTTGACGTGAATCAGCTCATTAGGTGACTAGGTGACCTCTGTGGAACAGGACGGTGCCGGAATGCTTAGGGCCCTAGTACCGTTAGAGAGCGACTGCTAGTATCTCCTGTGTTCTGTGGCTTAGAGCCGTAACACATAGTCGGAGGAACTGGAGACAGTGCCTTTTCTGATTGTTCATGTCGGAGCGTTAGACTGCACGGCTTATGAAAAAAAATATGTTTTATGGATAAAAACATTTGTAGAAGGTGTTGACCATGAACCAAGCTTTATTAATCATAACAACTGAGTACAAAGGAAGAAGGGTACATATCTTATTCTATGCAGTCTATTAAGCTGTTTGATATGTCAGGAGCTGCGTACATCAATGCCATCTAAAGTGAAGAGCCTATAAAAGGTAGGCCTAGTAACTGCCTTTATCATGAATGGCCCCTCCCAGTGAGAGGACAGCTTATACAGGCCTTTCGTCTTCTGTTTTTGTCGTCGAGCACCGGGTCTCCGATTGAAAAAAACGATCCGGACGTTGCGGTTGTAGTAACGATGCACACTAGCTAAATACCGAGCATTACGAACGCAAGTGTCTAGGCGTCGTTCTTCCAAAGCGTTGATGTCGAGCTCCCGTGCCTCATCTGAAGCTTCCTCGTCGAAGTACTCAATCCTGGGAGATTGGTGAGCGACCTTGGCGAGTAGCATGGCTTCGGAACCGAATATCATGAAGGATGGGGAGACACCGGTATCTTGCGCCCGGGGCTGGGTTCATAGTCCCCGGATCCAAAGCCGAGGTAATTCTTTTAACCATCGTCCGGGTACAAGCCGTCGTCCACGAAACATTCGTTTTTGCGGGGCATCAATGATCATGCTGTTGGCACGCTCGACACGGCCATTGGCCCTTGGATGAGCCACAAACACGTACTTGACTTGGATAGACAAGTCATCACAGAAATCGAGAAATGACTTCACGTGAAGCGTGCTACCAAGGTTGATGATTATCTTTGTTTGGGATCTTAGAAAGCGGTGGATGGCGTCGTTAAGCAGCTCGGCTGCCTTCTTTCTTTGTCGCCTTAACAAAGTGGTTTATACTTGATCCACTTGGAGAACTTATCTATGAGGACATAAACATACTTAAAACTGCCTGGAGCTGTTTTAAAGGGTCCGATCATGTTGAGTCTCAGCATGAAAAAGGCCAGGATACTGGGATGGTCTGAAGTTCATGCGCGGGAACATGGATCTGCTTGGCGAAGAACTGACAATTTTTGCAGTGTCGAACCAAATGCTCGGCGTCGGCCACGGCACTGGGCCAGTAGAACCCAGCTCGAAAAGCCTTACCGACCAGTGTTCTTGATGCTGCATGGTTGCTGCATGTACCAGAATGGATTTTATCCAATAATGTGATGCCGTCCTCTGGTGTGATACACTTCTGGAGTATTTTGGCTTTAGTGTTTTTGCGCATGAGTTGGCCATCGACCAGTATATAATGGCGGCTTCGTCGAATGAGGCGCTCCGCTTCGGTCTTATCATCCGGTACTGCTTTGTTTGTCAGGTATTGGATGAAGGGCGTCCTCCAGTCTGGTGGAAAAGACTTAGGTGTTCAAACGACTGATCGGTTGCCTCCTTATCGAGGTTAGGCTCATGGCTGGGCTCTGAGTGGTCTTCCTATCCCAGAGACTGGTCGATACATTCACTGACCGGGGCTACTAGATGGGTAGGATTCCCCTGTCCAGGTAGTGGTTGCGCGTCGGCTGTTGCTGGTGCCAACTACTCGGTAGCCTCTTAGCGTACCACCGGCTTCTCCTCATGGATAGATGGCGTAATCAGGTTTTGGACAAAGATTCCATGAGGAACTTCTACCCGAGATGATCCTAACTTCGACAATTCATCGGTTGCTTGATTTTCCGTTCGTGGAACATGGATAAATTCAAGGCCGTAGAATTTGTCTTCGAGTTTGTGGATCGCGGCCACGTAGGCGTCCATCTTCTCGTTGGTGCAGTCCCAGTCCTTGTTGACCTGGTTGATGACCAGGGCTGAATCACCGTAGACAAGGAGGCGTTTGACACCTAGTTCGACAGCGATGCGAAGCCCATGCAATGCAGCTTTGTACTCGGCGGTGTTGTTAGAGGCTTTAAAGTGGATACGCAAGACGTATCGCAGCCGACCACCAGAAGGTGCTATAAAGAAAACTTTGCCTCCAGCACCACCTATATTTAAAGCGCCGTCGAACTACATCTTCCATTGTTCCTCGGCCGTATCAAATACGGGTAGCGTCATGTCTGTCCATTCGACCAGGAAGTCGGCCAATGCCTGGGACTTGATAGTGGTGTGACTACGAAATCCGAGCTCAAAAGGGCTGAGCTCAATTGCCCATTTGACAATCCTGCGGTAGCATCTTTGTTGCGCAGGATGTCACTGAGGGCGTGCTCGGTAACCACAGTGATGCTGTACTGCTGAAAGTAATGTAGGACCTTCCTTTTAGTGATCAGAATCGCATAAAGGAGTTTTTGGACATGTGGGTACCGCTGTTTGGTCTCGTTGAGCACCTCGCTGATGTAGTAAATTGGTCGCTGGATAGGATATATGCACTTAGGTTCGTTGCGTTCGACCACTAAGACGGTGCTGATCACTCTATCAGTGGCAGCGATGTAGAGCAGCGGCTGCTCATCTCCTGTGGGTGCTGTGAGGACGGGTGGTGAGGATAGATATCTCTTTAGTTCTTCGAAGGCGGCGTCGGCTTTGTCCGACCACATGAATTTCTTCTTTGCCCTCAACAGCCGAAAGAAAGGAAGACCCTTGTCACCGAGTCGGGATATATACCTAATTAAGGCAGCCAGGCATCCTGTTAGCTTTTGGATGTCTTTGACGCACTTTGGAGGCTTCATATCCAGCACGATTTTTACTTTCTCGGGGTTAGGACGTATGCCGTCTTGACTGACAATGCTACCGAGTAGTACGCCGGAAGGGACACCGAACACGCATTTGTTCGGGTTAAGCTTCCACTGAAACACATTTAGGGCCTTGAAGGTCCTATCGAGATCATCGATCAGAGTCGAGGCCTCTTTGGTCTTCACCACTACGTCATCGACGTAGGCTTCGCACAAACCGTCACAAATCTCTTTTTCGAGGCACTGTTGTATGGCGCGCTGGTATGTAGCACCAGCGTTTTTTAAGCCGAACGACATGGTCGTGTAATAGTAGGCACCGAAAGGAGTTATGAACGATGTTTTCTCCTGATCATCTAAAGCAAGGGCAATCTAGTGATAGCCCGAGTAGCAATCTAAGAAAGAAAGCAATTGGCAACCTACGGTGGAATCGACCACCTTGTCGATGCGAGGGAGCAGGAAAGGATCTTTTTGGTAGTGTTTGTTGAGATCGGTGTAATCAACGTACATTCTCCATTCATTATTCTTTTTGCGTACAAGAACCAGATTTGCTAACCAATCTAAATGATACACTTCTCTAATGAAACCGGCATCTAAAAGCCGGGTTATTTCTGCCCTAATTGCCTCCTTCCTGTCCCGAGCAAATCGTCGTAGCTTCTGCTTAACTGGTTTGGCTGTCTCGAAGACATTAAGGAAGTGCTTGATCTGTTCCCTAGGGACACCGGGCATGTCAGCAGTTTCCATGAAAAAATGCTTATGTTGGCCTGTAGAAAATGGACGAGCCTGTCTTCCTATTTGGGGTCGAGGTCGCCCCCGATCATCGCCGTCTTGTCAGGGTCTTCGGGGGCCAGACTGACCTTCTTGTGTGCTTTTGTAATCTCCTCAGGGCGTTTGTGCTGCTTGACTGGGGCCTCGAGCTCCGTAGGTTTTGACGTCCTGGCTTTATATGTAGTCTCTTCCATGCGTGTCTTGATTTCTTCGGCTTCGGCAGCGGCAAACGCACTTGTCTAACAGGCATGAACCATGAGGACATTACCGCGGAGGGGCAGGATTCCCTTCTCGGTTGGTACCTTGAGGACAAGGTAGCCATAGTGCGGAACAGCCATGAACTTTGTGATGCCAGGCTGGCCGATTATGGCGTGGTAGATGCCATTGAAGTCAGCCACGATGAAGTTGATGTAGTCAACGCGGAAGTGCTGAGGTGTGCCGAGCTGGACGGGCAGCGAAATTTGCCCGAGGAGCATGGGAGGCTTGTCGGGCATGATGCCCTAGAACGGCGAATCACATGGCTCGAGTTGATCTTCTTTTAGTCCAAGCTCCAGGAAGGCTTGGTGAAAAAGGATGTTTAAAGCGCTGCCGTCGTCGACCAACACTTTCTTAAAGCGAACGTTGCCGATCACTGGGTCAAGGACCAGAGGGAAACGTCCTGTGTCGGGTAGCCTAGCCCACATGTCTGATCTGCTGAAGGATATGGGCTGCTTCGACCAGGCCGGAGCGCATACGTCAGCGACGAGGTCGTCAGCTTCGGAGAGGGCGGCGATGCGTCTCTTGAGGAGCTTCCTATCACGCGTGTTTTCCGTGGCCACCTTGCCTCCAAAGATCATGGCGGTCACATGCTTCTCCGGGTCCTTGTAGGCGTGGCGCGGATTCTTGCCATCATCCTCGTCATAGATGGACTTATCGCATGTATGGGGCTTTTTGGGGAAGCCTTTTTGTTGGTTCACTGCCGCTTGTGGGCAAAGATGCTGGCGAAGCCGTTGCACTCGCCAAAAGTATGCCCCTTGTTAGGGTGACGGGGGCAGTCACCATTAAGGATCTTGTCGTACTCGCCGTAGTCGCCATCGACCTCGCGCTTCTGACCCTTGTTAGTGTTGTTGACAAAGTTGCGCTGACGATTGCTATGATTGCGGTGATCGCGGTTGCCGTCATCCCGCCGTATATACGGTCTGTCATCGTCACGGTGGTTGGTGCCCCTGTCGCCATGATGGTCATTGCCTCGATCATCGCGGTGATTGTTGCCACGGTCTTCCCATGAGTGGTTGCGACGATCGGGGCGAGGCCCTCGGCGATCGTCGTGATCTGGATCATGATCATCGTCGTCGTGAGGCCGAATGCGTCTGTATATGTCATGACTACCATCGTCGTACGTGATGAGGGCTTCATCGACAAGCGCCCATTCTTGGGCGATGTTGAACATGTCCTCCATCATCACCGGTTGCTTGCGTAGGAGCTCTTTGCGGAGGTCGGCGTTGCGCGGCTGGCGGAGCCCGGCAATGAAGATGCCGATGGCTTCCGGGACACTGATGTCGCGGACAGTGATCCAGACTTCGGAGAAACGACGCATGTAATGCCGTAGAGATTCGTAAGGAGAGTCATGGATCAGGGCAAGCTCGTACTTGGTGCCGGGCTGTTCGCAGGTTGGTTTGTAGTTCTCGATGAATATTTGCCGTAGCTACAGCTAGCTATGGATGGAACCATCCCTTGGCGCAGCAACCAATGGTTAGCGGATTCGCCGAGCACTACCGGGAGGTAATTTACCATGACCTGCTCGCCGCCTCCCGCTGCTCGAACGGTCGTCTCGTAGATGACGATCCATTGCTCAGGGTCAGCCTTTCCGTCGTAGTGCCTCAAGTCTCCGATCTTGAAGCTTCTGGGCCAATTGACCTGGCGTAGCCTCTCGGAGAAGCATTTGGGACCTAGGGCCCCATACCGAGCTCGGTACCTGTCGTCAATGACATTACGGAGGTCAACCGGGTTAGGCTGGTTGTCCTCTTGAGGCGCGCGGGGTGGCTGTCTGTTGCTGCCTTCTCTCCGGTGGTTGTCGCGCCCCTGGCGTTGGTCGGGCTGACCCACCCGTTGGCTCTCCCAATCCCGGTCGTTGGCGTCGCCGCCTTCCGCCCGGTCCCTATGACCGCGGTGCGTGCTGCGAGAGCGACGGCTTTGAGATGGGCTAGCCGACATCTCGCGCATAAAGTTAACTTGAGCCTCTGTGGCCTTGAGGTGGTCGAGGATGGCCTCGATTGCTGGTGTAGCTTGCATGTCGCGGAGTCGCTGTACTGCAACAGCGATATTCGCGCTGAGTGTCTTCTGAACCTTCGATCACCGACCAGGTCGAACTCGTCTCCCAGGTTCCAGGGTTGGAGCCTTCTTCTCTGTGGGGCGACAGGCGCCTCTTGCCGGGCGGCAGGTGCGTCGACTGCGGCTGCGTCTGCATCAGCAGCTGCGCCATTGGGCTGAGGGGGTGCTTGAGCTCGAAGCCGGCCGGCGGCGTTGTGCTCGACGGCGCGCATGGCCCGCTTTGCTTGCGCTTCTTGGGGGGTCTCGATGACGGGCTCTAACTCGTCGACGCTGACGTTGAAGATAGCCCCCCGTACCCCGGAGGGAATTCTAGGAACCCGACCGTATCGAACAGGTCCCTGACCCGTTGAGCGAATTCATCGTCATCTGCTGCAGAGGCTGAGCTTGCGGAGGCGGTTGCCCCGTCCAACCCGGAGACGGAGCTCGAGCCCCCTTCCTCCTCGGTGGTCGACTGAGAGCCACTGGAGGCTTCCCCGCTGTGGACGCAGTGGATGACGTGTCTAGCCGTCCCGTCGAGATGGAACTCGATGAGTTGAGCCGGAGGTGGCTGTTGCGGGGGTTGGCTTTAGAATAGTCTCCCCACCTGTTGTTGATATGCCGTGGAGGCGTTGGCCATCCCGAAGAGGAATGAATTTTGGCCCGTGGTGTTTTGGGCGTTACGCCTCGGGTTTGCCCGACCAGGCACCGGTTGAGGCCATGGGTGACCTCTCGGGTTTGGTTGTCGGACTGCCGTCAGATTTGGATCTGAGCGGCCGATCGGTCTTGGTCTTGTGGGCTGGGCTGCCCTGTCTGGCGAAGCTAAAGGCCAGCTGTGAGGGTATAGGGGTCTAAACCCCCATATCTGTGCGCTTGCGGAATCCTTCATATTTTAATTGTGCATAAGAAATACTAACAATGACTATTCTAAACCTGATATGGTTAGTAATGCTTGTATCTTAATCAAGTGATTGCTTTAGTATAGGTGCTAATCTAGAAGGAAATGATAATAATATTAACTTGCTGTTAAAAGTAATAAGTTATTACTCTTATAACACTAGTTTTTATGCAAAAAGTTGTCAAGCTAGCCCCACCTAAATATAGCCTTGCATACTCCTTGGTATCACTTTATTTCTAGTTTATGATGACCAAGTTTAGCTGAGTACATTCTCATACTCAGGGTTTATTCCCTCTTGTTGCAGATGACATGCTTTACAGTGGCTTCTGTGCTAACTGTCTCCACCCCGAGGGTGATGAAGAAAGGATCATGGGTGTGATCGTTCTACTATCTTATCATGTGCTTTTTGTGGGATATAACTGCTATCTTTGGCACTATAATTGAACTAGTGTGTGTGGGATTTGAGCTACTTTATTTCCACTACATGCAACTGGTATTATAATATTTAAGCACTCGATGTAAGAGCTATATTTCTGAACTTATTGTAAACTAGTGATGTAACAGATGGTATGTTTATATTGAATCGTGTTCGATCTTGGCTTGTATGTTATTCATTTGAGATCCTTTGAGATTTCAACCGATTATCGAGGATTATATGGGCTTAAGTGTGAGAAATTAGTCACTTCGGTGATTGTTTTTGCATTTATAATTTGGTCGGGTTCTGTTACATATAGGGGTAGCTCTTGAGCTGGTGGTTTGCCTAGCCACCCCCCGCATAGGGGCCTTAGGATTTCTAGGGGCAGTTCTTGAGTCGGCGGTTTGCCTAGCCACTCCTAAATAAGGGTGTCTGCATATCACCGATTTGTAGGGGACGGTTAAAATACAAGCCAGCCCTACAGAAGTCATTCTATTTTTTCATGAAAAATCACATGCTTCATGGCTTCGGGGGTTGGAACACATGGCTTCAGGTCTCGCACGTTACTCCTCCTACCACTCCATCCCACGCTCATGTTAATATTAGATATTCATTCTCGTCATATTACCTAAACTAGATTGAAAATGAGTGAATGGGTCTCTAAACGAATTTAGGTGACAAGATTGTGAACTAAAAAGTTTTAGAACTTTTGAGATCTATAACTTTGATTTCGGTGATTTATCTATCCTAGGTCGTTTGAAAATTTTGAATTTCAAATGTAACAACTTTAGATGTGATTATACTAGGCTAGATGAGTTCAAATGAAAAGGTTATTAACTACAAAGTTGATAGCCTTTTGAAATCTACCGACTTTTATTTTTGTTGTTTCTTCATCCAAGGTAGTTTGAACAATTCAAATTTTAAATTTAAAAATTTCAAAAAAGTTATCAACAACTAGATGAGTCTAATTGTAAAAGTTGTCAACTAGAAAGTTTTTTTTAACGTTTTGAGATCTATAGTTTTTGTTTGGTTTTCTATCCATCCAAGGTTGTTTGAAGAAAAATCAAATTTAAAATTTAAAAAATTTGAACATAGTTTTCCTTGAAAAAAATGATTACAAATGAAAAGGTTATCAGCTACAAAGTTGTATGCTTTTTGGGATCTTCAACTTTTGTTTTGGTTATTTCTCTCCATCAGAGGATATTTGCAAAACTTCAATTTCAATCGTAATGTTGTCTACAGTGTCTAATTGTAGGGGCGGCCTGTTTCAAGAGCCATTTATAGGGGTGTTTTTAGATTGAACCACCCTTAAAAAAGGGATTTGTGGGTACAAATCCTTTTGATAGTAGTGTTTCTAATGATATGATCATTAATTTTGATCTACATCTCTCTTTTCCCCAACCAAGTAACCGTAGCCAGCCGCTAGGAGATACTGTCTCCGATCGCTTGGAGGTTCTCACCGGTGCCCTCCATTTGAAAGGTTTTGGCATCGATCGACTACAGGGATTGGACACTAGTACACAAAGTATTTGTACAGGCGGTTCTAGAGGCCTCGCCATCGGCGTTTTTGGCCCGCCTTTGTGCAAGAGGCCAGTGAAAATGTCGCATTTTCACGGGCGGTTGCTTGAAAACCGCCTGTGGAAATGAATTTCCACCGGCGGTTGACATAAGCAACCGCCCAGTGAAAATGCCATTACCACTGGGCGGTTCACATAAGGAACCGCCAGTGTAAATTTGTTTTCATCGGCGGTTTCACTAGGTGAACCGCCAAAGTGGTAATGTTTTCCCGCCAACATTCATTTGAATTTTCATTTTTTGATTTGAATTGGCGCCCTCTCCTGTCTCTCTCTCTCTCCCTCCTCTCTGTCCTCCTCTTTCCCTTCCTCCCTCCCCCTCTCCCCCCCTCATCTTTCTCTCGTACTACAATCAATACGACGGGCTATTTAATTATGTGATACATCAACAAAAAGTAATTATACTATACAATACTTATATACATATATACATCATGAACAATTTAATTACATCATATATTGTTTACATCAAAATTGTTTTGTGGCCACCATATGATAATAAAATTTTTATTGGTGAGAAATCTAATAATCATTTCGACTTAATTTTGGGCGCTAATGTCCCTTAGCGCTCGAACTCGGCCTAAAAGGGGCTTTCCGGGTGAAAATATTTTCCCTCTGTAGGAATAATTTCTCTCATGATAAATGAGCAGAGATCCTCAATTATTCCGCATGCAGTGTTGTCGTCGAAGGTTTCGGACTCCGCTTCTTGATACGCCCTGAAAAAGAAGTTTGTAAGCATTATATATATATTTCCATGTGTCTAAGTAATTTTGCATTGTTAACGATATAAATACAAACGTCACTATTAGTGGTACCTTATCGGGGTTCCCGATGTACCGTCCGGCCGTTCTCATGAACTCGCGCGTGTAGAATCCACAGTCGCGGGGAACCGATTGGTTGCTTGTGGCACTATATAAATTGCATAGAGTTATTTACTTGTAATAATATCTTATATATGTAACATGCATGATATTGATTCATAACTCTACGCACCGGCCATTTGTGAAAAAATCTTATTTCCTCCCCGCCATGGACTGGTCAAACACTCCACCTCTTAGTTTATAGAATCTCCAACATCTATGATCTCAAAAAGAATCAGTTAGCGGTAATCTTAAACTCTCATCGATTAAAAGATGCATGCTATATTTTATCGGTTTACCGTTCTAGGATGCTTTGAAATTTCGCATATCTTTGAGGTGGGTAGTCGGCGGAGTCAAAGACCAGCACCCTTCCGTCCCTAGGATAAATAAAGAAGCATATCCAAAGTGGTCGCCGCGCACGATCGAAACCGAAGTTGTTATGCATTTATATAAACCGATACTTAAGGCGATGTATGTATATGAACTCATACTTACCCAAAGTTATAAGGGGCAACTACGCATTCCCTATGTTTGTCTTTGGAGCAATGCATTGCCTATGTAGGTGGCGTAATGTGTCTCATGATCCTTCTCCGCATCTTTGATTCTCTTTGCTTTGTCTTTCTTTGATAACCCCTTCAATTTGTCGTTGCCATCACCAATTCGGAAGATGTGCTCATTCTCGCATATTTTTTTTGGGGCTTAGGTACCCAAATCCGTTTGAATTCATTCTTGCTTAGTCCGGGACCGCACACGAACTCGTCTTGATCATATTGCATTCTGCAAGGCACAAGATAGAAGTCAATAAAAATAAACGGAAGTTCATGTTAGTACGAGAGGTACACTTACAATGCAAATAGCGTGACGAGCTGAACGTCGAGGCGCGCTTAAGGTTGAACATCAACCAGATGTCCTCAAAATCAACGAAAGCCGTGTCTCGTTCACTTATGAAAGCAGCTGGTGGTATGTTTACTTGGATTGCGTTGATTCCGACTCGAGCCGCTCGCATGTACCAGTCATGAAGTCTTTTTATACCAGCGGGGAAGCTTTTGGAGTCGCTCCCAACTAAGTAGAGGCCTGCCGGGGACGTATTTATCAGGGACGTTTTGGTAGTCATCCCATGATGGCCTCACTATCTTTAGTGCTCGGATCTTTGCTTCTTCTACTGCCTTCTCTTGCTCGGCTAAGTCCACGGTACTTGACTTGCGAGAAAGCGCAATCCCTTCTAAAAAAACTTGGCGGTGCCACTGTTTTTCTTCTTCGGCTCGTATGGGGAAACCAATTTAGGAATAGAAAATTTTCTCTTCTTGGTGGTTTTTTCTTGGGTCTTCTTTGGTGGCGGCGGTGGTGTCCAAGGCGATGCTTCCATGTCTTGAGGTGGTGGGGGACGAAGCGGGCTCACGGACTGGGTGTACTTGTTTGTGGTGGAGATCCCGCTAGTTTCGATGTTGACGGTGGGGTTCTTGAAGGATCGGCAAAGCATGGGGTGATGGTGGTGCATCGGCGGCGGGGGTGATGGTGGTGCATCGGCAGGGGGTGATGGTGGTGGATCCCGTTGACGGTCGGGATCAGTGCCGACTCCGAGTTTGTATGTGGCTTCGTGGAAGATGGTGGCCGGGTCAACTGGACGTCTCTTCGAGGCCACGGGATGAAATTATTAATGGCCTGTCCGAGTGTCTCAATACCCTCGGGACCAGAAATTTCTAGCATGTCATCCTCGTAGCACGGGACGACCGCTCGCACTTCTACCCCTGCAGTACTCTTTCCGGTATAGGTTTACCGTGGTAGTCACGTCAGGGGATCGCAAAGCCTGCGTGGCTATCTCCCTTGTACGTTGATGCTTCATACCATATCGTATGAGCATTTTGCAAGGTGTCGGCCCACCGATGTCATCCATAGGATAGCGTGTGTGTTTCCCGTAGACCCCACACTACTTGGAAAGGGAGCAGATTGAGCGGGCATTCTATGACTCATCTCCGAGCTCCGGGCAAGGGTTGTCTTTGAACGAGCTGCATCTGTGGGCCTTGTGTGCTCATCTGCTGAGCAGATTAATCGCACTAGCTAACTTCTCGCACCCGGCTTTGGATCAGGATTTGTTAGAAAGTCCGACATCATGTTTTCGAACTGTTCCTTAGCCTTTTCCTCAAAGAAATGCTGCATGTCTTCCTTATATTGATCGCGTTTCTTATATATGCCCACCCACTCCTCACCAAATCCTTCTTTCCATCCCATCTTCGAGGAGACGCCCGCATTACACGGCCAGGATGCTCAGGGGGTTACCCAATACTCGGGATGTCTCTCTCCCTTCGTGGCTTGAGCTTCCCTTCTTTGACATCCTTTGCTAGCTCCAACATCTTATCACTGGGGCTGTGATGTCTAACGGGACGCTTGATACCGGTAGAGGTTTGTTTTGTTCCTCTACCTCGAGCCAATTTGCCGACCTCTCGCCAACTTGCTCTGATAGCACAGGAACCCCTTGATTTTTTAGCTCCTCCTCCTCAGCCTGCCATTTCGGAATTTGTTTCTTGTAACCACCGGTGCCAAGGTGATGGTGGTATTTGTTCTTCCTTGCTAGTGCCAAGCGACTTCACTCTTGGCTTTGGCAGTGGGTCGTTCTTCTGCGCCTTGAATATCTCCCCACCGCGCTTGTGTGATCTTATACTTGCTCGTTGGGTCGTTCCCATGCTTGAGAAACTTGGTATTCATCTCAGATCGCCAGTTACGGAATGATATTGCAATCTGCTTGAAAAAATACCCCTTCGCAAGTTTCTCATCTGTCCCCGTAGGATAAACAAACCTTTCTATAAATTTGTCCCACAACTCTTTCCTTTTAGCCGCATCCACATCCTTCCACCTACTGATAGTGATGTCCAATTTATCCCTCACCAGAAAACCAATCGCATTCCGTATCTTGGCAGCCACCTCAAGAGACACTAGAGGCTCTCCTTTTGGGCCAACGCTAGGAACTATGTATGTCTTCTCGGCCACTTGTTTGTTCCTCGGTCACCACGTTTCCGGTCACTTTGTTTTCTTTTTCTTGATTTGGAGGTGGTTGTCTCAGTCGTTTCTGGTGCCTCGTCTTGAGGCACGTCTTCTTCTTCCCCAAGAATTTCCCGCATTTGAGACAAAACCTCCTGGCCGAAGGAATTCAAGAGTGTAAGGATCATTATGAGTATAATACTATGAAGGAAAGTATTAGTTTTCATGTACTAAGTATATATACCTCATCATACGGATTATAACTGGGTCAACACTTTTCTCGCGTTGTCTATCTATGCTAGGGCATGGATCACTTCGGTTGCCGTCATCTTCCTCTTCTTCCAACATGTCACCATAGAAATCTTCTTCTTGTCCTTCTTCCGCTTCGGGTGACTCAACACGCCGCTCTTCTTCTTCCACAGGATTTACAGTTCTATGCATGGCAATAACTATGTTAGTTACTTTGATAAGGTTCTACGTTATAAAAGGACAAGGCTTCATAATGCCGTGAGACTCACCGTGCCTCAGGGGTGTGTGCGTCTTAGTGGGTGACTCAAGACGCTGTTGTTTCGCGCACGATGGTCTTTAGATGATGGAGACGTCATCTTCTCAATAACTTCAAATTAAATATGAAACTAAGTCATTAACACTATGCCATTAGGTAATAACACTTAGAAAATATAACTAAGTCATTAACACTATGCGATTAGGTAATAACTTCAAATATTTACTAATATTACTAATTACTATAATTATTACTTTTAGTATTACTTAATAGTATTACTAATTAATACATAAAAAAAAAAAAAAAGGCCACCTGCTGGACCCATTGGAGGGCCCAACAGTGGCCCAAAGCACTAAATCATTAAGACCTAACACTAGGTCACTAACACTAAGAAATAACACTAAGTCACTAACACTAAGTCATTAGGAAATAACACTAAATTATTATGAAATAACACTAACTCATTACGAAATAACACTAAGTCATTAAGACCTAACACTAAGTCACTAAGACCTAACACTAAGTCATTAAGACCTAACACTAAGAAATAACACTAAGTCACTAACACTAGGTCACTAACACTAAGTCACTAACACTAGGTCATTAAATTACCAATAAGTTATAAGCACTAGGCCATTAACATGCTTGTCACTAGGTCATTAAATAACACTAAGTCACTAAGTCAATAACACAGAGTGTTTAAGTTACTAACTACAAGTCACGAACACTAAGTCTTTAGGAGATATGTACTGTGTGATAAAACGTGGAGGAGTCACCGAGTCTAGGGCGGCGGTGGGGGAGCGATGACAAGATGGTGGCACGATGATTATTTGGGAGTGTGACGGTGACTGTCAATTAATAGAACACAAGAGTGAGGATATTAGGGTTAAGCAATCATGAGCGAGGATATAATTTACAAGCTACCATGAGCGAGGATATAATTTGCATAAGATCTTTGAAAATGCTAAGAATAATATTCCATTTCTTTGTTTAAACATTTACAAAAGAATAATATTTGGATTAATATTCCATATTGTATTGCAATTAATTTTTATATAAACATTTGCTAAATTTTATAATATTAATATCTCAAAATAATATTACACACAAGAATATTGCATATTATTTGTTTATGTACATATCTCAAAGTATCTATCCATCTTTCGCAAGCGGTACACGTGTCCTTTCGACAAGAAACGCCTATGTCTCATGTATACTATCTTGTTGGAGGCACCGAGGGACACGTAAAAGGTTTCATCCAAGCATACTACACAACCGACCTTACCCTTGAATTGTCCTGACAATACAAAGAGAGCTGGGTAATCGTTGATCGTAACAAAAATAATTGCTCTTAGTGTGAATGACTCTTTCTCGTATTCGTCCAACATGGTGACTCGTATCCCACAATATTCTCATTTCCTCCATTAATGGCTCCAAGAATACATCGATATCAACACCAGGTTGTGTAGGTCCAGAAATAAGAATGGTTAGCAAAAGGTATTTACGCACGCAACAAGTGTGGAGGGAGGTTGTAGATAGTGAGGAGCACCGGCCATGTGCTATGCGTCTTTGCTCCTTTCGGCGTAAGGGATTCATTCCGTCAAGTACATAGTGCGAACCGAATATTTCTTGTCTCCTTAGCAAAAACGGGTGGTCAGCATTGAATTTTTGCCATTGCTTCCCATCGGCAGGATGTCGAAGCTTTCCGTCTACTTTGTGCTTCTCGAAGCATGCCAGGTCATAAGCTCGCATCATCGGGGTTTGCAAACAAACACTGCAGACGATCAACTACTGAGGAAGATACCACATCACCAAAGCTGGAACCTTTCTCCGGGCATAATAGTCTTCTTCTTCATTTTCTTTGTTGGAGAGTTTTGAACTCTGTTGGGTCTTCTTTCTCTTCTTCCCTTTGGAAATAGAAGTTGCATTCTCCTCTTGTAGATAGTCTTTTTTTGTCTTGTACCGACTTGCACTACAATTTGGACATTTGTCCAAGTCTTTGTAATCACCTCGATATAAGATACAAAGTGGTTTTCTGCATGCGTGATTTTTACGGACACCCATAGTAAGCGGACTGATTAGCTTCTTTGCATAGTAAGTGTTAGCAGGGACTTTGTTCTCCTTTGGAAGCATATCTCTAAGAGTACTCAATAATGCATCGAAGCCGGCATCAGACCATCCGTGCTTAGCCTTCAACATCAACAACTTAAGCACAGACCGTAGTGTCGTGAACTCTTTGGTGCAACCCTTACTCTCATCGTACAAGGGCTCTGCTGCTGCCTGCTCTAAGGCCTCCATCCCTTTCATGAAAAACATTGATGGATCCGTATGACGACGCAATAGTGCAGCCATCAATTCGCGTCTTCATCCTCCACCGATTCGGTTGGCATCGGTTCCTCCAACATTTGCATCATCATGAACATCGGGCACAACATGTTCGCTCTCTTGGGGACAATGGTGTTCGTCTCGTGTCCGAACCGGCATACATCGTCAACAAGCATATCCGGACCATTGCCACCTAGATTCACGGGGTCTTCACTATATACGTTGCGAGCTACCCTCTCCATGCTTTGTCCAAATCAAGTAATCATTCATAAATTCTCGGCGGCACCAGATGAGCCATGATTGCACTTGTGTCTTCAAAAACAACAAGATTTCTGCAATCGGCGCAAGGACAACATATGTGCTTCGTTCGTGTTCTCGAAAGCATGATTTTTGACAAGCATCGATAAACCTACGGACCTCAAGTACGTAGGATGGATCTACTCGTCTAAGTTATACATCCGTAATGCTCGTCCATTGTTACCTGTTATAGAGTTTAACAGATTTAAATAATGTAATCACTAAAAAGAAGATATTAATATTCTGTGATAATTATTAACAAACCTTACGATGATCAAAAACGCCTTCAATGGATTATAGATGAAAATAACTCCTCCCTTATATATTTCTTAAATAAACACACGTCTGGGCTAAATCACATACGTTAAAACAACTAGTTAAAAAAATTCGCCTCTTAAAAAAATATATAAAGCAATAGTAAATAATTTAACAAGACAAAGCTTAATAATTAAACATCAATATGACAAATAAAAGAAGACTAACCACTAAATGAACATCAATATGAACTAAATGAACTAAACATAGTAAATTAAAGCATCATTTTATTATATGAAATCCTAAAAAATAAGAAGGACTACATAATGAAACCCTAATCAAAGTGTAACCACTGCTTAATTTAACAAAACAAAACTTAACAATTAAAGAGAAACTAATTTTCAAACATCAATATGGCAAATAAACTAGTACTTAAATAAAACTAAACACAACTAAATAAACTAAACATAGTAAATGAAACCATCATTTCAAGCATCAATATACACATAAACTAATAATTAAATAAGAGTAAACATAACTACATGAACTAAACGTAATAATTTAAAAAATTAATTTATTAGATGGAACCATACAAACTAAAGGAAGACTATATAATAAAACCCTAATCAAAGCCTCACCACTACTAGATTTAAAAAACAAAACTATAAATTATATTAAACATAATATAACTACATAATTAAACAAAAACTAATTACAAGCATCAATATAACACATAAACTAATAATTAAATAAGAAACTAAATTTTAATGAAACCATAATTAAAGGATCACCACAAAAAATATCACTAATAGCTAATTAAACTTCACATAACTAATTATTAAAATAAAGGGAACCCTAGAAAAATAGTGACTAGAATTATTGAGAAAAAAACAAAAACCTAGCTACTCTTCTCTCTCTCACATGGGGTGAAACCCTAGATCTCAAAATTGGGTGGGATTGAGCAAGAATGGAGAAAATGAGGCAAGAAACACATAAACTAACCTTTTTTAGTCACCTCCTCCGAAGAAATCAAGAGCAAAACCTCTCCCCTTGTATTTAGTGAAATCGGACCTCCAAAGCTTCTCCATGGAAGAACTTTTCGAGCTGCGCAGTTACGTTGGACTGTGGTGGGGAGGAAGAAGGGGGGGTATATATAGGAGAAGATCACCACAGGCGGTTGACATAAGGAAACCGCCTGTGAAAATGATGCTCATTTTCACTGGCGGTTTACTTAAGGAACCGCCAGTGCTAGCCCTTTTCCCTTTGGCGGTTCTTAAGCTGGGGGCCCGCTTGCCTATTTTCAGAGGCGTCTCTAAGCTAAAACCGCCAGTGAAAAAAAATTCCTACCGTCAACACAAATACTTTGTGTACTAGTGGGAGCTATTGTGTTTACTAGTTTTTTTCTTTGTCCGATGAGTCATAGCGAGATTCCCACTCTGCATACTGCAACGTCTAATAAAGCACTTAAAATTTAGAAGGCTTAAAGCAACAGGGCATGATTCTGTGCATTTGGTTTCCTTCATTGTTAAGGTACAAGTTTGTACTTAGGTGTTTGGATCTAGTGAGAAAACTTTTGCTTGTGTCACATCAGATGCGATGCGAGATGTCGGAAGATGTTTTCGGATATAAATAAAAAACATATTACAGAACTAGTCAGTAAACCACGAGATAATTTTTTGATACTTATTAATCTATCATTAGCACATGTTTACTGTAGCACTGCATATCAAATCATAAACTAATTAGGCATAAAAAATTCATCTCATAAAATAGCCATAACCTATGTAATTATTTATTTATTTATTCTATATTTAATATTTCATGCATGTGTCCAAAGATTCGATGGGACAAGGCACATCTTTTACCAGGGAAATCCAACACTGTTAATAGGTTCGGTTAATGGGTAGTGTCCTCCTTGTAAAGTGTTGTGAGGCAGCACCGAAAATAGTAAAGATTAGGTCATTGTTGGATCATATCATGTTTTAACAACAAATCGCCAATGCTATATTGTCATCAGTGCTGGTTGTTTGCCTAAAATCGACTCTGATAATATCGTTGGTGGTTTGTGCATGAAATGGCAGTAATATGTTGCACGAAAAGCTTCATAACATTCTCATATGATATTTGATGAGGACAAACTTTATATCAACATTGTAACTCTTGACGAGATTTACAATTTTGTAGTTTAGACCTTTTATATTTGAGATTATTTGAATGTCCAAATATACATAACAAGAGTTTATAGAGTTAATACCAATAGAGTCCATATGCTCTATGTCACAAGTGAGTGTGTAGTGGTAGTTAAGATTCTCGGATGGTAAAGCTACCCAAACAAAAGTTGTAGATGTTCGAAAGTTGTGCAACCTTATAGCTGATAACTTTTTTATTTACAATCATTATGACGTCTCTCTATTTGATTCACAAGTTTATAAAAGTTAATACCAAAGGAATCCATTAGTTTTATAGTATTAAGTAAATGTATAGTGGCAATTAAGCATAAGAAATTATCAAAAAAGTTCTAGATCTCCAAAATTACATCTGATTTCTCAAATTTAAAATTTGTATTTTTAAATAACCTTAGATAGAGAAACAACAAAAACAAAAGTTATAGATCTCCAAAAGTTATAATTGTGCAACTTTATAGTTGACAGCATTTTTTCATTTGAAATCATCTATTCAACAAAAGTTATAGTTGAATTTCCTCGCATCTTAAATTTAAATTTTCAAATGACTTCAGATGGAAAAATGACTAAAACTTAAGTTGTAGATATAAAAAGGTCATAAATTTTGTAGTTGATAACTTTTCTATTCGGATTTATTTAGGATCCCAAATACTCTTTACAAAACTAGAATGATATAAAATGGTATGGAGGAATATCCTAATTGCATATAAGCGTTTTACAGATGGATCGGTTAGGGGACGAACACGTGAAGCAAGAGGTCGAGGGGTTTTTGCATGGGTTTTTTTTTTAAAAAAGAAGTCCCTATTTTTTAGGCTGTTTTTTGGGTTTTCTGAAAACTACAACAGTGTCGGTTCTAATACCGACAATGATGTCCATCCCTATCACCGTAGCTTATAACCAGTTAATTATTTTTTTCTATGTCGTCTCACTTTAAAATGGGCAAAGTAAAATAAAACATGGTTGCATCGAGCTTTTAAAATATGATATGTTATTATTGAACGAAGGGTCTAAAAGAAGTATTGGCACGTGCAGACGGATTACGTGCACAGAGCAAAGCACATACATTATTATGAGGTATATATATGTCTGCCAAACACTACAGGAAATACCCCCTTTGCCGAGGGCAAATTTCTTTGCCGAGTGCCAAAAATCGGGCACTCGGCAAAGATGGTCACGAGCACTCGGTAAAATAAATACTTTGCCGAGGGCCCGGCCCTCGACAAAGGAGAAGCACTCGGCAAAGATCCCCGGAGTTGACGCCGTCAAATACTTTGCCGAGGGTCCGGCGTCAAGCACTCGGCAAAGATTTTTTTTTTTTTTAAATATATCTTTTGCCGAGTGCCATGACAAGATAACTTTCGGCAAAGACTTTAAACTTTTTTATTTCCTTTGCCGAGTGTCCCGTAGCTAGCACTCGGCAAATTTTTTTTTTGTTTTTTGAGTTCAGTTTTTTCTTGGGCCTATAATATATTATTTGAAACTCAAATTTAAAATTTGGGCTAATTTTAACTTATTTATGTTTTTTCTTAATTTATTTCATTTTGTTGATTTCTTTCGAATATTTCAAATGGGAACTGCGTGTGCATGGATAATGTAAATTAGTGCAACCAAAAATATTATTCATGATATTTGATGTATGTTGAGACCCTATCCACGAACTCACATCAACTTTCGGCCATTTTCTTCACGTAAGATGACGAGCAACTTGCCGGAGGAGTGTTTTAATAATTATATAAAATCCATACAAAAGTCGAAAATCACGAAAACTCGTCGAGGAGTCATGTCATCGCATGTGTATGCTGTGGCAAAAAATTGAGTCAGTTTCGAGTAAGTTGTGACATCGGATATCTAAAACCCAGACATCCCCGCATGATATCACATGTGATCACATGCGGAGATCTCTGGGTTTTAGGTATCCGACGCCACAACTTCCTCTAAATCTTTTCAAAATTTTACCACAGGATACACATGTGATAACATGGCACCACGTCAAGTTTCGAGAATTTCGGACTTTGTATGTATTTTATATAAATTTGAACCGCTTTTTCTCGCAAGTTCCTCGTCATGTAACGTGGACAAGATGCTCGATATTTGATGCGAGTTTGTTGATAGGGACTAAACATATACCAAATAGCATGAATAATATTTTTTGAAGTATTAAATTCTATTTTTCCATGCACCCATAGTTCAAATTTAAATTATCGAGAAAAAATTAACAAAAATAAATTATTTAACCAAATATAGCAAATAAAGTTAAAAATGCACCTAATTTTAGTACATGCTTTTAATTAATATATGTGAGCCCCCAAAAAAATTGGGTCCAAAAAACCAAAAAAAAATTCACCGAGTGTCATGTCTGGCACTCGACAAAGGGCTTCTTTGCCGAGTGCCGGGGCATGGGCACTCGGCAAAGAAATTGCAAAAAAAAAATCTCCGGTGGCGGAGGAGCAGTAGGAGGTGGAGGAGGAGGAGGAGGTGGAGGAGGGAGGCGAGGCGGCTGAGGACGAGGGAGGCGAGGCCCCGAGTGTCTACCAGCGAGGCCCTACGAAGCTCCCTCCGGTTCCGCTTCCTCACGATCGCCCCGTGAATTCGGCCTATGGCGAAGAAGTAAGTAACTATACATGCTATCACAACTACTTCATATGATATGTTCGAACTCAAAAGAGAAACTGATAAATTTTTGTATTCACTTCTGCAGGGCCTGGAAAGTTCTGTCGGGTACTCCCGCACGCACCCCCGCGAGCATCTTGGGTGTTTTGTGCAGGAAATGGTACCCCGCCTTGGTGAAGTTGTCGCCGGGGAGGGGGGACAGGAGCCGGCCTACACGTGGGACAGGTACGCGCTGGCCCCGGATGACGACTACCGCAACAAACAGGAGCGGGTACTTGCGGAGTTTTGGGTAAGTCTCTCTCGCACAACATTGCTAAATACATGGAATTCAAGCCTTGTTTTGAAATAATGTCCTAACACATCATTTTTTAGTGCAGAAATTTTTCAAGCCAAAAGAAGGACTTGAACCCTAGGCAGATCGGGCGGTGCATGTAGCCTGTAGGAAGTACGTCACTGACATGCACCACGAGTCGCGCGTCCAGGCCCACATTGACTACTACGCGTCGGTGTGTAGAATGAGCATCAGCAAAACTGAAGCAAGAACGATGGCGCTGACTCGGGAGCAGTACCTTGAGGTATATGAATAACATTGATATTCATTCGTTTTTAGATTAAATAGGTTCAATTTGATCTTCTTATATGTGATATACTCGATGACGTGTAAGTGATTCCTTGGTGGTGCCGAACGTATGCCGAGTGTTGGACCATGATCGTGGATAGGTGGTTCACGCAGAGCTATATAGAGAAGCACGAGGCTCAGTGGGCCCGGCGTCTGGTCAGGCAAGGTCCCACTCACCATCAAGGCAACCGGAGCCTCCCCGCATTCAAACAGTCCTACGTAAGTGATTTCGTTTATCTATTTTGACGCATAATTATGCCTGATCTCTCACCATCTTTTTGACTTTCTCGCAGGAGGCTGCGCACCCGGACGAGGAGGTCTCGGAGTTCTCGGCGTGGGCTATGTCCCACATGGGCAAGGTGTCCTCCGTCTCCTTCGACCCAGCTGCCCCACCCGAGTCGTACTCCGACCCGAACGTGTACACTAAAGTCTAGGAGTACACGTCGGCGGTATGGGAGCTCCACGGGCCAGACTACGATGTGCGCTCCGAGCCCATTGATGCCACTGCCATCATGAGGCTCGGAGGAGGCAAGAAGCACGGGCGGCTGTGGATTGCAGACGGCGCCATTGACTCCAGCACTGTTCCGTCTCTAGACGTGATCCGAGCACAGAGCACAAGCGCCAGCCAGCCTATACGCCCACGGCCTAGTCCAGCACTTCAGCGGGTCGACCAGCTCGAGGTAATTCCTGTAAAGACCTCGTACGTTCATATTCTAACACTTGAATTAGATTTGCATTACTGCAACATTGGAGTCAAATTTTGCAGGCCCGTATCCTAGAACAAGATAGGGTACATGCAGAGCTCAGTGCTCAGCTAAAGGTCGAGCGGGCCGTGCGAGAGGCCCAGGAGAAGAAGATGGCGGAAATGATGCGCATCATGCAAGCTCTTGGGCAAAAAATGGGTGTAGATGTGCACATTCCCGATCCTGATCCTACAGGTCCTCTAGCTACTCCTACTGCTACTCCCGTGAGTACCAAAGTGTACTTTTTGATTGTGCTTTAAACCTAGACCACACTAGCTATATACAATTTGATAGGATTGTCTCTAAGTACTCAAACTATAGTCCTACATTACTTGATGCAATCTCACACAGGCAACTAATTTAATGTGCAGCTTCCATCGGCGGGTTCTAATAATCCCGCTCATGCGTCACCTGGTGATGCAGCCTACGCTACACCACCGTCGTCTCAGAGGCCAGGTTGGTGAGGAGTGCGCTCGTCATGTGCCGATGGATTTGTGCCTGATTGTGATATGTTGTGATATATTGTGACCATGTGACTTGTGATGACCATGTGGCGATGCAACTTTGTGGCACTCTGTTGTGAACATGTGACTTTTGTTGGACATTTGTGGTATATTGTGAGGATTGTGTTGTTTGTGATATATATGTGATGATTGTGATGTTTGTGATATATATGTGTGCTGCTGGATATATATATATATATATATATATATATATATATATATATATATATATATATATATATATGTATTGCTTGTGTGGATGGAATGCAGAAAAACAGAATTTTTTTTTGAATTTTTAGATCTTTTCCGAGTGCTATGGTAAAGACACTCGGCAAAGAATAATTTTAAAAAAAACAGAATTCGGTGTCTTTGCCGAGTGCCAAGGTGGGGGCACTCGGCAAAGAAAAAAAAAAAAAGAAAGATTTCTTTCTTTGAGTGCCGGGTTGCGGGGCACTCGACAAAGAAATTACAAAAAAAATAATTTCTTTGCCGAGTGCCGTGGTGGGGCACTCGGCAAAGCCTTCAAATCAAAATGAGCGGCGCCGTGGCGCCTTCTTTTCTTTACCGAGTGCCCACGCCGGCCCTCGGCAAAGGCTTTACCGAGTGCCCGAAAAATGGCCCTCGGCAAAGAAGTCTTTACCGACCAAAAATTCTCCGAGGGCTCTTTGCCGAGTGCAGCCCTCGTCAAAGGCTTTGCCGAGGGCTTTTGTGCCTTTGCCGAGTGTCACTGGCACTCGGCAAAGAACCCGTCTGCAACAGTGAAAGGAGATTAGATTTCATGGTCTAGATCACATCTGGACACCAGCTTTCCGGAAGAGCCATTTGAAGCCGTTCTTTTCCCCATGAAGGCCCATTTATTAATAAGCCACTTCAGTAGAGTTTTCAGTTGTTCAACGGAATACGTTTTATTTGATAAACTGTTGTTTGTTTTATGCTGAGCAGTGGAAATTTCCATGAAAAAATATTTTTAAAAGGGCGAGGCATAATATGGTTGTAAAGCGCATTTAATTTTATGGAGGCCTGAACTTCGAATAGGAGCAAGATTATAATTTCATCAATAATAGTAGTAATTAGTTTATATCATGTGCATGGTAATATATGGAGCACAAGTAATCCTTAATATGTTAAGTATATATATGTCTATAATAGCTGAGTTCATTGGAAACCAACAAGCAATATGCATATATGGAAAATGAATTACAGTTAGACAAGTGGAACCACACGTATGTTACCACTTGACGCATTTCATTCAGTACAGTATATATACAACTTAAAAGAGCGAATGTTTTTAATAGGTAAATGAATTTTATGACGCGTGTACTGCAAACTTCAGTTATTGACAAATATTAACTGAATGGTTTAGAGCAATTCGTTTTTCAAGTAAATCTTGCTGTCTTTAGAGTCCAAAGTTGTGAAGATCAATTTTTCTGTTGTGATAAATTTTTCTGTTGTGTGGCGGCTAATTCCCACTCGATCCTAATTAATTAATGATGTATGCGAAGCAGGCTGGAGAGATCCATGGGCAGTGCACAACAATTCGGAGTGTACAACCCTAACACTAGCCCATATATTATACTCATAAAGCATATGCACAAAGCTAGCTCTTTATGTCACGACCATGATTATCTCTATTAATATAGATCAATTTATTAAGAACAGTTATTCATGCCCAGAAATATTATTTTGTTCAATTATATTCCATGCTTAATCGTTGGGGGTTTAGATGCGTGATTGGAGGCCATAGTGCAGGCAGCAGATGCGTACACATGTCACAACTCACAATGTATAGCAAAGGCATGCGTGCTACCTCCTATATAAAGCCCCCCACCTCAACCTCCATCTCATTGCCAGAGTTTCTGACAACAACACAGAGAACTCAGCTCTTCATTCCCTCCAGCAAGGGCGGAAGGGAAAGAGAGGAGGAGCAGTAGTTCCAGACCCTAACAAATCATCACCACAACACCAGCAACCGTTGGTTCAGTTGTATAGCTGCCTTGCAACTGTGTTATTTGTGGCACCCTTTTCGTGTCGCAATGGCAGGCCTATCTCTGCAGCACCCCTGGGCATTCGCTTTTGGCCTCCTAGGTACATATATGTTACATTTTACCTGAACAAGATGTGCAAGGCCATGAATTTTGAAAATATTCATCTTTTCTATTCTGTTCCAGTCGTTTGCACTTTACATTTTGCTATAATTGTGTACTCAGAAATATCTTTGCATCCCTTTTAGCTGTTTGTGCCTGGTACTACCGAAGCCACTTAGTGAAAAAATTGTCCTCGTTGATCGTACATAAATAGTAGTGGAGCCTGTGCTGCCATCCAAACATTTCCCAAAATGAAACGTTTGTGGTCATAATCACTATCACTTAGTTGCACGAGAAGCATGCATCACTATATTTTATTACCGCTGTCATCTTTGATCAATGCTTTTGTTGGTCCTAATAGAGTACTTGTCGAGCTAGCAACCGGTCTTTTGAAATATCTAGAGTTGTCTTAGCACATGACGGGTCTGATGACGCCATAGTGCACTACTGCAATATATACCACACAAAACCTCGTCTTGCAAATAGCAATAGAGCCTCGCCAATCTTTCCTCTCAACAAAAGGCAAATTAGATGTAAAGTGTCAGCTTATCACAACTTATCCCAGCTTTTTTGGGCTCTCTTTGGCAACTTTTCAAATGGCTGATCTTAGCGCCTTTTTTTTCTGCTTTGCAGGCAACGTCATCTCCTTCGCGACCTTCCTCGCTCCGATGTAAGTGACATAACTTGCTGAATTAATTATCACTACTTCAGATGTTCATCATTCAATTGAAACACTGCTATCCATTTCTATCACTAATTATAATTAATTACTTGAAATTAATATGCTTGTGTCTGATGATCCTTGCACCCACATACTATACAGACCGACTTTCTACCGCATCTACAAGAGCAAGTCGACGGAGGGTTTCCAATCGGTTCCCTACGTGGTGGCCCTATTTAGCGCTATGCTGTGGATCTTCTACGCATTGATCAAGTCCAACGAGACCTTCCTCATCACCATCAACGCTGCTGGCTGCGTCATTGAGACCATCTACATCGTCATGTACTTCGTGTACGCGCCCAAGAAAGCCAAGATGTTCACGGCCAAGATCATGCTCCTCCTTAACGTCGGCGTCTTTGGGGTTATCTCCCTCGTCACCCTTCTCCTCTTCAAGGGTGACAAGCGCGTTGTCGTGCTCGGATGGATCTGTGTCGGCTTCTCCGTCAGCGTCTTCGTCGCACCATTGAGCATCATGGTGAGCATGCAAGCATATACAACTGTTGATGCCAATCACCGTAGCTTCAATTGTTTTGATGTGTTATTAATGGACTGCATGTGTGTTGGTGGCTACTCGCAGAGGCGCGTGATCCAGACGAAGAGCGTGGAGTACATGCCATTCTCCCTGTCCCTCTCCCTCACCCTCAGCGCCGTCGTCTGGTTTCTCTACGGCCTCCTCATCAAGGATAAATACGTCGCGGTAATTATTTAATTTAACTTACTTTGTTGCAACTACCATGTATCTCATTGGTCTTTATTTATGAACACAGCAGTTTCACGAGGATGCATCTCACTGACAAACTACATATGTATGATCTCTCTGCTTGCAGCTTCCAAACATCCTTGGGTTCACCTTTGGCGTGGTCCAGATGGTGCTGTACGTGTTGTACATGAACAAGACGCCGGTGGTGGTTGCCGAGGGCAAGGAGGCCGGCAAGCTTCCCTCAGCTGGAGACGAGCATGTCGTCAACATCCCCAAGCTCAGTCCCGCCCTCCCGGAGAGGAGCTCCGGGGTGCACCCACCAGCCACCCAGATGGCGGCAGTTCCCGTTAGGAGCTGCGCTGCTGAAGCAGCCGCCCCGGCGATGCTGCCCAACAGGGACGTGGTCGACCTCTTCGTGAGCCGCCACAGCCCCGCGGTCCACGTGGTCTAAAGCTCTCCATCGCAAGCAAGCATCTCTAGTCGAGTCCGAACGCACAAGCAGCTGCTAATCGGATCCCTTTTTTTTATATATATTTATATATGTGTGTGCTAGCTTGTGCGCCATATACCCTTTTATCCAACCTTAGTTTATTTCATTCTCAACTATGCAATTCTAGTAATGTACTTTCATGTAACCAGGAATTTCATTCCCCTCAAAAATAATCATAAGAATTTTCTATTGCGCGTTAATGTACTATACTTATCGCCGTCGTCGTGAGGCCAGCTACCACCATACATCGAGGGAGGCCCAACCCCACCGTTGAGTATGGGAGAGAGGGGGCACGGTGAGGAGGAAATTAAGAGAGAGAGAGAGGAAGAGAGAGAGAGAGGCGCAGTGAACCGGTGAGAAGGAACAGAGAGAGCTAGCTGGGCTACACGGTGAGGGAGAGTAGTGGAGTGTTGTTTAGGGTTTGTGTTTTTCCTTGTGTACTAGACGGTAGTGGGCTGCTTTTGGTGGAAAAGTTTCGCCTTATTTTGGAAGCACACGCCTTATAAGTGTCTGCCTCCAGAAATGATTTATAAAGGTGGAGGTCTTAACACCCCACCTCTGAAAATAGACTATTTTTGAAGGCCATAAATCCATTTTTAGTGGCCGACATTTCTTGACCACCTCTATAAATAAAACAACTGTCTCTGTAAACCCTAAACCCTATACTCTATACCCTAACCCTAAACCTGTATATCCAACGGTCATCTTTTTGGTGCCTCTATAAATAAAACGACTGTCTCCGTTAATCATTGGGTACTTTACAAGACACACAACAATTCTGCTGGCCTCCAAAAATAAAAGAGGTATGTCTCATGAAATCATTTTTGTAGTTGTGTAAGCCAAACACTCTGGCAACCCAAAGGCACCCTTTTCTAGCCTAATTTCATAGATCGTTCGCCGCCCACGATGGACCATCCACGAGCACCACACCAAGGCAGTCATTGATAAAGCACCAAAACACTAAGACAATGTTACTCACACATGTTATATGTACTTATAACCTAAACCAACAACAACAATGCGTGTCATATCATGTTGTTTACTTGTATGCAATGTAAACATGATGCATCATGCATTCATTAGGTGACGAGGGCTCCGAGGAGGTCGAAGTTGAGGAGGCCCCTACTATTGAAGCTGTCAACGAACCGCTAGTAGAACCTACCCAAGGTAGGCTCCTATGCATCTCTCTTTTGCTAAATGCACAAGTGACTATTGTTAAGGAGTGCATTGCTATGTTACTATATGACTAAACAACCTATCAAATTCTGTGTTGAGCGTCAATCCTTTGTTTACTACTATAGCACTAAAATGTTTATCATTTACTTTCATTGCTTGACTAACTCATGCTTAGTTTGCTTAGACGGTAGAAGTTGAGTGGATGGTGGGTTTCCCATCACTCACGCGTGTTATTGGTCATGCTTGTGTATTAGAGCAATATAAATGGGTTGTGACCTAAAATTTGAACAAAGGATGAAAATAATGATGAATGGTCACCTAGGGATTGGACCATGGCAAGACATGAAAAGTCTTGAATTGCTATAGCTCATTAGCTAGTTAAGGACCATGTATCCATGGTAGTATGTTGTGAATATGAACATACAAACCACTTGTGATGTTATAGGTGTGACAATCCAAGTAAATAATTGCGATTGGTTTACCCGTGGATTAGGCATGAAGGTGACACTGGGTAGATAAGATGTCCTTACCCAGGTAGCTCTCAAACCGTTCATGTGTATTTGTGGCGACAAAGGTTGAGATACTGAGTTATATCTTATGTACAAATAGGTCTTATGGTTGATATTCCTTTTCCTTGTTGGGGTTAATATGTACCACTCTGCAAAGTCTTTTTATTTGAATGCTATAAGTTCTATACTTTTGTATATGAACTAGAGTTGATATGAACAAGGACTCATGGAGGATTGATATCTAATGGTAATTGCTCATTTTCAATTTAACCATGCTATGCTTGTCATCACTTAGTATATGATTCACATTTAAGATTTCTATACAAAACACCTTTATGCAGAAACCAAATGCAACCTTGCTACAAAATAAATGTGTATACCTTTGTTTCATATATTGGGCAAGTCCTACAAAGTACAGTTGAGTACTCACCCATGCTTGTGTTGAGATTTTGTAGGTAATATAGCACCAGGTTATGGTTTCTTTTATGCTCCAGTATCCTCTAAGGACCAAGAGTGATGAAGAGACCAATGCCTTGTAGATGTGTGGATGTGGTAGCTCTATACATTTGTTTATTTCCTAAAGTATATTGATGAAAGACTTCTGCTAAAACCTCTGATGTTGTAGTTGTTTGACTATACCTTTGTGTGAACTAGCTATGGAACTTGGACCATAACTTAATATCTTGGATTATAATTTGATGTAGCTACAATGTGTGATGAGTTCCTTTTCTTTGCATGATCCTAGATGAAGGTTGGGCAGAGTACATCTTTGTACCGAGATGGGATGTGTACAATGTGAGATGACCATGCATGATCCTAGATGAAGGTTGGGCAGAGTACATCTTATGGGGGGTGTACCGAGATGACCATGGAAGAAAGGCAATCACATTGGTAGCTATAGGCACATGAAGTTCCACGGAATATGAAAGACAAACTAGAAGCAATGCGAATCATAATATTCAAAAAACAACGCACTCTTGAGCAACTAGTGATACAGACCCTAGCTAAAGATTTGAAGGTAAGCATGGAGGACACCAAAGAAGATATATTACGACCAAATGGAATTTGATATGATAGAAACTATATACATGTTTAAAAAAGGCAAATCTTTGATGGAAACCAAATGAGATATTAGAGATTTGTCATATGCATGAATTGCATGAGTATTATATGGCTGACGCCAAAGCAGGTGTCAGATGTTTTGATGTAATTGTCCCTGCCCGATACATTTTTAATAAAGATGAAGTAGTATATCAGATACGAGGCATGCCTAGCGTGTTTTAGTTCTTCGATAGGTGGCCCTTGATACATAAATATTGATGTTGTGGACTTTGTAAACACTCTACGATCATGATATTATCTCAATGATATATGTCTTAATCATTTGAACATATCCCATCCTTATATAGGATGTAGGTACATGTTTGCATTGAGAAAGGCGTGCATCATATAGCCTTCCTAGGAAAGTGCAAGTAAACGAGAAAACATGCAGAGCCAAGGAGGGCTATGATGTCATAGATCTGATTGACCGATTGATCGATATCTTCACTAAATTCAAACGACAAAATAAATTGAACATACTCCTAGCCTACAAATGCAAGTATGTGTTCTCGGCCCTTACTTTTGTGCATCTTATGTTCTTTAAGATTATTCATTAAGTAGGACTTTGTGATTGTAGTTCCTCATAGACACATCAAACTTGCATAATCTTGTACCATGGTGTGGGACTCAAAGAAAAAATCACTTTCTTAGATCAAGCACCTGCTCATGGTACTAAATGAGTAAGTGAACCCAGTAACATAATTTTTTATAATCACATAGTACATTCTAATGTCAGTACCTTTCACACTTTGTAATGTCATGTGGTGTCAAGAAAATATCACACTTTGTAATGTCATGTAGTACATTCTAATGTTAGTATCTTGTTTCAATGATAGTGCCAGAAACATGGCCACCAAAAGATTGTAAACTTTAAGATCAGAGGATTCCATGAAAAGCTAGGATCCTTGGTCCTAGAGGCGGAGTTAAGTAAAAAGAACTTCTCTCCATTGTACATGCCAAGAAGTACAATGAAGGTTATGATAAATTCTTGTTGACTAACTATAGAGGATTCCAAGAAAGGCTAGCATCCTTGATCCTAGAAGTGGTGTTGAGTAGAAAGGACCTCTTTCCATTGTACTTGCCAAGAAGTACAACGAAGGTTATGATAAACTCCTGTTGAGTAACTATTGTAATACATTGTCATTATAACATATAAACTGTTGTAACATTTGTAATATGAATCTTTATGGATTTGTGATTTATGTGAGTCTAGTATACATTGCCATAACCATAGGAAATAATAAGTATCACGCAAAAATAAAAAAGATAATTTATTAAATAACAATATCAAAAATAGATCAATGTTGGTTCAACAACAAGCCGATAGTGATGATAGGAATAGCATTGATGACTCAAGTACTGAGCCAACAGTGTTGCCCTCAACACTATCGATTACTGCCAGTAGTGATCAAAGGAATATGATTTTTGGCTTAGGTGATGAACTCACAGTTTTGTTAGACTCAACATTGTCTGTTGCTCAATAAACACTACTAGTTGGTTACATGGGAAGGTAGTGAAGATTGTTATCACTGCCAGTTATTTAGAACTGGTAGTGATATGGCAGGTACATCACTACTGATTTGGTACTGCCTGTTCAAATTCCGGCAGTAATTTCTTGTACTGCAGTAGTGATAATGTTTACTGGGATGTCTAGAACATCAGCCACCTCTTGAACTGATTTCCTGATGGGGCTAACATTTTGGCAATGCCTCTAGGGTAGACCAAGTTTAAAATTAAAGGAGATTTTATGTCTGTTGCTAAATATTAATAATTTGTCTTTCACATAGATAGAGGTTAGTTTCCTCTACTTGCTTCTAGAAATTAAACCAATTTTTACTTTCTCCAAAATACTTATGTAGTAGTGACTTAAATACTACCGGTAAATGATACCTTCACACACTTGCGAGCCTTATTGCTTGTTTGTGTTGTTATCGTAGTCACTACAACCAAGCAAAATAAGCTATATGAGCCATACCTTACAAAAATATATCATACTCATAAAAAATATATTACACATGTGATTATAAAAACTGATGCTATTTATTTAACTACATAATTTTAAAATTTATATTGTATATTTAACACTCCAAATGGTCTCAAATGAAAAGATTGCTAACTACAAAAAGCTGTGGATCTCCGTTGAGCACCACAACTTCGATGCTGACTTTGTCATCATTCGATATTGTAAATCAACTCAAATCCGGTGCAAAAACTTATGTTGAATATTTGGATTTGTAAACTATCTCAAATTTAAAAGTTGTCAGCTACTAATTATAGATCTTTTTTAAGTCTAAAATTTTTAATATGAATATTATCTTGATCCATTCTCATATAAAATTTGTTCAAAACAAGCTATCACTAGCGGTTCAAGGCACAACCTAGTAGAGATAGGTCCACCTATCACTGTTGACCGTGGCTTAAACCAATCACTGTCGGGTCATCATGGCTTGAACCAAGTAACAGTGGATAGCCTATCACTGCAAGTGGAAGCCACCAACCGCTAATGTTAGTCCACATATCACTACCGGTGGTTTTATCACTCACTGTCAGTTCCAAAAGCATCTGGTGGTGATTATCTTTTCTAGCGTATTGAAGGTCTCGCAACTCAATTGGAGTTCAGAATAATGAACCAAGGACATATACAATAATCCTGGCTATATATACCCTACAATCCACTCATGCACATCTGCAACTTCTGTATTCTCATCAATTGGATGAGCCATGCATGCTTGCCTTCACAAATCCTTCTGCTGCATAACAATAATAGTGCACACAGCAGCAAATAGTACACACACTTTTATCTCCATCCCAGATAGGACCTGCAATTTGCATGCACCGTGAGATATTCCCATCCGTCTAATCCTCCTCCCCTACCAGCAGATAGGTCTTCCTGGGTGCCAAGTCATGAGAGTGCATATCCCGGCAGATAAGTCCACGTGGCAAAAGATTGGATCTGCGTTCCAAAGCCAAAATTACTTGGTTGCCTCACTGGATAGGACATAGCAGCCATGCATGAATGCATGCATCCACACATCAACATAGTTGAGGCTGTCATTCATGCAAAGAGCTTAACTGTTTGTGATGACACAATCCAAGAAAGCCCACAATTATTTGATCAGGACACCTTCTTTTCTGGCCAAATCATGATAGAAAAAAGGAAAAAGGAAACATGGCTGCCAAAATAGTAAGATCCTTACACCTGTGGAGCCAGATAGGTCACACGTGGACACACTGTGTACCAAATAACATAGTAGCTAGTGTCTCTTATTTTACCTTGGTAAATCATAGGAGCTATCATCAAGCTAACAGAAAACATAAAAGGAGGGCCAAGAGCCGCAGCCTGAGCTCCTCCTGCTTTGGTTGTGATGAAGACAATTCTTATCTCCATCGTTGTTGAGCAGCAGTGCGCGCTTAGGAGGACACTAAAGGTTGAGATGATTTCAGCTTGAGTGATGATCTGTCGATTGCATGGGCCATACATGCATGCCCACAAACTAAAGGTGTGGCTCCTCTGATAAAAAAGAATAGGCGCGTGGTGGCTAGCTATGACGTCACTCATGCACTCACGAACAATCGACTAATTGTGTCCATATACTATTGCTTGATGCTGATTGCTTGGACGCTCCTTCTGTTAGTTCGGGTGATTTGCATTGCGTGGACATACAATTTTCACGTGAAACAATGTGTCGGGCATTCAAATTGCGTTGTTAAAAGTAAGTAGTAACTGATACACGCTGAGACACACGCTCAATTCTTTGCGTGTGGACCAACTATATACTTTTCTTGGCCAAGACCAATACTATAGAGACAGATACACCTGTGCAAAATTTCAACATGCTGCACACGAGGCTCAACGGTCTGTACTGCACTTTTCGTGTGAGGTTTACTTGATTCAATATTTCAACATGATACATGAAGGCAGAAGAATAGTTTTTTCTGGCCGTGTCAACCTTTTTAGATATGCAATTTTTCTGTGATACTTTTAAGTAGATACATATAGGATTAATTATGGTTATGGAAAACAAATAAACGACGACATATATGATGTGCCAAGTTGACTAGAGCTCTCGAAAACATTGATCTTAGGGTGCTACATATTGTATGTACTATCCCAGTCTCAACTAAATTAAACATGTCAGCCTACTATTCAAATTTTGTCTTATAAAGCATGTATCAAAATTATCAGGCATTTGTCATTTACAAAAAGGCATGACGTTTATTAAAGAAATGAGATGTTCATGAATCAATTTTAACAACTACCGTAAGGATATAGTGAGAAGATTAATTAAGTAGTGATCAAGTTTCCTTATCAGCTGTACACTGAGTCCAGAAGTAAGAACAACCGATTGTTTCCGTCCTGAAGCACTTAGGGATTTTGAAAAGATCATTGCAAAAGTGTACAAGTGTATCCACACAGACGCTGAGGATGAACCTCCATACACATGCCCAGATAAGGATTGCCTCATGTTTCTAACCATTCCTCAATGTGGCCCTCTCAACAGCAGACCAGTCCTTTGCCGAGGGTGAGATAGGCGCTAGGCAAAGAATTTGCCAAGTGCTCCTCTCGGCAAAGAGGTCTTGGCATAGTCCTCAAAGGCTTCTTACCGAGAGCCGGAAGTCAGGCGCTCGGCAAAGTCTTTGCCGAAAACCAAGATGGCCATTCGCAAAGAAATGTCGCCATGAGCCAAGACTTAATATGGCTCTCGGCAAAATGGTTGTCTGCCATAGTGCCTCATGTTGACGAACGGTTTGACTGGGTACTAGTGTAATACCGTACCATCGCATCTGCACCACGTCACGCCCTTGTGCCAATTCCACCAGATGGGCAAATCATCACCAAGTACTCGGCTTACTGCCCCCATATATGTGATATGTGGTCTGTTCGGGTAGTTACTCACATGCTATCTCGTTTTTCCTGCTTTATGTAAACTATCCGTAACTAATAATACTTGACCCAGAGAGAACTACTATATGTCTAAAGGATGCTAGTATGTATTACCATATGACCCAGAGAGAACTACTATAGTATAGTACAAAAAGATATAAATATTTTATAGATAATTAATTTTTTATATTATTAAGGAACTGTCAGTTTATAGTTATATGTTTAATGTTTATATTAAGGAACTGTCATTTTAGTATCAAATCGAACAAGCTGTTGAAACATTGTCATTTTAGTATCACTACTGTTCGGCATGACTTATAAGTCGGCTGATAAGCCAAAACACTGTTGAAACAGCTGATTTTCTATGAGAAAAAATACTGTTGGCTGATAAGCTGAAACGACTTTTTAGCTGAAGCGAACAAGCTACTCTGTGAGCACTACAAACCTTGGAACAGAATCGATAACATTTTCTCTCTGTCACGAAGTTAATAACGCCATAGTATAGTCCAACTTGTATTTTTTTTTTTTTTTTTTTTTTTTTTGCGTGGTAGTGGGGTCAGCCTTTTGGTCAATAGTCTTTCCACGATGATAGCCATTGAAAGGGGTTCGATAAAATGTTTGCAAAAGAAAAGTGAAAGAGGAAAAGACCAATAATATAAGTAAAGAGAAATAAAGAGTGCCAAGTTCACGTCAAAGGGATAAAGAAAATACAGAATGACTCCTAATATTAATGCGCACAAGATCGTGGTCTGGAAAAACATAGTAGTAGCGAATGTGACAATTCATCAAGATTTTGTAAGGGAAAAGCGCTTTATTACCAGAAAACGACTGGAGATTCTGTTGCAATGCAAGAAATGTAGAGTGTAGTACCGCCGCTACGCTACCAACCTCATAGGGTGAAGAAATATCTAGTTCTACAGCCGCACCTCAACACGTATGTGCCATGCAAAAATAATACAGTAATAGTAAAATACGTATATATGGTAGTAAGCTAGATCACTAGAAAATTAATTAAAGAGCCAACATTTGGAGAACAATAACGAGAGATCGTGAAATTAAAGAACGGTGGTGAACTCTCTACAGACAAAAGGCTTCTTTTCCTGTAATCATGATGAGCTTCATCTCTTTTTGCGGTGACCGTGTGATGAGCCATGCATGTGCATCGTTTGGCTAGAATATTCGCTCCTTGTCAGCATCAGAAGAATCTGCTCACGAAGCATCTGTTGCTGGAACCCCTCGAATTATCAACTAAGCTGATACGCTTCTTTTGCTTTTATCCATCAAGGGAAGATTCTTTGAACTAGCTATGATTACTCCTAATCAACCCAGCTAGTGAATCTATACGTGCTTTGTAGCAACATTATACACTTGACAAAAAAACTGATAACTTTTGCGTGGCCATTTGCGAGCATGACTTTGTATTTGACTACTTACAATATAACCTAAGGACAGACGATCTCAACCATACACAGACTTGGATGGTGTATGTTTGTCTAGTGTATAGCCTTTTTGACTGCGTTTATTGTTAAACAATTCCATGATCGTAGTAATATATTTGCCCACCTTTGAAAAAAGAAAAAGGAACAACGACAGTTGGATGCACCATTTGCGCTTAGCGCGAGCAGCGCAGGTTTTTCAGGTCCATTCCATCACATTATTATGATCAACCTACTGTTATGTATGTAGAATAACAGAAATCAACCATTTCCCAACATATAACGAAGGGTTAGGTATACAAGATTCTCAAATTTAAAAATCCATTCTATTATGAAAATGTTTCAAAGTTCATTTACTAACAACTAAAACAAAAACCTAATGCATGGAAAAACCTCATCCATGGTAAGAGGCAGACAAAGCATGGCATTTCCTGAGTACAAAGTATCACATGCAAACTTCCTTATTATTGTAGTTGTTAGTAAGTGCCTATATATGGTTTGTTATAACAATATTTTTCATGTGTACTGTAGTTTTTCAGGACAACACATTTCCATTATATTTTTTGCCATCACCTATCTTTTTTTAATCAAAACTCACCCTAATTAAAGTTATATTTTCTACATGATTAAACAAGGCTACAGGAAAACAGTAACGTAACCAGCAGACCATCATTGATCAATATCTGTTAGAACTAGCAAACATGCCCTTACATGTCAACCAAATAAAAAAAATCTATTAAACATCCATAGGAAACGAGAACCGAAATGATACATATCTATTTTTTTATCCTTTCTATGATTTTGTAAACATATAGTTTATCTTGTGATTACTACAACATCCGTTGTATAATCCGATGTCACACGTCAAATGAAGACGGTGATAATTTGTGAACTTGATGGGCCTGCAGCGGCCAGAAGAGGTCGGCGAGAGGCGGGCGGGGCCCCTATGGCCCGCCCTAGGGGCGGCAGGCGCCGCTGCCCCTCCCCTGGCCGTGCGGTGGGAAGCGGCCACGGGCCCCACCTTGCCGCCTGCTCTCCAATCCTCGAAAGTTACCTTTTATTATTATTTATGGAATTCAGATTAGGAAAACTGGAAAAGTCCGTGTTCCATACAGACTTTTCCGTTAGAGTCCATTCGAGATTATAAATAATAGGGGATTGTAACAGATTGAATCAAGAAGTAATTGGGGTAATTCCATTTGTTTCAATCTCTCCCGCGCCACGCCTCCTCCTTCCCCTCCTCCCTAGTCGCGCCGCCGCCCCCTGCCCCTGCCCTACCCGTTGCTGCCACCCTCAGCCAGCAGGGCCGCCGCCCCCAAGGGCACCATCCCCTTCCCCCTCCTCCTCCTCCTCCTCCTCCTCCTCCAATCTACTAGTCCAATCCACCCTCCTCATTTGCGTGTGTTACATCTGATGTCGGCAATAAAATAACAATGTCCTATTAAGATTGTATCAAATTTAAAATACAATATTGATTGTTTTTTTTTATCACATTGCAAAGCAAAGAAAATATATTTACATGTAAATGTATCATTACCTTAATTTCTTACAATCCACACATGTTGGAACTGTTAAACATGGTGTTACCAAATGGTAGCCCTCATCAGGAGTTGTGCCTGTACTAGCATGTAATTTGAAGACACGTAGATCTATTTATAATTGGACTGGATAACAACAACTTTGATTACTTGAACCATAGGAGGAACCATGTTATAATAAAAAAAAGTTTATTCTAATAAAAATGCATTAAAAAATTTGGGTGGAAATCTCTCTTTCTTATGGCCTCAAAAATCATATACTATATTTACTATTGGTTTTTTCTAACTCGTACCAGCAGGAGTCATGAGTTCATATCAAATAGGAGATATAGATAGCATGACCCAATAGGTCTAGGAATTGGACTCTGTATCGACCATTGCTTAATTTTTCTAGCTCATATACGAGTCATGAGTCTGGATCACATACAAAACACAAAGTCCGTGGATGTAGTTTGGGATGTAAAAATAGTGGGACATGTAAAAATAATGGGATAGAAGAAGCTTTTCACTGTCCAGGTAGTTAAGGGGTGGTGGATGAAAAAATAACAAAAAATTTTGGCTCTTCAATATTAGATAATAGTATAATGCTGCTACTGCTAGCACCAGGAGGCCCTTTGTTCCACATGAAGCCAACCCCTTCTGGAAACATGACGCTTGTTAATGAACGTATGGTGCACATTTTTGGAGTACCTTAGTATTACTTTTTAACTGTACATAGGGCGGAAGAAATTTTGTAATCCACAAGTAAGAATTACATCTTTGTAGGGTAACAATTTCTAGTAAAGAAATTTTTATAGTGACGGGTGTTTTTTTATTAACGGTGGTGGTTTCCATGACCGTCACCAAGCAAAGGTCACCATTAATCATGATTAATGGTGATGGTGGGTCTGAATCGAATAAAAAATGCGGACAGCCCGGTGAGCCCAAACACGCTGCCGTGCTAGCTGCACCTGCGTGTCACCGCCACCACCGTTGGAGGTGTTCCGGCTCGTCGATGAGGGGGAAGGTGGATCCATGCTCGGTGATCACGGATCCGTGCTCGGTGGTTCCAGATCTGCCACCATTCCCCGCGCTGCAGATAGATGGAGTGGATGGAGAGGAAGGGTGCCGTCACGCGTTGGAGAGGGAGCACCACAACCAGATCCGCACACCCTGCCCCTAGATCTAGCCTCCTTAGCCGCATTGAAGCTAGATCCCGGCCGCCAGGGCTAGATCCATGCCATGGGAAAGAGAGCAACCTCTGGTCGTCGATGTGTCTTGAGGCAGAGGGACAAGCCACCGCTGCCACCACATCTTGAGGGAGAGGTGTTGGCGGTAAATACCGACATACTTTAGCCGCCAACTATTGTCTAAAAAGGGAGAATTATCATAGTCATATTCACATATACCTTTACTATTGACCTATTTCCACTTGTATTGGAGTATTATTGATTTACAGAAAACATACAAGAAATAGAGGAAAAGGTCACGAGAATGCGCCTTCCGGCAAGGCGTATTTCAACAAAATAAGCAAAGACCAAAAGACCAAGAACTCATCTGGGCCAGCAACCCACGAGAGAGGAGTCCAGGAGCAGCAAGAGGGCCATGGGCCAAAGCTGGGGCCGAGGGGGCCCACCCCTGGTGCGGCCGCACCAGGGTGCGGCCGCACCCCCAGAGAGGCCGGCCCAGCCCTTCTTTTGAAGGCGGTTTTCTGAGGCGGTTTGGATGTCGGTTTGGCCATGATTCACTCCCCCCTCCTGAACCGACCTGGACTTAGTATAAGAGTAGGGGTGGATCTCCACACAACACACACTACACCTCTCACTTGTACTCTCAAGTGTACCTCTCCACTTTTCTCTTTATCCTTAGTAGTAGTAGTGGAGCAAGGCTCAACTTGTAAGAGGAGGAGACATCTTGGCTACTCTTGGTATGAATACTATTCTTTCCATTATGCCCTTATTCTCTTTTTATCAACATAGCAATGTTCTAGAATTAGAGTGTAGTTCTTATGCTATGATCTTGTTATATAGACTAGGTAATAGTTTGTGTGATAGGATCATAGAACATAGAACTTCTAGTTCATATGCCTTGTTCATGATATGCTTGCTAGATCATAGTATTCATATCATGTTCTTAGCATATAGAACTCTGTTCTTAACCGTTCATACATTTAGATGATTAAGAATAGAGTTGTGGGAGGGATGGTGGTTCATCGCACAACATCCGAGTTCTTTACTCGTTCATCCGTAAGGTGAGAGACCCGGGGGCTTGGGTAGTTGTTCTATATGTGAGCATGGTGCTCGGGTATAGGGGAGCCGGTGCACTTCATAGTCCCCGGTTGAGGTGGTAGGCGGCAGGTGGTGATAGCTCTATCCGTCCCTTGTAATCCCCCACGTTCAGCTATGGTGTAGGAGTTTAAATTGCCACCCATCTCACTGGCAGATTAGTGGCCGATGGTCTTCCAATCCATCGCAAACACAACTCTATCTCTGACTCATGTATTTGTATGACTAACCACTTTCTAGACAATAGCTGTATTAGGACTATTGCTCCCTAGGATATTTATTTATTCTTTATTCTTTTATTCTCTATGCTTCCTCCACCTTCCCTCACTTGAGAGGCATTTATCTGTGTGTGTGTCCACTATCATGAAAATCGTATTGTTTACCCCTGTTATAAACATTGGTCTATCTTTCATACAAAGTATAATATTCATGATTATGGTTTCATACTAAAATCTACACTAGCCTTCCTTTGGGAAAATATAAATACGACACCTAGGATTTCTCTAGGTTGAAATGCTACAACGGTAATTCCGTGCGCTTGCGGATTAACATCCATGACTGCAAAGGTTTACCGGATCACCGTTACCTCTTTACTGTAGTTAGGAATATAGTTTTAGTACTAGTGTTAAGGAATGCTGAAAGTGCGCCGTATAGCATCTCCAAGGCACTAGCCGCTAAGGCTATAGTCCTAGTGTTATTAGGGACATAACTCTCGTGATAGAGGTAAGAATAGTCTTGGTATGCCACGGTGCCCATGCCAGGCTATCCTGAAACTATCATTGGAGGTGTATCGCTGGTAGCAGTAAAGGGAACAACTGGTGAGGTATGCCTCAGTGCCATTGCTGATCTAGTGATATGGTAGCTGAGGTACACCACTCCAAGCATTTCTTACTCATTGCCGAGGATAGATTTCACCTCTATTCTCAGTAATGATGTTAAGAAATATCAACCGCATTTCTAGTGTTGTTACCAGGGGTCCAAATCTGGTGATACGCTAAGAAATGCCAACAAGCATTTCTGGCAATGTTGCCAGAGAAGGCTAGGAAAGATTTTATATGAAAACATAAACTCGGATAATATACTTGTGTAAAAGTAGCCTTTGTTCATACAGGATAACTTTTCTTGTTTTCTCCTGTTGTGGATGAAAACAGATAGTGTATGACAGGGTTCGATCTGCTGGAAAATTTCACCAACAATCTAGAGGCTATCTTGAAAAAGACTCGGTCTCGTACCGTTTCTTCTTCAAGTGCTCCACCGACAATCGAACCAGTCACTTCCACACCCGAGATCACCGCTACGGCCGGAAAGTCACTTCGCGAGTACTCTGTCCCCAATGTTGCCAACGTGCCCACTGAGCCCGCTGTCAATCTTGGTGACAAGAACTTTGAACTTCGCACCGGTCTCATCACTATGGTGCAGGCAAGCACATTCTGTTGCTTGTCGAGTGAGGACGCCAACGCTCATCTCCAACAGTTCCTAGAGCTGTGCGACACCATCGTCATAAAAGACGTCGCATCGGAGGCTATCCGCCTCCGCCTGTTTCCCTTCTCCCTTACAGGAAAGGCAAAACAGTGGTTCTACAAGGACCGGAAATCTGTTGACACTTGGGCCAAGTGCTCAGCGGCGTTCCTTGTGAAGTTCTTCCCTTTGGGCAAAACAACTGCCCTAAGAGGGAAGATCACATCGTTCCAGCAGAGCAACTTGGAGAACATCCCCGAAGCATAGGACAGGCTACAAGACTATATTCAAGCCTGCCCACACCGTGGGATGGAAAATTGGATGATCCTGCAAACCTTCTATGAGGGGTTAATCCCCATGTCAAAGGGCCATCTGGACACTGTAGCTGGAGGAGCATTCCTCTCCCTCACCATCACTGGGTTGAAGGCCCTGATCGAGAAAATTTTGTCCAATCAAGGATGGGGGGAGGAAAGGTTCCAGCCACAAAAACAAAAAGACATGCATACCGTCAAGGAGGCGGATATGCTTATCGCGAAAATGGACCTTTCGCTCAAAGGACTGGACGAGAGGGCCCACGAAAAAGATGCCATGAAGAAGGGCTACGTACAGGCCATAGACTTACACATGACGTGTGAAGTCTATGGCAATGTTGGCCATTCGGGGACTGACTGCCCCGAAACCTGTGAAGAAGCTGCCTTCATCAACAACAGCGGCAACGGGTATCGCCAACAAAATAACGGCGGATGGAACAATCAACCCCGCCAACAAGGAGATAATTTGAACTTCAATCCAAATTATAACTCAAATCAACCTTCCTTGAAAGACTTGGTATTAGGCCAAGCAAAAATAAATGAAAACCTAAACAAAAAGTTATCTTTTAATGATAAAATATTTGAAAACTTAAACACAAAAATAGAAAACCTTTCCTCTGCCATTAATAATCAAATGAGCTTCAACAAAATGATAGAATCTCAGTTAGCTCAAATAGCTGCCGCTATTCCTGTCGATCAAACGGGACGGATCCTGGGGCAACTCGAGAACCCTCCCGATAATCCTTTTGCAGCTAAATAAAGGAGGAAAGTAGGTCTAACCCACCAGACCATAAATTGGGTGAGTCCTCGCCGCAGGTATGTATCAAATTTATGTATATATATATATATATATTTCTTATAAAAAAAACCTCTTTTTAGGGTTTTATTATTAAATGAATATTTTGGTGCATTTCAAAAAGTTTAGAAAAATCTCATAAAAATCATTTCCTGCACTAAAATAATTTGGCATTTTTAAAACCTATTTTTTAGAATTTTAAAAATAAAAATTTTAAAGAAAAAATTAATAAAAATTCAAAAATAAAAAGAGCCGTTGGGGGTCTCCGAACCCCCAACGGTTTTGGAATTACAGGTGGCCGTTGGGAGCTACCGGCCAAAGGGGGAGCAGGCGGGCCTACCCCTGGTGCGGGCGCACCCATGCTAGCGCCAACGGCTCTCTGCCGGCGGCTGGTGCAGGTGGTCGTTGCCCCCTCCCCCTCCATGGCGGTTGCTCTGCCTACAAATAAGAGGGAGGCCGGGAGGAGGCTATCCACCCCCACACACTCTCTATTTTCTCTCCCTCTCATTTTACTCTCTAGCTCTCTCTTGCTCTCACCAATTCTAGCAACACAAGAGCAAGAAATCTTAGCTCCCGCAGCAAGCCCTTGCTAAGCAAGCCACCTCCAAGCTCTTGCTTCACCACCCACCATGAAAAGGTTCACGGAGGGGGTAACGGGAGCCGTCAAGAGGATGACAAGGTCTCGCTCAAGGCGGTCGCGGGGGACTCAAGCACTCACCACTCCACCGAGCATGAAGAAAGCTCGGTGCATGAAGAAACTCCCCCTATCGTGGAAGAGGAACAAGCACCGATGGATGCCACGCCCGACATCGACCTAGAAGCGGATCGAGAGGAGGAAGCCTACAACCTCATCAAGGAACTCACATACGCCCACACGCCGGTATACGACCCCGACATCCTCGCAAAAACAGGTATGGATGAAGAATTTACTCTTATTTGGAAACATGTCGGGTGGGAAGGTATTGACCCGGTTGGGAAACGGGCTCTCGCTTTCTTACCATGCAATTCTTGTGCACTTTAAAGGAGGTAGATGGTGGGATTAGCTTTCGCATGTGTTGACGGTCATTAAACACTAAATATAATCACCAACTATTGCATGAAATGATATAAAAAGGATTATAAAGTATAGTTGTAGGTTATGATTCTAACAAGTTCCACGAGTTTTGGTGTTCTCACTTGTGTTGCAGGAGTATGCAATGTTTCATCAAATAAAAGTATCTCAAATAAGTAATGGGACTGCATCATTGTGATGGGCTCGTCGAGACGATCGAAACGGATATATCATTTGCTATATTCGGAGCCTAGAATCAAGAGATATCAACTCCAGATCGAAACATACACCATTGGGCCCTAAAAGGAACAAGAAAACACACCAACGAAGCTGGGCCCGATTGGGCTTGGGCCCAGGCCGCCTGGCATATGGGCTGGGGCCGGCCGGCACCCCCTTGAAGCCTCTCGCCTCCATCTTCTGGAAGCTTCTTCCACCGCCTTCAATGATGCATCTTGACCGTACTTAAGTCGGTTTCATCAAAGGGCTCACGTTTCTCCCACCGGGCTATAAATACAGGGGCAGACCCCCCTCCCTGAGGGCACCACATTATTATAGAGATGTAGAGGCGTCCCTCAAATGGATGACCTCTCACCTCTAGAGAATGTCTCACCTCTAGAGAATCGGGGCTAGACTTTCCAATGTAGTAGATTAGTTCTAGTTGAGAGTTAGGGAGAGCGGAGCTACACTCGGGTTCTGGAGAAGTCTTCAGAGATTTGGTATGTCTTTATATTTATTCTTGTAAGACTTATGCTTTAATATATTTATCTTCTCTATTTACTTTTATGTCTTTCATTTATATGGTTAGTATAGCTTTTATACTTTAGCATAGGATCTCCGCTCGTATCGGGTGCTCTAGTTATTACGTGTGACTATAGTAGTAATTCGTAGTATAGACATGGCATCTAGACTATAGATTACCTGAGGTTGCACCCAATCCAACATATTGTTGTGGTAGCCCTAGGTGGTGACAGCCCTGACGGCCGACGTATTCCACCATGTTAGGGTTGGTGTTTGTAGGACCGTAGTCGGAGCTTCCTAGTCCTTTCTCACCTGTTTCCATGACTAGTGTTCCGATGTCCCGAAGTGTTATTGTGTGATTGCTATATCTATCCATGAATCAGTTATTATAGAACCCCAGTAATAGTGAAGTTTTTAGGAACCTTGATCTTTCCTGTTGTCCTGTCACTTTAGCTATCTACTCTTTTATCATAGAATTCTCCTGTGTGTCATATATATAATTTCTATCATCTATCATTTACCCCTACTTTAGTCTAGTTGGTGTTTTAGTTAGTAGATACATGATGGTGAACTATCAATGTCTTTATCCATTGTTTCCCAGTGGTAAAATATAAATAACGATACCTGGAATACTCCCGGTAAAATGCTACAATGGTATTCTACAGGCGCTTGCGGAATCTTTCATATTTTAATTGTGCATAAAAAATACCAACAAGCATTTTTTGGCGCCGTTGCCGGGAAACAATTGGCGTAAAGATTTTGATATTGATCTTGATGTCGCTAACATAGTGTACCACTAGCTTTAGTAGGATTACCCCTGTTTTGTTGAGTTCTGAAATAAGCGGGACATCAACCGTTTCAAACTTCTAGTGAAATTCCACAAGAACAAAACATGGAAGATATTGAAGAACAAACTCAGGGTGCCTAAACATTCATGATCCATCAACATTGGAGCCCCGCCATCTCACTGGTATGTATAAACATTTATATATATTTCACTAACCATGTGTAGATTGGAAAAATAAAGTCATCATCACATGAATTCAAAGTTCATCACGTGTGACAAAAAAAAGATGATGCGCTACTCACAAATTCCATTGTGAGTCATGGTAAGCTTGATCAAGAATGGTGAGTCGGTCTTACTCATAGACTTTAAATTTGATGAGTAGTTATCTTGTTGTATTCCACTGCATGTTTATTTTGAATAATCCATGGATCTACTTCATCTCGTTTTTAAATCCACAAAGCATGTTTAGTTTCTTGCACACATGTATGTCATTTGCATCTCTACTTAAAAAAAATAAATAAAAACACTCTCACCATACATGATCATCCTCTATCATCTCTAATTGAGTAAACCTCTATAGTGCTTTCATGCTACCTTGTTTGCTATAGTATGCTTAGGTTTGGAGTATCTTCATACATCTTTTAAATGAAGCATGATGCTTAGTTTAGGAGTGGTGATCTTAATTCCAAAGGCTTTTAAATTAAGCGTGGTGCTTAGGTTAAAATGCCTTCCTAAATCAAATTAGACATGGTGTCTAGATTGATTTTTGAACTGAAAGTATGCTTTAGTAGACACTAGATATTTTGTTGGACTAACCCCTACAGGAAACTCTTAAATTCAATTCGGGTAAGTCAGAGATGAACTCACATCAGAGATGAATTAAGGCATGTGATGAAGTCCAATAACTTTGCACAAAAAGGAAGACACAGCTCATTCTCCATGGAAGAGCTGTAAGTATCAAAGTTTATTCATTTTATCTTTTGTTGCAAGTACCTTTGCCTTTAACCATATAAAAGTGCAGCTACTAACAAAATTTGTTAGAAGAAATCTATGCTAAAGTAATCCTAAAATCCCATCCTTTCATTAGCATAGATGAAATTCGCATGAATTACATGGAGCATAACCCACATTCTAAAGTTGTTGCAATCCTTCGGGTATGTGTCCACTAACATTTATGCAGGAAAGAAAGAATAAATGTCTGATCATGGTTTGAAATGAAAAGAAAGGAGAACAAATGTATAGAAAGGACTAAGATGAAAAGAAATGGATGAAAGAACACTTCACCACCTTCTACACTTCACCATGATAGTGGACGAATTACCCTACAAGTCATATGAGAAGAAATAATGAGAGAAACAGAAGTTTGGAAGAGTGAAAAAGGAGTACAACATATGAGACAAGATGCTACTGATCAACTTAAGATGTAAGGAAGGAACAGACCATTCAAATTCATCTACCTTTTACCACATGGTGTCATCTGCTCCAGTAATAAAGGTAACATCTTAAAGGTAAGTGGTCATCATTTTCTCTTGATCTTAGAGTACACATCATAGCACCATTCTTTTGATCTCAATCTTAACTAAATGAGCTCAAACATGATATATCTTATTTTTGGAAGATGATAGTCATCGTGTTAATCTTGATAACTTATAAAGATGAACAATCCTTCCATAGGTTAAGTAACTCCACTCTTTTATCTCATAAGCTTAAATGCCATATTTATACTTTTGATATTCTCACCCAAGATGTAAATGAACAATGTGAAAAGACATCAATCTTATTGTGCTAAGGTTAGAGAATGAATAAATTTCTAGTTTTGTTGGTGTTTTTCCACCAATAGAGCCCATGCACTTGATCTCTACCTTGTCTTTATGAGCAGAACACACTTTAAGCAAAGTGTGGGGAAATTCCTCCAAATTCTATAAGTGAAAGTTCTAAACCAGTAACAATGATGTACATAAGATTGGCTTTGAGAGGCTAATAAAAAGAAAAGAAGAAGGTGGCACCACCATTGGAAGCACCACTAGTGGAGACACCACCTCAATCCTCATCCTTAGGAGCAAACTGAAGTACTCAATTAATGAATCACTGCAAGGAGGAGTCTAGTTCGAAGGACTCAAAACATCGAACCCTCACCCGGAGCTCCATAACACCCAATCCTCGAAACAGTTAACCACAAACTGTTTTATCCTAATCTGTTCCACAAGTTTTGGTGTTTTGTGAGAGCTTTCTGTAGGATGACTCCAAGAGCTAGTTACCTAGGCGCTCTCATCTTCACTCCTCAACTTCTTGAAGGATGAAGATCGAGATGTTCTTGGCAACACTTCCTCTTGTAAGCATGAGCTCCTCCATGAGGATCACTTAGTTTTAATGCTTAACCATGACAACAACTAGCTTGGGAGAAGGCATCCCCTAGTTATCAGGTAAGTATACCTATGCGATTATTGAGTCTGTCTTATAGTCATAGAAATACCAAAAATATGTGAGCACATGAAGGTTCACCATAGTATCATAAGAAAATCTAAAAAAACCAAAAATATATGGGCACATGAAGGTCCATGTTTATTGAGTCTTTATGAGTCTTTAAAATATAAAATCAATTAAAATGAGTGTCTAGTTATGAGTCAATAAATAGGAAAGCTCTAGAGATGATCTTAAAAGACAAAGTTGGTAGCTCTTAAAGTGCCTAGTTGCTAGACTTAAGTTTTCCCAAGTTTTAGCTTAGACTGTTTTGACATGAAGATTTACTTTGAGCCTAAAACTTGTGGGTTGCATATGCTTGAGCTAAGTCTAGGTGATTGATTGATATGATTGAAAAAGTTTGAGCTACTGTTTATCTTGTTCTAAGTGACACTGGAGTTCTAGAGATTTTTTGGAAAGATGCAAAACCTTATATGATGAGCTCTTGTATATGACAAAGCTTACATTCCTACCAAAGCCAAACATGATAAGATAGGCTAGATAAACTTCCACATATATGCTGCTTGTCTTGCATTGAGTTTTGTCAACCTTTGTGACCCTTTTGAGAGATTTGTCATATTCTTGAATCAAGATCCACTTACACTCCACCTATGTATGCACTACTCTATCTTTGGAGTAGGTGCAACAACATGCCATCCCACCTAGATTCACCCAAAAAAATATTTTACTCCTACACTAGAAGAAAACACCAAAATATATATATATATATATATATATATATATATATATATATATATATATATATTCTTGTTAGGTTAGCTACCAAATAAATGTTCCAAGTTATTGTTGCTATCTCTCAAAAATCTATAGTGCCAAAAGGAGGATTGAGCTATACAAAAGGTATTCAAAAAAAAGAGAAAAGAAAAATAAGAAAAAAGAGGGAGTGAGAAAAAAAGGACAAGTGTCCAAAATATTAAAATAATGGGTACTTAGATGCCTGCTTCCCTAAAAAAAGAGAGAAGAAAAAGAAGAAAGAAAAGGAGAAAAGAATAAGATAGCTCATACTCTCTGGCCAAGTTCCAAGTTCCAAAAGAGAGATATGTCCAAGGAGCAAAGTAGAATTAGGTTTCACTACTTTCACCAAATATCCACCATATCCATACATTGCACATCTTGATTCGATTGCATGACTTATTTCTCTATGGATCCATTATTTGACTTTACAATATGTGCATTGCAAGTATGCTCTTTCATATTTTCTCCACACCTACGAGCTACACATAAGCTTTAGTTATAGGAAGAAAAGGAAGGCATAACATCATTCTTTGCCTTGGTCGAGAATCCACAAATACCACATATTGAGAGATTTGAGAGTGTTATACAAAGAAATCTCTGAGTTTTATTTAAAAAACCTCTAAAAACCCTATAATGATGGTTGAATGAAGAGCTTGAGACATGGTGCTTGGCTGGATCTTTCGTCCTTCGATTGCTCAAGACCCAAGTAAAAGCTAAGAAGCCCCATGGTAAAGGGTAATATAAGTAAGTTTGAATGTTAACTCAGTTTTGGTTAAACCTAGAGGACAATTTTTGTTTGAATACAGTATACTTTTGAGGGGCTACAAGAAAGTTGGTAAGAACATATGAATATCAGTTGAATGTTAGCTTTGCTAGGGACTAGCAAAGGTTAAGCTTGGGGGAGCTTGTTGACAGTCATTAAACACCAAATATAATCACCAACTATTACATGAAATGATATAAAAAGGATTATAAAGCATAGTTGTAGGTTATGATTCTAACAAGTTCCACGAGTTTTGGTGCTCTCACTTGTGTTGCAGGAGTATGCAATGTTCCATCAAATAAAAGTATCTCAAATAAGTAGTTGGACTGCACCATTATGACAGGCTCGTCGAGACGATCGAAACAGACATATCATTTGCTATATTCGGAGCCCAGAATCAAGAGATATCAACTCCAGATCGAAACATGCGCTATTGGGCCCTAAAAGGAACAAGAAAACACACAAACGAAGCTGGGCCCGATTGGCTTGGGCCCAGGCCGCCTGGCATATGGGCTGGGGCCGGCCGGCAGCCCCCTGAAGCCTCTCGCCTCCGTCTTCTGGAAGCTTCTTCCACCGCATTCAAGGATGCATCTTGACCGTACCTTAAGTCAGTTTGATCAAAGGGCTCACGTTTCTCCCACCGGGCTATAAATACAGGGCAGACCCCCCTCCCTGAGGGCACCACATTATTATGGAGATGTAGAGGTGTCCCTCGAATGGATGACCTCTCACCTCTAGAGAATCAGGGCTAGAGTTTCCAATGTAGTAGATTAGTTCTAGTTGAGAGTTAGGGAGAGCGGAGCTACACTCGGGTTCTGGAGAAGTCTTCAGAGATTTGGTATGTCTTTATATTTATTCTTATAAGACTTATGCTTTAATATATTTATCTTCTCTATTTACTTTTATGTCTTTCATTTATATGGTTAGTATAGTTTTTATACTTTAGCATAGGATCTCCGCTCGTATCGGGTGCTCTAGTTATTACATGTGACTAGAGTAGTAATTCGTAGTATAGACATGGCATCTAGACTATAGATTACCTGAGGTTGCACCCAATCCAACATATAGTTGTGGTAGCCCCAGGTGGTGGCAGCCCTAACGGTCGACGTATTCCACCATGTTAGGGTTGGTGTTTGTAGGACCGTAGTCGGAGCTTCCTAGTCCTTTCTCACCCGTTTCCGTGACTAGTGTTCCGATGTCCCGAAGTGTTATTGTTTGATTGCTATATCTATCCATGAATCAGTTATTATAGAACCCCAGTAATAGAGAAGTATTTAGGAACCTTGATCTCTCCCGTTGTCCTCTCACTTTAGCTATCTACTCTTTTATCATAAAATTCTCCTTTGTGTCATATATATATAATTTCTATCATCTATCATTTACCCCTACTTTAGTCTAGTTGGTGTTTTAGTTACTAGATACATGATGGTGAACTATCAGTGTCTTTATCCATTGTTTCCTAGTGGTAAAATATAAATAATGGTACCTGGAATACTCCTGGTAAAATGCTACAATGGTATTCTGTGCGCTTGCGGAATCTTTCATATTTTAATTGTGTATAAGAAATACCAACAGCATGTTTCAAACTGAATATTTTGTTTCATGGAAGGATCTCAGCCAACATCTAGGGTTTAACAAGAAATGCTCTCTTTATCTTGATCGTACCCTAAGCAACTTCAACCGTTTCTCTTTTTGGGAACCAATTTCGGGGGAAGTTTAAACTGACAAGTTCCAACCTAGAAATGCTCAAATCCATCGCCCTACCCTTAGATTCATGCATAAGTGGATGGCCATGACCTTATTTGCTAGAGAAGATACCCGCTATTTTTATAGTGATGAGCTAAAACTGTTGTATGCTATGGTAAAGAAAATAAAAGTTGCCCCTGTTAGAGAGATAGTTGCTCATTGGTTACGCTACTTTTCGCACACAACTACCATCCCATGTACTTCCCTAATAACTCGCGTCCTTACGGTCGTCGATGCTTTAGAGGGGAAGGAGTTGTCTGATTTTTTCGATATTCCTGCTCCTAGAATAATGATAACCGAAGATTCTCTTAACATGGGCATCACTTGAAAAAGAATGCAGCCAGTGAACTTTTATACTCTCCTGGTGGTGTACTCAAAATCCGGTTACCTAACCGGATCTTCGATTATACAAATGTACTGAGCTAACCCTTCCGATCATTTCACGAGAGAAAGCTAGCAGGAGAAGTATTTCTAGCAGGTCAACCCAGAGTACCACTCAAAGAGAAGTATCAAGCTCACACCAACTCCAGCCAACACCACCCCCTTCTTCTCACCGATGGGACAGCCGGGGCATCACCCAGCAATGCACACACCAGGATATATTCCTGAAATGCATTCCGCTTGGGGACATACCCCGCACCCATATGAGGCTGGAGGGTCATGGGTACCGCAGACAGGGGATGAGGCTTGGGGAAGCCACCAGTACTCCTCGGACTCTAAAGGAATGCCGCCACATGTGCCACCACGCCAGTCAGTCATGCTAGAGACTCTCCACACTCAGCTGGGCGAACTCGTGATCCGCACTGATGAGTTACAAGAGGAGACGGCACGGCAGTACCGCCAGCAGCAACAATGGCAACTCCAAAATCAACAGTGGCAACAACAGCACCATCAACATCACCAGCAGTGGCAGACCCAGAAGCAGCAATAGTGGGTCCACCTCAACAAACAAATGAGGATCCAGTATGAGCAGCAGCAGGCATTCTGGAGGTCCCAGGGTTTCAACCCTGGAGGCTAAGTCTCAGCCCAGCTTGGGGGAGGACCCCCACTTAGGTATCATTGTATTTGCATATTTAATTCCTAAATATTTTCCTTTTCATGCATATGCAATTTAAAATTCAGTTAAAAAATAAAAAAATAAATTCCACTCAATATGTGAAATATGCTATGTATAGTTTTCCCTTGTTGAAATGATAAATAATTGCTCTGTTTTATGATTCATCTGTGTCTTGCTTATAACTTAGTTTTTTCCTAAAGATTTAAGTTTATTGGTTTAGAAATGCTCACCCTAGAAAACTTGAAAATTTAGTGGGATGCATAGAGCTTGATCTAGTCTAAGGATGGTATGAAGCTTGATTTGGTATGACTAAGAATTTGTTACAATCTTACTGTAAGAAAAGCTTGAATATCGGAGTCTTAAAAATTCAAATAAACCAAAGTCCTTTGATATGGTCTAAGGTCGATTACTTTGTTATGCACCTATGATCGGAATTCATATACACAATGAAAACCATTTTTTTGTTCTCTATGTATCAATTCCCTCTTAGAAGTCAAAAGAGAGTGTGGGCTATAAAAATAAAAAGATGCCATTCCAAAGAAGCATGAGCCAATAAAAGATGCCATACCAAAAGGATATGTGCCAAAAAAAAGAGAATAAAACAAGGGTGCAAAGACACCCGCCCCGAAGGGAAAAATGGGTACAAAAAGTACCCACCAGAGAGATAGCCCCCACTTCTCAGAAAGACAGAAAAGAGATAGTCATACATAAGAGTTCAAAAAGAAAAATATAATAAACTTTCTTTCCGATCAAAGTGTATAGCTTAGTAATTTGCTATGATCTAATCATTTGACTTTGCTCTTCATACAAAAAGACAAACTCCAGGAAGAAAGAAATTCAAAAGAGTAGAATATATACAAAATCTATGTCTACCTCTCTTGCTAAAATACCAACCTAAAGATAAAGTGACAGCTATAAGCCCCACAAGTGACAAGTAAAAAGGATGGATATAAAAACCAATTTATTTAGATCAAGGAAGAAAACTTTGTTATAATTCGGCACTTGTGAAACATAATCGGCATTGTAGCAACTACTGATCAACAACCAAGTTCTTAGCTTTTGCTCGAGGACGAGCAAAGGGTAAGCTTGAGGGAGAGGTGTTGGCGGTAAATACCGACATACTTTAACCGCCAACTATTATCTAAAAAGGGAGAATTATCATAGTTATATTCACATATACCTTTACTATTGACCTATTTCCACTTGTATTGGAGTATTATTGATTTACAGGAAACATACAAGAAATAGAGGAAAAGGTCACGAGAATGCGTCTTCCGGCAAGGCGTATTTCAACAAAATAAGCAAAGGCCAAAAGACCAAGAACTCATCTGGGCCAGCAACCCACGAGAGAGGAGTCCAGGAGCAGCAAGAGGGCCATAGGCTAAAGCTGGGGCCGAGGGGGCCCACCCCTGGTGCGGCCGCATCCCCAGAGAGGCCGGCCCAGCCCTTCTTTTGAAGGCGGTTTGCTGAGGCGGTTTGGATGTCGGTTTGGCCAGGCATTCACTCCCCCCTCCTGAACCGACCTCGACTTAGTATAAGAGTAGGGGTGGAGCTCCACACAACAGACACTACACCTCTCACTTGTACTCTCAAGTGTATCTCTCCACTTTTCTCTTTATCCTTAGTAGTAGTAGTGGAGCAAGACTCAACTTATAAGAGGAGGAGACATCTTGGCTACTCTTGGTATGAATACTATTCTTTCCATTATGCTCTTCTTTTTCTTTTATCAACATAGCAATGTTCTAGAATTAGAGTATAGTTCTTATGCTATGATCTTGTTATATAGAATTAGAGTATAGTTCTATATGTGAGCATGGTGCTCGGGTATAGAGGAGCCGGTGATTGCACTTCATAGTCCACGGTTGACGTAGTAGGCGGCAGGTGGTGACAGCCCTGTCCGTCCCTTGTAATCCCCCACGTTCGGCTATGGTGTAGGAGTTTAAATTGCCACCCATCTCACTGGCAGACCAAACACAACTCTATCTCTGACTCATGTATTTGTATGACTAACCACTTTCTAGACATTAGGTGTATTAGGACTATTGCTCCTGTAGGATATTCATTTATTCTTTATTCTTTTATTCTTTATGCTTCCTCCACCTTCCCTCAATTGAGAGGCATTTATCTATGTGAGTGTCCACTATCATGAAAATCATATTGTTTACCCCTGTTATAAACATTGGTCTATCTTTCATACAAAGTATAATATTCATGATTATGGTTTCATACTAAAATCTACACTAGCCTTCCTTTGGGAAAATATAGATACGACACCTAGGATTTCTCCGGGTTGAAATGCTACAACGGTAATTTCGTGCGCTTGTGGATTAACATCCATGACTGCAAAGGTTTACCAGATCACCGTTACCTCTTTACTGTAGTTAGGAATATAGTTTTAGTACTAGTGTTAAGGAATGCTGAAAGTGCGCCGTATAGCATCTCCAATTCACTAGCCGCTAAGGCTATAGTCCTAGTGTTATTATGGACATAACTCTCTTGATAGAGGTAAGAATAATCTTGGTATGCCACGGTGCCCATGCTAGGCTATCCTGAAACTATCATTAGAGGTGTATCGCTAGTAGCAGTAAAGAAAATAACTGGTGAGGTGTGCCTCAGTGCCATGGCTGATCTAGTGATATGGTAGCTGAGGTACACCACCCCAAGCATTTCTTACTCATTGCCGGGGATAGATTTCACCTCTATTCTTAGTAATGATGTTAAGAAATGTCAACCGCATTTCTAGTGTTGTTACCAAGGGTCCAAACCTGGTGATACGCTACGAAATGCCAACAAGAGGGAGGAGCACCACCGCTGCGCAGCTTGAGAGAGAGAGGGAGGAACACCACCACCACGTGCATGCTCCCGCTTGTGGTGGAGGAGGAGAGGGTGGAGAGGGAGCCCATGGTGGTGTTGGAGGTGTGCCTACGAGTTGGGGTGCGAGGTGTGCCATGCAGAAAGAGAGGGAGAGAGGGTGCGGAGTGGGTGTGGTGAGAGGGTGCGGCTGAGATGAGTTAGGGTTTGTGGTTTCCTCTGGTTATATACGACGAAGTTGTTATCGGGCCAAGATGGGCCAAACCGACTAGATTGGGCTCAACTATTTTTAGTGGTGGTTCTTTTTCTTGGTACGTCTTCGTTAATATATTTTAGGTGGCGGTTTCTTTTAACCACCATTGTGTTGACATCTGCTAGCGTTATCACAATAACAATGCTAGAAGACACATGGTACTGATTGATCTTGTCATGAGCAACTAGTCACCTATCTCCTACCTTTACTCCTAATTTTAGAACTAGGTTATCATCCCTAATTGTATAGCTAGGAATAATTAATAGTATTATTATTAAACTATCATGTTATGTGACTCGGCAGAAATAAATGAAGATGATTATAAACTAAGAATGATTCTACAAGCGGATAGATAATTATACCATTGTACCATTTTACTTAGAGTATTACCAGGTTATGATTTATATTTTACCCCTGGAAAGGCATAGCTAAACTAATAATCTATAATATTGATAACACTTATATGCAATGAATAAGAGATGTAGCCAATGTCATATACTCCACTCATAACAGGGATAAGTCAAGATAAAGGACATCATTAATAATACTGATTCATCAAAGCAATCAAGTCATGTTAACGTCATCTAATCCAATTAATAGAGAAATAACTCCTAAGTATTTAACTACATGTCAAAGCTACATCAACTAGTGCAAGAACATCTAATAATCATCATTAAGTAATACTACTATGATTCCCAAAACACATCAGAGCCATGAATAGAAAAAGCTGAGTATAGAAATCTCATGTGTACGAATATACTCTTAACATGACAATCCCACTCTACCAAACCACTACATGGAGGAAGGCCTACAAAGGACTCAATAGATCTGTCACATCCACGATCTACCTCACAACCCGACGCAATTGGGAAATCTGTAGATAAGCAATGTATCTAGGCACCATGCTTGCCTACTACTCACCATATGATCAATAGATGCGCGCTATATGAATTAGTGGATGAACATAATAGCAAACCAACTAAACTAGATATATTGAGTAGACAATGAACATAATAATTAAACTAAGATAAAGATCAATGTTGCTAGTAATAATCATACAAACACAGATAATACAATAAGAAAAAGAGAGCTTAAGGACTATACCGAACTCTTCTCTTCTTGACAACTTTTGGAATCCAAGATCGATTTATGTACCTTGACTTCCTCTAAACTAGATCTAACAAGGCTAAACTATGAACTAGAAAGACTACGATGAATTAGGGATTTAGATTCTAGATGAATTGATCTTCAACCGACTTGAATGACTTGGCATTGAATGAATTAGTGTTTCCTTGGAGGATCCGCCCCGAATTTATAGCCCGGTGGTATATACGTCGATCGTTGGATCAAACCGACCTTACGTAGGGCTAAGATTGATCCTCAAAGGCGGTGGAAGGTGCTCGCGGTGGGGCCTACCTTGGGGTGTCGGCCACCGACTGGTGGGGCTGGCTGGCCTGACCTAGCGGCGGCCCTACCTCCCATTTGCTCCGGTGTCTTCTGGATGCTTCTAGAGTTCGGTGGAGTATTCTTCAGCCACCGATAATTTTGGGATGTATTTTGATAATTAAGTCCTTTTCCGTAGTTTTCTAAATTAATCCCTAGAAAATCATAAATCACCAAAATCATGGAAATTGTTAGATAAAATCCTATCCTTCTTGATATTCATGTGTTTCTTATGTCTATTGATCTATTAAATGCCGACGCTATCCACTATCCACACTTGGTAAATAAAACTAGCCGCCACGGTAAATCGTCGCTATTTTTCGTAGCGATTAGATTTTATAACCGCCACGGTTAAAGTTTGGGCACCATGTCGCAAAATCATTTTTGTAGTAGTTCTTTAGCAATTTAGCACTACTACAAATTGATTTTAGAAGACCATCCTATTTATTTATAGAGGTGCTCCACAATTATTATTCATTTATAGAAATATATAGTGAACTCAGAGGTAGTAGGTCCATTTTAAAAGTAACTTTAACATGCAAGTCTCAGAATCTATTTGTAGAGGTAGATGTCTAATGAGATTTTCCTACATTGAGTCATTTTCATATAGGACCCCTTAAAATGTGTGAAGCCTAGCCAGCCATCACTGTTTTTCCCTCACCCTCATTCTTCCCATGGCTCTCTCTATGTTAGTGGAGGCACAACTTGGGCACTGTAGTAGGGACCGGCTTAGATGCTGCTAAGGGCGCATTCAATGGCATGGCTCTAGGTGTGTCGATAGCAAACAACCCTTGCTGATAAGGAATTATAGATGATCAGTGCCACCATCAGAGTTCATAGAGCAGCACCAACTTAGTCAGTACGTGATTGGCTTGTCTACTATGATGACCGCTACTATATTCCAGCTACATCCTCAGTGCTTCAGGAGATATTTGCAGTGTTTTGGCTTGTTTCTATCAGAGCAGTTGGCAGTGGGCTTTCATCTGGCATAATCAGCACTGTCAATTTAGGCATTTCCATCTAGTATTATGTTCTTACAAAGACGGCCGACTCGGCCAGATTGATGCAGCAACAACGATTTTCAATGATGATAACGGCCAATTGATTATACTGGTGGATGAGGTCATTATGAGGCGGCAAAGGATGGAGCACATGTGGTGTCCCCGAGAGATTACACCTCAGGTGACTTTTTTTTCGATGACATGCACCACTTTTATATAGCACCCATTATGGTTGTTCACGTGATTATGTGCAGACGTATCAGAGGACGAGTGAATATGGGACAGACATATCTGTTTGCTAGACCACCTTAGATTATGCAGAATCTATACTTGTCTGGAGTTCTCTCAGAATCAGAATTTGGTGATGATAGAAAGAATGAAATTGGGAGCTTTAGTAGGTTCGATCAATATGTTAGTGGATGCTGTGGAAACCTTAAATACTGCTTCATCTTCGTGTGGTAGACTATAATGCAGGTGCTAGACAAGCTTTGGGGCACTTCCTTCTTCAGCTATGGAGCTGGATCTGGAGCAACAACCACCCTCCATGTGGCATAGCTGACTGGACTAACATTTAGCACGGGGACACGCTAATCGGAGAAGGGGGTATTCTGTCATATGTCCAATCAAGACGGTGACGAATTACGGAGCTGACGGGCCCAAAGGGGCCCCGAGAAGGATCTAGTCGGGGTTGGTAGACCCCACCGCTCCCCCTAGAAGAGGGCAGCGTGGGGGCACTGGGATGGGGCGGCGGCCACCCTAGCCACCACCCCCCCACGCGCACGGGCAGGACGGTCACGGGCCCCCCGCGGCTGCCCCGCCGCTGCCGCAATCTTCACCACGAGTTACCTTTTATTATTATTAATTATTTAGGTAATTAAGATTAGGAAACTGGAAAATCCGTTTTCAATAAGGACTTTCTCGTTAGTGCCACTTGGGATTATAAATACTAGATCATTGTAATCAGTTTAGGTCAAGAAGTAATTGGGGCGAAAGTCCTTTATTCCAATCTCCCACGCCTCCCTCTCTCCTCTCCCTCTCCCACGCGCACACCGTACTCGTGCGCTGCCGCCTCCTGCCACGCCGCGGCCGCCCTCCACGGGCGCGTGCCTCCCCTCCTCCCTCTCCTCTTTCTCCAATCTACTACCCCCAATCCACCCTTCCCGGCGTGTGTTATAAGATCTTTTCGAATACTACAACTTTTGTTCCGATCATTTCTCCATCTGGAATCATGTGAATGTTCAAAAAAAATTATTTATAGTGGCGCTAAGTCAAGAAAACTGCGGTGTAAAACTGTAAATGCAATTTTTCTGGTTATTTTCTTAAGTCTACCACTAATAGGAACACAACATTTATACTGATGATAGACTAAAAGAAACATGCAATCAAAATGAATTAACACTGATATTAGTTCATATCTATGGGCCCTCACTTTCATTTCTACTAGCTCCTATACTTTATGAACCGTCAGTGAAAAATCACGTGTCAATAAAAATCGACTTTGTACTAGTGATATATGTGTGTACGCGCAAGTAAATGGGAACAAATTTCAGTGGTCGAGAATCAAGATCCAATGGCAATGAGCTTTCGAAAAGACAACCATTTAACTGAAACCATTCTTTGCCACACATCAATGGCCATTTTAATCAACCGCTTTGGTTTGCCTTGAATAATCGGGGTGGTTTGGAGTATGTGGAAAAAAATACGTGCTCTCTCCTCCTCATATCCATCAAAAGGATACTGTCAAACTATATGAAAAAAACTTATTGTTTTGGGCACTGCTAGGACTTGAAACGACCATTCAATTTGCGGCCATACTATCACAATATGTGTGGCTATAATCTACATAAATTGCATTCTATATATATTTTATTGATTAACTGTACGGCTTTTCCAGTATTTTATTATGAGAAATGGAAAATTTTATTAAAAAATCAGAAAACACTCAAGAAAAAAATGATTAAGTAGACATATTTTTTTATGACCTAGATTAATAGCAGGATGAAGATATGATTTTTTTCACATGACAGCATAAATAATTAGTATCACGTGTATGTTACTTAGCAGCACGCGGAATCTGTAATATGTTTAATTATGCTCAGTCTTCTAATCATTGAATAGATTGGAAACCAATCAATATAGGAAAAAGAAAAACTGGTGGAAAAGCTATGTATGTCCACTAACTGCAGCGACGTGAGGAAAGTAGAATTAAAGAAGCAAAGGCATTCCAAAATGATCTATACATGCCGACAAAGATATACTGTTGTTGAGTCACAGTTACTGGTGCCGTACAAGAACATATGGTGCTATATAATTCAATTGAAGCAAAAGAAGGGTCCTTTAAGCTGTAAATATTTCATGGTAAAAAATGGAGTAATACATGAAGCGTGTTTAACCAGCGGTTAGAACAACTTAGTTTTCATCTTTAGTTACATGTCTAAAAAGGATATTCCAAGTTATTATTAGGTTATACTCACATAATCAAGTTAATAATGCTATCTTGAGTCCCGTTGTTGGAAAAATAAACGTCATGTGATTTAATTTGCTGTAGTGCGGCGGCTCTTACCACTGACTCGAAAGCTGGTTGGAACTTTGGATGGAGAGAACCCCAGGCGATGCACAAAGCGATGCACAACAATTTGGAGTGTACTACTCTGGCACTCACCGATGTATAATTGACTATAAAGCATGCACGCAAAGCAGCTCCCGCTTTTTTGAATGGAGAAGATTATCTCAATCTATTAATATATATAGGACATTTATACACTAGTGATATATATACATGGTCAGAAAATTGTCATCTCTAAAGCTATATATTATCTTTTAAAAAAAATAAAGCTACTATGTTATCTTTCAAAAAAAATAAAGCTACTATATTGAAAAAGATCTTTGCACATACAATTCCGCAATAATTATTAATGACATATGTGATTCATGAGCTAGCACTTGTACACAATGACACAACATGTACATAGACCAAGGCATGCGTGCCACATCTTGCCTATATAAAGCCACCCACAGCCCTGCCTATCATTGCAAGAGTTTCAGCCAACACAGAGAGGACTCCTCCTCAGAACTCTCCCTCCCTCCTGTAGGGGCCAAAGGGTTAGAGAGGAAGAGAACTAGTTCCGATCCCAAGCCTAACAAGCTCATCATCGTAATTCCAGCAACTGTTCATTCAGTTGTATAGCTGCCTGTGTTGGGAAATTCTTGTGACCTTATTATTTATTTGTAGCTCCCCCTTTTGTATCGGAATGGCAGGCCTATCTCTGCAACACCCCTGGGCATTCGCGTTCGGCCTCCTAGGTATATATATAATATTACACTTTCACTAAACAAGAAATCGCATATCTTTCTATTTTGTTTAATTCATTTTCACTTTACATATTGCTATAATTGTGCATTCAAAAACATCATATCATTGGTAGTTGCTAGTGCATGATAGTACATAGTAGCCACTTAGTGGAATCTGCACTTCGGTGATCGCCAATCAATAGTAGTTGTCGATCTTGTGGTCAGAATCACTTTGTTGCACCAGATAGATTAAGCATGACCTCTGTCACCCTTGATCGATCCTTTCTTAGCCGCTTACACATTTCCATCATGCACTACATGTCGAGCTAGCAATCGGTCCTTTTGAGGCATCTATCTTGTCACTTGTGTGGTGTGTGTGTGTGTGTGTGTGTGTGTGTGTGTGTGTGTGTGTGTGTATATAATAATAATAATAATAATAAAGCCTGCCAATGTTTGCTCACAACAGAAGGCAACGCAAATGGCTGATCTTTGGCAACGCAAATGGCTGATCTTGGCGCCCTTTTTTTTTTTTTTTTTTTGCTTTGCAGGCAACGTCATCTCGTTCATGACCTTCCTGGCCCCGATGTAAGTGAAACTTGCTAAACTATATCACTGCTTCAGATGTTCATCGTTGAAATGAAACAGTGCTATCCATTTTGATAATTTGTTGTCTTAATTTGAAACTGACATACTCGTACGTGTCTGGTGATCCATGCTGCATACAGACCGACGTTCTATCGCATCTACAAGAGCAAGTCGACTGAGGGTTTCCAATCGGTTCCCTACGTGGTGGCCCTGTTCAGCGCCATGCTTTGGATCTTCTACGCTCTGATCAAATCCAACGAGACCTTCCTCATCACCATCAACGCCGCCGGCTGCGTGATCGAGACCATCTACATAGTCATGTACTTTGTCTATGCGCCCAAGAAAGCCAAGATCTTCACGGCCAAGATCTTGCTCCTCCTCAATGTCGGCGTCTTTGGGGTTATCTCCCTCCTCACCCTTCTCCTCTTCAAGGGTGATAAGCGCGTTGTCATGCTCGGATGGATCTGTGTCGGCTTCTCCGTCAGCGTCTTTGTCGCACCGCTCAGCATCATGGTGAGCACAGGAGCAACGTATACACTTGACACACCACTGACAATGCATATGGACAGATAAACCCAATCACCGTAGCATCAATAGTTTCAATGTGTTACTAATGAACTGTGTGTGTGTTGATCTACGTGCAGAGGCGCGTGATTCAGACCAAGAGTGTGGAATACATGCCCTTCTCCCTCTCCCTCTCGCTCACCCTCAGCGCCGTCGTCTGGTTCCTCTACGGCCTCCTTATCAAGGACAAATATGTTGCGGTAATTGTTTAATTTGTTCATTAATTGCAATAACCGTATCTCCCATATATTGTTCTTTTTTTAAGTAGTTTCGCGACGATGCATCTTACTGACAAAGTACATACAATCTCTCCATGCAGCTTCCAAACATCCTGGGGTTCACCTTCGGCGTGGTCCAGATGGTGCTGTACGTGTTGTACATGAACAAGACGCCGGTGGTGGTTGCCGAGGGCAAGGAGGCTGGCAAGCTTCCCTCAGCTGCAGATGAGCACGTCCTCGTTAACATCGCCAAGCTCAGCCCCGCCCTCCCCGAGAGGAGCTCCGGGGTGCACCCAGTCACCCAGATGGCGGCGGGGGTTCCGGCCAGGAGCTGCGCTGCGGAAGCCGCCGCGCCGCCTGCGATGCTGCCCAACAAGGATGTGGTCGACGTGTTCGTGAACCGCCACAGCCCCGCTGTCCATGTGTAGGCTCTCAATCATCGTTTGCATGGCCCATGCATATATATATATGCGCAAGCCACACGTACGCTTTTATTAGTATTTGAACGACTTGCTAGCTGCTGGTCATGAGTATATGATGGCGAATGATTAAGTTCTAATTATAAGTAATTAACTGCCATGGAAGCTAGCTAATGGATGGACGCAGAGATCAGAGTAATGGAGGGGAAGCTACATATATATATGTATAAAATATATGGGGTGTGTATTCATCTATGCTGCACTGCGTGCTGCTATGTATTAATTTCCATGGATATCTGTTATTCCTTTTTAACGTGTAACGTTTTCTAATAAAAAGTGTAATCGAATTCACACTACTGTTGTTAGCTACTCTACTATTTGTTCATGAAAATGGCTCGCGTTTGTTTGTTTACGCTGGTTTCTATTCATATAAGGCTTTGTTTGGATTGATAATAGTAATCATGAGCATGCAGCCTTAAGCCCGTTGGCCCGCACGGGCCCGTTGATTCGGCCCGGCCCAAGCACGGCACGGCACGGCTGCATAGGGGCTTAGGGCGGCCCGGCACTGTTAGAGGGTCGTGCTTGGGCCGCCACTGAAGCACGAGGGCCGGCACGGCACGGCCCGCTAAAAAGCGGAGGCACGGCGACGGCCCGTTAGGCTGAGAATTTAGAGATGAATTTTTACATGTTGCAAGTGAAACCTATGAATTGTTGAAGATAGTTTTGAGATGATTTTAAAAGATGTATGAATTGTGCTATATTCTGTAAAATTCTTATCAAAATTCAAATTTAGACGAATCTATTGTTGTTTTTTTCTATTAGCGGGCTAAGGGCCGGCCCTGAGCCCTATTGGGCCGTGCTTTTTAGGGCCGGCACCAGCACGGAAAAGGGCCCGTAGGGCCGTGCCTGGGCCGGCGAGCAGGCACGGAGGGCCACTTCGGCACGGCACGGTGGGCCTTAGGGCCTTTTAGGGCCATGCCCTATAGGGCCGTGCCCGGCACAGGGCCAGGACCGGGCCGGCACGGCACGGCCCGTTGCTCATATATAGATAATAGTTACCTAGCTAGTTAATATCTTATTATCTGATTTAGTTCAACTAGTGTGATAGTTATTATTTAAAGATTCACCTAACAATTATCTAGTCTAGTATCTATACATGTTTGGATCTGAAGAGATAATTATTAGCAGATAACTACTACTATTTATAGAGACCAAATAGAGTTTAATTCTATGTGCCATCGTTGTTTGTACATATGCATGCATGGTTCGTATGTGGTCCAATGGTGACCTCGCATGGGTTTCAGATGTAATATGTTGCACTGCATACTGCATATATTATTGCGCCTTTTGTAAAGCAATATGTATGTCGTGTCGTGTGTGCGTTCATTTTTTTTTTGTCTTTTTCCTTTGATTGATTAAAGGACTATTACTTTAAGTTAAATTAAACTGGTTTGTCTGATACGTGGCCAACTAGGGTAGCTCAACTGATACTACCCTCAACTGATGGGCTCCTCGTGCTGGCTCGGGCGCATGCATTCTGGTTGGAGTCTCCGACTCCAGACTGACGTTTGCATTTACTTACAGCGGTGCAGGGGCTGGCCTAGAATATTAATCTATTGGTGCCACCAAGCTCTAACCTTACCAAACCGAAGATATTTTTGCTATAAAGCTTAGGTGTTACTATTATAGTACTGTGCAACTTCAATAAAAGTCCTTCGTGTCACATGACACCAGTGCAGTGATTGCACACTATAGATCCACCCCTGTTTATGTCTAAGAGCAAGTCCAATAAACTTTTCCGCAGTCACTACCGTGCGTCTTCCTCCCTAGGCTCCCATCATCCTGCTCACCGTACCTGAGCCCAAAGCAGTCGTGTATGCTTGTCTATACCGAGGACCACAGATCTATAGCCTAGCTGCAGACAATGAGGAACAAGCATGCAGTGGAGCTAAGGAGGGCGTGCGGCTGCCGGTGCGGAGAACTAGGGCCGTGGGCGCATGTGCGAAGCTGGAGGGCGCATGGGTGCCGGAGCGGTGGAGCACCCATGGCAGTAGCTGCGAGGATGAGTTAGACATTTGGCCACACGCCACAAAAATGGCGAGCTCGGCCTCCATTGCCGATCTGCTGCGCTCGAGTTCCACTAGAGAGAGGAGACGGGGATGGCAGCATGAGAAAGCGAGTGTTGGGTACTAAAATTAGGGCCTTCCAAACAGACCACATAAACCAGGCCCAACAAACGAAAAACCAGGCCGCGTAACAACAAAGCATGGCCCGCCGAGGCCCAGCGCACAACTCTCCGCCTCGTCCGAGCCCTCCCCGTCGAGGCCTCGGACGGGCGTTAACTCTCCGCCTTGTCCGAGCCCTCCCCGCCGAGGTCTCGGACGGGCGCTAACTCTCCGCCTCGCCCGAGCCCTCCCCGTGGAGGCCTCGGATGAGCTCCCACCTTCCGACTCGCCCGAGCCCCTACGACTGGCCTCGGACGGGACGCGCCGCAACTCTTGGTCAAGCCAGGACTCGGACTTGACGTATACCTGCCCCCTCCCACTGCAGTTCTCGTCAGACCTGCCCATGCCCTTACAGGGATGGGGCCGTTGCGTCACCACCTGCGCTCACGCTAAGATGCATCATCCTCCACGATGACGGCCATGCCTACCACTGTGGAGCATTGTTCTGCCTAACTTCTGTTACAGGTTAAATCACCGAAGCCTCGGGACGCCGACTGCCACGCCAAAAGACGTCACCCAGCGTCATCCTCTGTACAGGAGCAGGGTCAGGCGGAGCACCGGTCAAACAACAGTCTTCCCGGGTTTTCTGAGCCCGGGATGGGCAGCGACCGCCCCGACGGTCGCCCTCAACTGTGCCAACCACTCAGTGTACGGCAGCAGGGACCAAGGCCCTCGGAGTCTCGGATTCGGGACGAGTCAAAGTTACAGCAAGCTACAGGGCTCGGACACGTCGTCCATCGCCACTCCGCCAACCTACACCGGGACAGACGTCCTCTCCGTCGCCAGGACTGGGGAAACGACTCCACGCAGCTGCGCCCATGACCAGCAGTACCTCGCCACGCCCTACAGTGTCGCCACCCACTCTTGACTCTCGGCATAAGAAGGATGGCGGGCTCCGAGACCTCGGACTGAGCAAGGAGGCACCCGTCGCACAAGACACCCTTTGTAAACCCTATCCTCCCCCTTACGTCTATAAAAGGGGAGGACAGGGACCCTTAGCGGGCAAGCTCTCATCAGCACGATATTGGCACTTGCCTCAATTATCTACGAGACTTGGGATCAGCTCCCTCTCTCCACCAGCTTGTACACCCTACCTGCAAGCACCCCGGTGCAAGATAATACAAGATCACCTCCCCTCACTGGACGTAGGGCCTTCTCTTGCCCGAACCAGTATAAACCCTTGTGTCTATCTTGCACACCTTCCGGAGTTGGGAGCACGCACCATAAATTTAGTAGTTGGTGCTAGGACCGCCAGTTCTAGCACCGACAGTTGGCACGCCAGATAGGGGAGCTGTGCGTGTTTTCGCCTCTCTTCCCGCCAAAACTCTGGAATGGCCGACGACCGCGATGAGGTGTCTCAGGACGCCTCCGACCCCACCTTCCTCCCACCACAGCCGCCGGAGCTGGGTACTGTGATCTGGTTCGGGGATCTCGAGTTCATGTCTCTGGGCTACTAGTACGACATGGTGCTCCTTCCACCCAAAGCCCCGGAGTCTTCGGACGAGGCTCCCGCGACTCCGTCACGGGCCCGGCGTAGAGGCGCCACAGCGCACGTGCCCGCCGTGCTCGGCAGGCGCGTCACGCCGCCAGGGACCTCGAGGAGGATCTAGCCGCGCTACATTTGGGCGATGGAGGCCACCCTAATACCTCGCGACCAGCCACACAGCCTCCGCCGTTCGGCCTCACCAACGCCACCGCCACGTACGCCTCGATAGTCTCCACCACCTTGGGGGTCTACAACGAGCTCCAGCCGCGCTACGACCACGATCTAGTTGTATCCATGCCAGTCTCGTCTTACCCTGACTCCAGAGAGTCAGGGACTAGATGGGCTGGCACGGATCTCCCCGGGTCCCATGACGCCGGCATGTTGCAGCGCTACCTGGAGTCCACCAGGTCTCATTGGTTCATCCCCACGCACGCATTCTACTTTGGGTATCCAGACCCAGATGAGCCCGACGACATGTACGACCTGACCCGTGAATGCTTTCACGTGGAGATCGACGACCTCGGCAACGGCGGCAACGAGGACGGCGACGGGGACCAGGACCGCGACCCTAGGCACACTGCAAAGCCGGCCCCGGCAGGCGCAACGCCTCAGGACCCCAGCGCGTCCCGACCCGTGGGCCAGGAGCAACAGACTCCGACACACATGGGTCCCCCGAGGACCGGCGACCCGACGGCCACCCCTCAGGGGCCGTGGCACCCCACTATCGAACAAATCCTGGAGCTCGGGGACAAACTCGAGCACGACCGTCTTCTGCTACGGCAAAAGATAGACGCGCGTCTGGCCTTGGCGCCGCGTGGGCGCGTAACCCGAGCCCCTTTGCGTGACAGCACGCCCGCAGCGTCAACCGACGGATCATAGCATCCCCCATCTTTCAGCGCGCAAGCCAGAACGTCGCTGCGGCGGCCCTTCTCCTCCGGGCGATGCCAGAGCCGTCCACCCCAGAGGGACGGCGGATTCGAGATGAGATACGGGGCTACATCGAGACCGCTGCTGTCCAGCAGGCCGAGAGCGTAGCCTCTCGGCTGCGGGCGCAGAGGGATGAGGAGGCCGGAGTCCCCCCTCGCCGTGAGCGAGAAGCCTCGGTTCATCAAGATCCATCGTGAAGGCCAGCCCGCGAGCGCATTCAGGACAACCGCGGCAGCCTCAATGACGGCGACGCGCACAACGTCATCAACAGCGCCGCAAGGGAAGCCGGAGCACGGGCCGGACGCGACCGCCAGCCGCACCGAGGCGGCAGGCACGACAGCGACGAGGACCATGATGATGCCGATCCCCCGGGGCCTCGTGCCTTCAGCCGGGAGATCCGCAACGCTCGGTTCCCTTTCCGGTTCCGCCAACCGGCCAACCTCACCAAGTACTCGGGGGGAACAAACCCCGAGGTGTGGCTCAACGACTACTGCCTGGCATGCCAGCTGGGTGGTGCGGACGATGACAGGCTCATCATCCGCAACCTTTCGCTTCACCTTGGCGACTCGGTGCGAGCCTGGCTGGAGCACCTTCCCGCCCGCATGATCCATGACTGGGCCGACCTGGTCAAGGTTTTTATGGGAAACTTCCAGGGCACATACGTGCGCCCAGGGAACTCGTGGGATCTCCGTAGCTGCCGCCAGAAGTCCGACGAGTCATTACGGGACTTCATCCGGCGCTTCTCAAAGAAGTGCACGAGCTCCCCAACGTGGCCGGCACTGCTATCATCAGCGTGTTCCTTGACGGCACGACCTGCAAGGAGCTCATTCATGAGCTAGGCCGGAAGATGCCAACTACCGCCAACGAGCTGTTCAAGGTGTCGACTAACTTCGCCTCCTGCGAGGAGGCGGTGGAAGCGATCTTTCGCAACGGCAACGACAAAGAAAAGCGGAAGGAGGGTGACACCGAGGGGCACCCCGCAACCCCAAGAAGAACAAGAGGAACAAGCGGAAGGGAAAGAAGGGCAAGAAGGAAGCAGACTCTAAGGACAACCTCGTCGCTGCGGTCGACCGCAAGGCCCCCCGGGGCCCGAGGCCTTTGACGACATGCTCAAAAAGCCCTGTCCTTTCCACAAGTTCCCAGTCAAGCATACCATGGGGGAGTGTGACTTGGCCTGCCATTTCTACCAGAAGCTGCCCCCGCCCGAGGACAAGAAGAAGGAGGAAGAGGACAAAGCTGAGGGATTCCCCGAGATCCATGATATCTTCATGATCATCGGGGGGCTGCCGGCGAACCTCACCCCACGCCAGATCAAGCGTGAGAGCCGTGAAGTCTTCTCGGCGTGCCCAGCCACTCCACAGTACCTGCCGTGGTCCGCCGATGCCATCACTTACAACCTCGACGACCATCCGCTCTACGTGCCAAACCCGGGACAGTACCCACTCACCGTTGACCCCATCATCGGCAACGTGCGGCTCACCAAGGTGTTGATGGACGGCGGCAGCGCCCTCAACATCCTCTACTCCGAGACCCTCAGCCTGCTAGGGATCGAGCAGCCGCAACTTCAACCCAGCAGCTCTCCCTTCCAGGGCATGGTGCCAGGCAAGCGCGCCTGGCCCCTCGGGCAGATCGACCTTCCGGTCTTCTTCGGGACGCCATTCAACTTCCGCAAGGAGGTCCTCACCTTCGACGTGGTCGACTTCCGAGGGACCTACCACGGTATCCTCGGATGACCCACGTACGTGAAGTTAATGGCCATCCCCAACTACACATATCTCCTCCTTAAGATGCCAGGTCCCAACGGCGTCATCACCGTCGGCTCCTCTTACGAGCACGCGTTCAACTGCGACGTCGAGGCAATCGAGCACGCCGAGGCAATGGCGGTATCCGAGGCACTCGATGCCAAGCGCCATGCCGGCACCGTCGAGCCGTCCGACGGGGTGAAGAAGGTCCCGCTGGATCCTGCCTCTCCTTCCGGCATGGTGGTGAAGATCTGCGCCTCCCTCGACCCCAAATAGGAAGTTGTGCTCGTCGACTTTCTCCGCACGAACATCGACATCTTCACGTGGAGTCCCTCGTACATGCCAGGCATTTCGAGGGATATCGCCGAGCACTCCCTTGATATCAGGGCCGGATCCAGGCCAGTGAAGCAGCGCCTACGCCGATTCGACGAGGAGAAGCGCAGGGCCATCGGTGAGGAGGTGAACAAGCTTTTGGCGGCTGGATTTATCAAGGAAGTATTCCATCCCAAATGGTTGTCTAATCCTGTACTGGTTAGAAAGAAAAATGGGAAGTGGAGGATGTGTGTTGACTATACTAGTTTAAATAAAGCATGTCCGAAGGTTACCTCAGGGTGCGAACTTTTGTCCTTTCTTGATGCCTATTCTGGCTACCACCAAATCAAGATGAAGGAGTCCGACCAACTCGCGACTTCCTTCATCACTCTTTTTGGCATGTACTGCTACGTAACGATGCCCTTCAGACTGAGAAACGCCGGAGCTACGTACCAACGGTGCATGCTCGGCGTCTTTGGGGAAAACATCAGGAAAACCGTAGAGGCCTACGTAGACGACATAATGGTCAAAACCAAGAAAGCCGAAGACCTCATCGCGGATCTTGAGATCGCCTTCTGATGTCTCAAGGCTAAGTGCGTCTTTGGGGTCCCCCGAGACATGCTCTTAGGATTCATCGTCTCCGAACGCGGCATCGAGCCCAACCTAGAGAAGGTAACCGCGGTGACCAGTATGGGGCCAATCAAGGATCTGAAGGGGGTGCAACGGGTCATGGGCTGCCTTGCGGCTCTCAGCCGCTTCATCTCGTGCCTCGGCGAGAAGGGTCCGCCCTGTACCAGCACCTGAGGAAGTCAGAGCACTTCTCCTGAACCGCCGAGGCCCAGGAAGCTCTCGACAAGCTTAAGGCAGCCCTCACCAACACCCCGATACTGGTTCCTCTAGCCGAAGGTGAGCCCCTCCTCCTGTACGTAGCTGCGACAACCCAAGTGGTTAGCGCGGCCATTGTTGTTAAAAGACCGGAAGAAGGCCACGCCTTGCCAATCCAAAGGCCGATTTACTTCATTAGTGAGGTGTTGTCCGAGACCAAAATCCGCTACCCGTAGATCCAAAATCTACTCTACGCCGTGGTCCTGACTCGACGCAAGCTCCGGCACTACTTTGACGCCCACCCGGTGACGGTGGTCTCCTCCTTTCCGTTGGGGGAGATCCCGTAGAACCAGAAAGTCTCGGGACGGGTCGCCAAGTGGTCCGTCGAGCTCATGGGAGAGACCCTCTCCTACGCGCTGTTGGTATATTTAACGCACACAGAATAATCAAAGAGATAAATCCGCAAGCGCACGGATACCGCTGTAGCTTTCACCTAAGAGTATTCCCAAGGTATTGAATTTCCATGAGGAACGCGAAGTGAACTAGAAACGAATCAAGAACGTCCAAGGATAGAAAGGATAAATATTTTTAATGGGTAGAGAGGGGCTATCTAAGGTGATCTAGATAACTAAGAATCAAACTTATGATACTTGTCTACTTTGGAGCAACAGTACCTTTCCAACTCTCTAATAAGACTGGGAAGAAGGTAGCTGGGGAAGGCTGCCAAAAGCTCTACGAAACACCAACTCCGACGTGATGGAATATGAAGACCAATAAAGCTGTCACCTCTGAAGGCTACCACAACTAACCGTAAGAATTGGGCGCAAACTCAGGTAAACCCTAGCCTAGACACCACGTCTACGCTAACGATTACTACTCTAATCACGTACGCTAACTAGAGCACTCAATACGAGCTAAGATCCCATAAACAAAGTAAAGTAAGAACAAAACTTAATCAAATAGAAGACTTAAAGTTACCAACTGAAGAACTTGAAGAAGAATCATCTCCGTAGAGGTACAAAGTTGAGGAAGATCCGACAAGCTGGCTCCTCTTCTACTTCCTCCTCTCCTCTCTCCCTATTTTCTAATTTACAAGAGCTCTAGAGATGAGAGTATATACTTTCGAGGGATGCCTCTACATCTCCATAATAATGTGGTGCCCCCAGAGAGGGGGGTCTGCCTCTTTATTTATAGCCCGGTGGGATGAACGTCCGCCATTGGATCAAACCGACTTGGGCAACGGTGGAGATGCAAACCCTAAGGCGGTAGGAGGCCGTCCATCAAAGTGGGCCCCAAATGGGCTCTGGAGGGCGTCGGCTGGCCCTGGGGTGGCGCCGGGCGGCCCCACACTGTGATAGGTGGGCCCCGCCTTCGGTGGGTCGCCTTCACGTGTCTTCTAGAGTCTTCTAGTGTTGGTTTTGGTGTAGAATTGATATCTTTTGACTCCGGACTCCAAATAGAGCAAATTATATGTCCGTTTCGATTGTCTCGATGAGCTCTTCATGATGATGTACTGTAAATTATCATTTGAGATACTTTTTATTCTATGCAAAATTGGATATACCTGCAAAACGATCAAGAACAACACAACTCGTGGAACTCGTTAGAATCAAACCCTACAAGCGTGCTTTATGATTCTTTTCATGTTAATTCATGCAATAATTGATGGTATAAAATAGGCATCAAGGACTATCAACACGTGCCAAGGAAGGCCATCAAGTCTCAAGTCTTGGCGGATTTCCTCGCGGAGTGGACCAACACCCAGCTCCCGCCGCCCGGATCAAGGCGGAGTGCGGGACCATGTACTTCGACGGGTCTCTAATGAAGACCGGCGCCAGCGCTGGCCTCCTCCTCGTCTCGCCCCTTGGGGTACTGTCACACCCCAAAATTTCTATTTTGGGGATGTGCCTTGAAAACACTAAATAAAATAAATGATTTAACGTTTCTCTAAAAGTTTCCAACCTTTTGTTAAGTTTGTTCTCAATCTAAAGAGTGAAGAAACCATTTTCTAAAACTTTTTACAATTTAATATGACTTGTTTGTTGCACTTCATGCCATTGCATAGTGTTCTTGTGTGAAAAATGAGTTTAAATGTTTTCAAGCGGCGCGCATCGGGTTTCATTCGAAGCAAATCCTATTAATCTTTGACCAACTTTCCTTGGCCTCAATACCATGATCAAGTCCTTGGGAACCACATAATACCTTAATCATTGATCCTTGTTCTAAGAACCTTGATGGATCCCAAACTTTCACCTTGCCAGACACTCAATCTTATGCCCTCTAAAACCCTAACTAGTCATAGCCCTGCTCTCTCTCTTTTTCTTTTATCCTTTCTCCCTTATATTTGAGCTCCTAATCTCTTTTGATTTAGTCTTCTCCATAGCCCAAAGTCTATGCTAAGTGGCCAATCTTTATATCTCTTCTTTCTCACACAATTCAATCTCATCTTGTTCAAGTCAAATCAATCACGTGTCATGTATCTAAGTTAATCTTAATTTTGACTTGCTTTTCTTTCTTCACCTTAGGAAACATCTATATGGGCCCTTTTCCCTTCACCTTATCTCCTCTTGATCAATTACAAACTTGTATATGATCCATCCTTGAAATCTCTATAGCCTTAATCCCACCTCTTTGAAGCTTCCAATTTTATGAAAACCCTAATCGCAACTCTGATAACTTGGCGGATCAAGCCCAACTCTTTCCTTCCATCTTGTCTTATCATGGGACAAATCCACCAACTTAGATCATTAGTAAACCACACCTCCCCATTTCTCTCTTTTGCTAATGGGTCAACCCAACTCTTTCCATCCTCTGACACCGTTCCGGTCCAAATCTCTCATTAGCTCTCGCCTCAGATCAAAGCCCAACCATCCTTCTCTCTTTTGTGGACCAACATGGAGCCCAACCAGCCCTCTAACTCCTCCTCTCCCTCTCCCACGTGACCCCCTTGGAGCCTCTCAATATGCCACAAAAATATCAACCAAGACATGAAAATATCAAGTCAAGACCCTTTGCCTTCCCACCCCTTCACCTCCCCTCACCATCCCTTCATATATACCACCCCACAGCCCCCTCACGCCTCTCCCCTCATTCCCCACGTCAAGAACAGAGGAGGGACGCCCCTGCTCCTCCTCATCCTCCCCCCATGGCTGCCCCGATCAACCGCAACGCGAGAAGGATGTCCCGATGTACTAGATCGTCGTCACCGGCCGCCGTTGATGCCTCTCTCCTCGCTCCACCACACCTATCCCCATGGTGAGAACACTCCATAATCTTTCTCATGTTGTTCTTGTATCCCTTGCTGCATATCAAGTATCATAGATGACGTATGGTTGATCCCCGATGAAGATTACCCGTTGTATGTGTTGCTATCCTCGTGGGCAGATTTGCTGTCATTCACGGAATCGGCGTTCCTCGCTGTTTTGTGCCTCCAATCATCAATCCCTTTGGTAGAATTGTAGATTACATCCTTGAACACACCTCTGTAGAATGGTTTCACCATAGGAGTTGAGGAACTAGAGATATCGCCATCTCCGTACCCGCTGCTCCTGCTGTCTTGGCAGATTGCAACTCTGAGTCGTGTTGGCGTTCCTTGCTAATCCACAGCCCAAATACACTATCCCTTGAACCCACATGCTCATGACATCTCTGCACATGATCCCACAAATTGGTTTGGCTATGCAATCTCCGATGGCCGAGATATCGAAGCCGAAGCGTCCACTACCCTTGTTGTCCAAACAGCACCCACCTTGTTTTTGGCAATGGCGTTCCCGTTGATCCATTGAACCCCAACATCTATACTTTGGCTCGACCATCATTTATATACTTGCACACACCTCTGAAAGGTTCCATGGTCATATCATCAAAGACGAAAGAGATATTATCCAGTTTTGTGCTCGCTGTCTCTGCTGCCCCGCAGCCGCATTGATGCCGGTTGGCATGCGCGTTCTCGATGATTCGCTACTCCAGTGATCAAGCCCTTCAACCATAGAGTTTATCATATACTTACACACATATCTTAAAGTTGTCTTGTCTATATAAACCACATCACCAAATATATAAATATCATCATGTCGCTGCTCTTGCAATGCCAACAACCCCGCCATACAATCTTGCAATCTCGTTCCCCAACTATCCAATGGCCGAAACACCATGTCCAGTTGCCACAACATAGTACATACAGTACTTAGCAACCCCACAAAATGGATCACCTTTTAGTCCTTCGATAACCATGCAACAACTCAACATAACTACCGCTGCCCACCGATGTGCAAGTCCGAGATGCCTCGAGAGATCCGCCGCGCGTTCCCCACTCGAGTCCTCTTATATATGATCGTGTATCTCCTAGTTGCACATGATCACCTAACAAGTTCAATCCAAGCTAATTAGTGCAATGTGTCTCTGACTTATCATGTTCACAGCCATCGCTACCCGCCGCTATCCACCGTCGAGTATGCTCAGCCGGTGCACTCTTCAGCATAATGTTGATTTCCTTTGATCTTGAACCCACCATAGTGCATTGGTTGATAATGACATGTTTCCAAGTAACCTATACACATAACCAACCCTTATTGTTCTGATGTGTATACTCCTTCTAGTACAAAACCCACCTTGCTCACCTAAATCCAATCATTTCGATCTATACCTTTCAACTTTCATATCCTTTAATCCTGGCTTTCCTTTTGGTTGTTTTTGCGCTCAAGCGATCATAGTTACAAGTCCTACATGTTTTAAACCTTTATGTGTTGTTTTTATAATGCTTGGTGTACTGTTTCTAGGTTTGTTTAAGATGCTTGTGCTGGTTGATGCTATCGTTAGAGTTGGAGCTATGCAAGGATGATCCAGAAGGAAAGGATGGAAAGTTTGTCCTGCTTTTGGAAGGCAAGTGTAACATGAGTTCTTTGCTACCTAATAACCATTTAATCACTTTCATATGCATGTGTCTAATATGATAAACCCCTAAGGACTTTACCTAGTACTTTTGTACCATGTTCCTTGTTACCTTGGGTTGATGCATATGGATAGCTTTGCTTAGCTTGCAATCACCAAACCTTATAATGTTAATTTTGATTAATGATGCCTTATGGAATCGATGGTTAAGATGACGCTCTTTGGTAACATGGACAGAAGGGGGCTAGAGCATTGGGCCCTTGGGGTGCTCTAGTCGGCCCTCCATAAGGACTCAATCTTAAAGCGGCCACCCTACAACCATGAGGACTATATGGCTCTGGTCTTGGCTAAGTAACTAGATTTCCCTAGCTTGTTAGTGGTTACCGAAAGGCGCAAGAGGGGGCCTAGGTTGCAGAATGGGCTTCTGCCTGTCAAGATGTGTTGCTGGGCTGCGGTCATTTGTGCACCAGTCTTGAAGGGGGGCTCCATTCGCCTAGCTGCTGAAACCTCGCGGCTACTAACTTGTTAGGGTGTCTTTGGAAAGGCCTCGTAGTGAACCCTGCCGACTTACCTCGGAAGTGAGTCAGAGGTTGGCCGCCTCAGGCATATGGGTATCATGACTCATGGTGAAAGTGTACACACTCTGCAGAGTTTGATCAAACTGATATATCAGCCGTGCTCACGGTCACGAGCGGCCTGGATCCTTTTCGAGATAGATGGTTTGATGGATGGTATGGACCATGGTTAATCTTGATGATGGTAATTAATTATATTTTACTTGGGGTGCTAAGCATAACCTAGAAAGTCAAGTATAATAATAAAACATGACCAATTAAAAGTGCTAACCGCAGTTCAGCCGTGTCTAGCCTTTTGAGCCTTGCATCCCCTCATGTTATGCTTGCTGAGCATGGTGCGCTGACACTTGCTTTACAATCAACAAAATCCCGGATGGGTACCAGATGGTGGTTGAAGTGAACTGTTTCTAGTGGAGTTCCAAGGGTGCTAGGCGAGTGCTCTCCCAGTCAACCGTCCCTGTGGAGTATGAAGACCCAAAGACAGAAGATTAAGAATACTTCTATTGTGCTTTGTTATAGATGTAAGTCCTGTTGTAAATATGTTTTGATATGTAATAAAGCATTGTCTTTGATAATCTCCATTTTTGTTGCTATATGTGTTGTGTGGACATCCTGGGCACACATATAGTTAGCGCTTGGTATTCTTCGGAAAACCGGGTGCGACAAAATGGTATCAGAGCAGTGTTGACTGTAGGACGCTCAGCCTAGTTAGAAACCGTCGTTTTTACAAACTTATTTTGAAAAAAAAACTAACCTTGGCTTTCTACCCCTTGATGACTTGCGAAAAATGAAAATGCTCTTTACCGAAACCCTTTGTTTCTTCAAAGTGCACGAAGATGCCTATCGAGTTGAAGATCCTACATCTACAAGAGACAACACTATGAAAGACTGAAGAGTCCAAGCTTGTCTAACCTAAGCCTTCTTTTAGGAAGTTTCTACCCGGGCGCTTTTTACGTTAGTAACGATGCTAAGGTGAGTGATAGTGTTTTTTATAAGGACCTATCATGTTATTGTGCCCTAGAATGATTGATTGTTTTGTTATTGTGTTCTTGTTTGTTTTGCCTCTTTGTAATGAGTGCCTCTTTCATGAATCTCGGGGACGAGATTCTTGTTAAGGGGGTAGTTTGTCACACCCCAAAATTTCTATTTTGGGGATGTGCCTTGAAAACACTAAATAAAATAAATGATTTAACGTTTCACTAAAAGTTTCCAACCTTTTGTTAAGTTTGTTCTCAATCTAAAGAGTGAAGAAACCATTTTCTAAAACTTTTTACAATTTAATATGACTTGTTTGTTGCACTTCATGCCATTGCATAGTGTTCTTGTGTGAAAAATGAGTTTAAATGTTTTCAAACGCGCGCATCGGGTTTCATTCGAAGCAAATCCCTATTAATCTTTGACCAACTTTCCTTGGCCTCAATACCATGATCAAGTCCTTGGGAACCACATAATACCTTAATCATTGATCCTTGTTCTAAGAACCTTGATGGATCCCAAACTTTCACCTTGCCAGACACTCAATCTTATGCCCTCTAAAACCCTAACTAGTCATAGCCCTGCTCTCTCTCTTTTTCTTTTATCCTTTCTCCCTTATATTTGAGCTCCTAATCTCTTTTGATTTAGTCTTCTCCATAGCCCAAAGTCTATGCTAAGTGGCCAATCTTTATATCTCTTCTTTCTCACACAATTCAATCTCATCTTGTTCAAGTCAAATCAATCACGTGTCATGTATCTAAGTTAATCTTAATTTTGACTTGCTTTTTTTTTTTTCTTCACCTTAGGAAACATCTATATGGGCCCTTTTCCCTTCACCTTATCTCCTCTTGATCAATTACAAACTTGTATATGATCCATCCTTGAAATCTCTATAGCCTTAATCCCACCTCTTTGAAGCTTCCAATTTTATGAAAACCCTAATCGCAACTCTGATAACTTGGCGGATCAAGCCCAACTCTTTCCTTCCATCTTGTCTTATCATGGGACAAATCCACCAACTTAGATCATTAGTAAACCACACCTCCCCATTTCTCTCTTTTGCTAATGGGTCAACCCAACTCTTTCCATCCTCTGACACCGTTCCGGTCCAAATCTCTCATTAGCTCTCGCCTCAGATCAAAGCCCAACCATCCTTCTCTCTTTTGTGGACCAACATGGAGCCCAACCAGCCCTCTAACTCCTCCTCTCCCCTCTCCCACGTGACCCCCTTGGAGCCTCTCAATATGCCACAAAAATATCAACCAAGACATGAAAATATCAAGTCAAGACCCTTTGCCTTCCCACCCCTTCACCTCCCCTCACCATCCCTTCATATATACCACCCCCACAGCCCCCTCACGCCTCTCCCCTCATTCCCCACGTCAAGAACAGAGGAGGGACGCCCCTGCTCCTCCTCATCCTCCCCCATGGCTGCCCCGATCAACCGCAACGCGAGAAGGATGTCCCGATGTACTAGATCGTCGTCACCGGCCGCCGTTGATGCCTCTCCTCGCTCCACCACACCTATCCCCATGGTGAGAACACTCCATAATCTTTCTCATGTTGTTCTTGTATCCCTTGCTGCATATCAAGTATCATAGATGACGTATGGTTGATCCCCGATGAAGATTACCCGTTGTATGTGTTGCTGTCCTCGTGGGCAGATTTGCTGTCATTCACGGAATCGGCGTTCCTCGCTGTTTTGTGCCTCCAATCATCAATCCCTTTGGTAGAATTGTAGATTACATCCTTGAACACACCTCTGTAGAATGGTTTCACCATAGGAGTTGAGGAACTAGAGATATCGCCATCTCCGTACCCGCTGCTCCTGCTGTCTTGGCAGATTGCAACTCTGAGTCGTGTTGGCGTTCCTTGCTAATCCACAGCCCAAATACACTATCCCTTGAACCCACATGCTCATGACATCTCTGCACATGATCCCACAAATTGGTTTGGCTATGCAATCTCCGATGGCCGAGATATCGAAGCCGAAGCGTCCACTACCCTTGTTGTCCAAACAGCACCCACCTTGTTTTTGGCAATGGCGTTCCCGTTGATCCATTGAACCCCAACATCTATACTTTGGCTCGACCATCATTTATATACTTGCACACACCTCTGAAAGGTTCCATGGTCATATCATCAAAGGCGAAAGAGATATTATCCAGTTTTGTGCTCGCTGTCTCTGCTGCCCCGCAGCCCGCATTGATGCCGGTTGGCATGCGCGTTCTCGATGATTCGCTACTCCAGTGATCAAGCCCTTCAACCATAGAGTTTATCATATACTTACACACATATCTTAAAGTTGTCTTGTCTATATAAACCACATCACCAAATATATAAATATCATCATGTCGCTGCTCTTGCAATGCCAACAACCCCGCCATACAATCTTGCAATCTCGTTCCCCAACTATCCAATGGCCGAAACACCATGTCCAGTTGCCACAACATAGTACATACAGTACTTAGCAACCCCACAAAATGGATCACCTTTTAGTCCTTCGATAACCATGCAACAACTCAACATAACTACCGCTGCCCACCGATGTGCAAGTCCGAGATGCCTCAGAGATCCGCCGCGTTCCCCACTCTGAGTCCTCTTATATGATCGTGTATCTCCTAGTTGCACATGATCACCTAACAAGTTCCAATCCAAGCTAATTAGTGCAATGTGTCTCTAACTTATCATGTTCACAGCCATCGCTACCCGCCGCTATCCACCGTCGAGTATGCTCAGCCGGTGCACTCTTCAGCATAATGTTGATTTCCTTTGATCTTGAACCCACCATAGTGCATTGGTTGATAATGACATGTTTCCAAGTAACCTATACACATAACCAACCCTTATTGTTCTGATGTGTATACTCCTTCTAGTACAAAACCCACCTTGCTCACCTAAATCCAATCATTTCGATCTATACCTTTCAACTTTCATATCCTTTAATCCTGGCTTTCCTTTTGGTTGTTTTTGCGCTCAAGCGATCATAGTTACAAGTCCTACATGTTTTAAACCTTTATGTGTTGTTTTTATAATGCTTGGTGTACTGTTTCTAGGTTTGTTTAAGATGCTTGTGCTGGTTGATGCTATCGTTAGAGTTGGAGCTATGCAAGGATGATCCGAAGGAAAGGATGGAAAGTTTGTCCTGCCTTTTGGAAGGCAAGTGTAACATGAGTTCTTTGCTACCTAATAACCATTTAATCACTTTCATATGCATGTGTCTAATATGATAAACCCCTAAGGACTTTACCTAGTACTTTTGTACCATGTTCCTTGTTACCTTGGGTTGATGCATATGGATAGCTTTGCTTAGCTTGCAATCACCAAACCTTATAATGTTAATTTTGATTAATGATGCCTTATGGAATCGATGGTTAAGATGACGCTCTTTGGTAACATGGACAGAAGGGGGCTAGAGCATTGGGCCCTTGGGGTGCTCTAGTCGGCCCTCCATAAGGACTCAATCTTAAAGCGGCCACCCAGGACATCCGTACAACCATGAGGACTATATGGCTCTGGTCTTGGCTAAGTAACTAGATTTCCCTAGCTTGTTAGTGGTTACCGAAAGGCGCAAGAGGGGGGCCTAGGTTGCAGAATGGCTTCTTGCCTGTCAAGATGTGTTGCTGGGCTGCGGTCATTTGTGCACCAGTCTTGAAGGGGGGCTCCATTCGCCTAGCTGCTGAAACCTCGCGGCTACTAACTTGATAGGGTGTCTTTGGAAAGGCCTCGTAGTGAACCCTGCCGACTTACCTCGGAAGTGAGTCAGAGGTTGGCCGCCTCAGGCATATGGGTATCATGACTCATGGTGAAAGTGTACACACTCTGCAGAGTTTGATCAAACTGATATATCAGCCGTGCTCACGGTCACGAGCGGCCTGGATCCTTTTCGAGATAGATGGTTTGATGGATGGTATGGACCATGGTTAATCTTGATGATGGTAATTAATTATATTTTACTTGGGGTGCTAAGCATAACCTAGAAAGTCAAGTATAATAATAAAACATGACCAATTAAAAGTGCTAACCTTGATTCAGCCGTGTCTAGCCTTTTGAGCCTTGCATCCCCTCATGTTATGCTTGCTGAGCATGGTGCGCCCGACACTTGCTTTACAATCAACAAAATCCCGGATGGGTACCAGATGGTGGTTGAAGTGAACTGTTTCTAGTGGAGTTCCAAGGGTGCTAGGCGAGTGCTCTCCCAGTCAACCGTCCCTGTGGAGTATGAAGACCCAAAGACAGAAGATTAAGAATACTTCTATTGTGCTTTGTTATAGATGTAAGTCCTGTTGTAAATATGTTTTGATATGTAATAAAGCATTGTCTTTGATAATCTCCATTTTTGTTGCTATATGTGTTGTGTGGACATCCTGGGCACACATATAGTTAGCGCTTGGTATTCTTCGGAAAACCGGGTGCGACAGGTACAAATGCGGTACGTGGTCCGGCTTCATTTCCCTGCTTTGAATAACATGGCAGAGTACGAGAGCCTCCTCAACGGCTTGAAGATCGCCATCGAGCTCGGCGTTAAGCGCCTCGACGTCCGAGGGGACTCGCAACTCGTCATCGACCAAGTCATGAAGGACTCGAGCTGCCATGACCCAAAGGTGGATGCATACTGCAAGGCTGTGCGCGGTCTAGAAGACAAGTTCGATGGCCTCAAGCTGAACCACATTGCCCGAAGATACAACAAGGCCACCGACGAGCTCGCCAAGATTGCGGCCGAGAGGGCCCCCGTCCCCCCGGACGTTTTCACCAAGGATCTTACGGCCCCCTCCGTTAGCTTCGAGGGCCAAGGCGCCGCGGCAGAGGACGAGGCCGACCCCGCTCGGGGGCTATGGCCCCATTCCAGGGAGAGGCCCTCTCGGCGGCCGATGCCGAGGTCATGGAGCTCGACGAGGAAGGCCCCGACGCCAACCCCAAGCAAGACCGGAGGAAGCCATACCTCGATTGGATAGTCTGAGGGGTGCTACCCAAAGACTTCAACCAAGGTCGACGCATCTCGAGAAGAGCAAAGTCCTTTATCGTAGTGGAGGATGAGCTCTACAAGCGAAGCCCCTCGGGAGTCCTCCAATGGTACATCTCCGTCGAGGAAGGGCTGAAGCTGGTCCGTTAGATCCACACCAGCATCTGTGGTCATCATGCTATGCCGTGCTCCCTTGTTGGCAGCGCCTTCCGGCAGGGCTTTTACTGGCCAACCGTGATCGCCGATGCAACCCACGTGGTACACACCTGCGAAGGCTGCCCAGTACTACGCTCGCCAGACACATCTGCCGGCCCAAACGCTCCAGACCATCCCCATCACTTGGCCGTTTGCCGTGTGGGGACTCGACCTCGTCGGACCTCTCAAGAAGGCGCCCGGGAGCTTCACCCACTTGCTCATCGCCATCGACAAATTTTCCAAATGGATTGAAGCGCGCCCCATCACCAACATCTGATCCGAGCAGGCGGTGCGGTTCTTCACCGACATCATACATCACTTCGGGGTCCCGAACTCCATCATCACCGACCACGACACCCAGTTCACGGGGAAGAAATTTCAGGACTTTTGCGGCGGCGGGCACGGATACAGCGTTATGCGGTCATTTGTCGCCCATCCCCCGAACGAATGGGCCGGGTAGGCGTGCCAACGGTATGATTTTGCAGGGACTCAAACCTTGGATCTTCAACAAGCTTGAGAAGTTCGGCAAAAGGTGGCTCGAGGAGCTCCCCTCGTCCTTTGGAGCCTTAGGACGACGACCAGCCGGGCCACAGGGTTCACGCCCTTTTTCCCGGTGTACGGCGCCGAGGCTGTCCTCCCCACCGACTTGGAGTTTGGTTCTCCGAGGCTCAAGGCCTACGACGAGCGGCGCAACCAGACGGCTCAGGAGGATTCACTGGATATGCTCGAGGAAGCCAGAGACGCCGCCCTCCTACACTCGGCCAGATATCAGCAATCCCTCCAACATTACCATGATCGACGGGTCCGAACCCGAGACCTCAAAGAGGGTGACTTGGTACTACGTCTTCGCCAGGACAAGCAAGGCCGCCACAAGCTCATGCCGCCATGGGAAGGCCCCTACATCATTGCCGAAGTCCTCAAGCCGGGCACCTACAAGCTCGCCGACGAGGACGGCCAAATCCTCAACAACGCTTGGAACATCCAACAGCTACGTCGCTTCTACCCCTGAAATTTCCAAGCTCTGTACATACATTTGTACCTTATGTTTTTTGGAGAAATGGAAGCGGCAAGCACCTGTTCGTTTTTCCCACAAAAGAAACACATATCCGAGGCCCTCGGGGGCTAAGGACCTTAATTACATTTGCGATTCCTGCAAGGGCTGAGTGAGACTCGGTCTTGACTTACCAAAATCGAGCCTCCCTCGGGGGCTAGAAAGGGGGGAACCCCCTCTTGAAAAGCACCCCAAAAAACACTTCTTGTTTTTCTCGGTCGTTTTTCGCAAATTTTCGTACCCAAGATCTTGATCACTTAGGAAAGAGCAACTAGAGAAAGCCATCCCAAAGCCAGGGCCGGCTGAGTTGCGAGGCCACCCATGCCCATGTGCTACGGTACCTCTACTCGCCACCCTCGGCCAAGGGAAGACTTCAGGCACTGCGAGAGGGTTGTTCTAGACGTCAGGTTCGGCAGAGCTGTGAGGCCACCCACACCCACGGGCTACAGTACCTCTACTCGCTACCCTCGACTAAGGAGCGGCCTCTAAATTCGAGATAATCTCGCAAGACTCTAACCTAGGTGTGGATCGGAGATCAAAAAGGGCGCAATAAGTAAACGAAAACACCATCGCGAAACACAAGGCCACGATGGGCCATAAGCACGAGTACTTTCAAAAGAAACTAACATAGTTTTTTACACGGGCATTCTGGCCCAAGCTGCAAAACCTACTGAGGGGCATCCGGCCCCCCACCGTCTCGAGCACCGGCGTCCGCGGCGTTTGTGGCGTCAGCCTCAACTGCGGAAGTGGGGAGGACGACTGGCGTGAAGATTCCGACCAGCGCGGACGGGGCCCCGCTCGCCTCGACCTGCTGGACGAGCTCGGCGAACACCTCACTCTCATGGCCCACTTCCTCTTCCGTAACCACGAGCCCCTCAGAGATCCGAGGGAGATCGAGCTCGTAGTGGGACATGGCCAACGCGAGCATGTGCAACACACCGATCCAGAGGGCGTCCAGGGCGCGTGCCTCCATCCGCCTGGGCAGCGCGGCGAGCCGTCCCAGCGGACTACCCCCAGCAGCCTCAACGGCCTCCACCTCAGCACAGACGGCTACGACTTTCTTAGTCAAAGCCTCAAGCTCGCGTTGCGCCAAGTTGTAGGCCGTCTACGACGTGATAAGGCCTGCCTCCTGCTCGGACACCTTCTTTCTCAGACCTGCGATGACCCGAGAATCAAGCCTGAGGCAAGGCAACAGAGACATGAAGGACAGGTACGATGATTACCTTCCTGCTGGATGCGAAGAGCCTCGGCTTTGGACACCGCCTGCAGGAGCTCGACCCTCATCAAGGCATTGTCGTCGGCGAGGAGTTGGTGATCAGTCTCTACGGTCACCAGCCTCTTAGACAACGCCTCGACGGGGTCAGCCGAGCGGACGACTTCAGCTCCCATCTCCTCCCTCTCGGCCCGGTACAGGTCGAGGTCCGACACATGCTTCGCCACAGTTTCCTTCGAAAGAGTGGCCTCCTCACGCACCGCAGAAGCCTCGGCCTTCAGGTTCGAGACGAGGAGATGGAGGTTCTTGACCTCTTCGTCCCTGGCCGACAGGTCGGTGCTCAGCCAGCCTGTAGGCTCCTTCTGACGATGGAGCTCGTCGGTAAGACCGGCCCCCGCCCGGATAAACTCCGACTTCTCCCGGGACACCTGCGCCAGCTCCTGCAGTAATCAAGCCCAATCGCTCAGTCCCATGAAAATGCTCTCATGCCAAGAAAACCACGGGAGGTGGGCTTACCCTCAGCACACTGGGGAGCTCCGTGGGCAGGATCGCCGAGAGCGTCTTAAGAGACCTCTCGGCCAACTCCTGGCACTTCCCCGCCTGCTCCCACAGGTGGCCTTCCACGGCGTCATCCAGCACATAGACTGGCCGCCCCTCGGGGTCTTGACGATCCATCCAGGTCAGCCGCGGCGGGACCTTTGCGAGCTCATCGGAGCGGACGGCCTCTTGGCTGAGCAGCCCCTCGGCCACGGACAGGCGTCTCGGTCAACGATCCGCCCAGCTTCGCCACCGAAGGAAGTCGCGTCCGCGGCAAGCGCCTCCTTCCCCCGCGCTTCAGCGGTCTCCTCCGAAGAGGGGATCTCCACCACCTCGTCAGCCACGACTCGGGGCGGAGGCGAGCCCGGCCTTTGCCCGCCATGATCACGTCTGCTTTGCAACCTCCACGGCGGGCGTCCTCGTCGCGCCCTCATCGCCGGACAAGGACGCTTCCTCGATCGACGGCACCTCGGCTACGCCTTTCTCCCTCGAGGGCTGCGCCATCACTTCGGGGCAGCCCGAGGCTCGCCCCTCCCGCCCGGCCCCGGCTTCTTCCGCGAGGGAAAGCGGGAGGGGGGAGCAATCTTACGCTTTTGGCTGTGAAAGACAAGCAGGAGAGTGTCAGAGGAAAAGAGAAAAGAAAAATGACCACCGAGGACAGGTCCAAAGGCCGAGCAACAATCATCCGACAACCGGCACCTTGATCTTCGGGCTCGTTGGGGGCTGCGCCCGAGGGCAGGGGCCTCGGGCTCTTCGTCGTCCTCGCCCCTTCATCAGGCGTCGACCCCGCCCTCAGAACTCCTTCCCGCCGCCTCGGGATGTCTCGGGGGCGGAGCTGGTCCGCCGCCGCTCGGGCTCACCGACGCGGGTTGGCCTTCTGGGGACTGCGCCTCTTTCACCGAAGTTACGCCTTCGGCAGCCCCTACGCCCCCCTCGCTTGGGTAGGGGGTGGCCTCGGCAGCTCTCCTCTCCCGCAGCGTTTCACCTCCCCTTCGGGGGGACGTCGCAGCCTCGGCCTCACCATGCAACCTCAGCTCTGATGAAGCCGAGGCTGAACCCTTTGCGGCGGACTTCTCCACCACCTACGCTTGCTGCGCACCACCAGAGGACTGGGGGTGCGACGCCTCCCCTGGCGCACCCATCCCTAAGAAGCTGTACAGGTCGTCGTCACACAACTCCTCCTCGTTGTCGTCATCATCGTCATCGTCGCCGCCGTCGGTGGTGTCCGACGGCGTCTCCTCCCGCGGGACTCCCTCCTGCTCCTGGCGGCGCCGGTGCTTCGCCAGGTCTTCTCTCTCCCGCTGCTTGCGGACGTTCCGCTCCGTCCAGCTCTCCTTCTTCTTCCTCCTTGTCTCCGCAGAGATGGGGGGCTTGGATGGTTTTAGCTTTCCGGCGAGCCCCTGCGGAGACAAAACCGAGCTAAAAACCAGAGAAAGGGCACGGGAGATAGACATTGGGTGCAGGTGGCAGCCTTACCACAGATATGTACCCCTTGTCCGGCCTCATCACGACCTTGAACACTAGGACGGGGTCCGCCGCCGCCGCCTTGTTCGTCCGCTCACGGATCTTCTTGTGGTCAAGGTCCTCGGGCGCCATCCTAGTGCCCACCCAGGCGTTGTCGTCCCTCATGTCATACAGGCTGTATCGCCTCAACATGAGGGGCAGGACCCGCCGCTTGTGGAACCCGGTGATGACCACCGACGCATCTAGCCCTACCTGGGTTAGATGCTTCAAGGCACCTAGCACCTTCCTCAGTGGGGTCACCTCTGGAATCAACTCCTTCTTCCATGACGGCGGCTCTGCGTCAATCGACTTCCTGGTGTAAGCCGGGAGGAGGTTGCGATCGTTGCGGAGGTAGAACCACTTGCTATGCCAGCCACGGTTGGAGGACGCGAGCTTCGCCGGGATTAGGCTTGCCGGGCATGGGCCCGCAACTGCAGCGTGCAGCTCTCGGCCCGGACGGCCAGCCTCCTCCCCTTCTCCTTCTCCTTGGGGGCCTTCAGGAAGAGGATGGCCACAAAGAAATAGAGTCAGAGGTCTCAATGGGCCTCAACTCTGAGGTACCCCTCACATAGGGCGACGAACACCGCCGCCTACGTGATCGAGTTGGAGGCAAGATTGTGCAGCTCCAGGTCGTAGTACTCCAGGAGCGCCCGCAGGAATCGACCCACCGGCATGCCGAACCTGCGCTCGTGGAAAGCCGTGAAGCTCACGACGTACCCTTCCGGTGGCATCGGGAACCGATGCTCGGGCAGCAGTACGATCCACTCCGGCGCCGGGACGGCAGAGCGGGGGCAAAGAAGACCCTTCTCCACCAGCATCGTCAGCAAGGCCTCCGTGACCGAGCACGTCTCCCAGTCCTCCGTACTGATGATGTCGACCTTCGGCGCCATGGGAACGACGAGACGGATTGGACGACGGCGAGACAAAGCTCTTCTCCTCTCTCCCCTTCCTCCTCCCTCAGTGGCCCACGGACTGCTTTTGGCTACGCCAGAGGCAAGAGCAGGGGCAATGGCTAAGAAAGCGAGAGGAGGAGCAGCAGCTGCCACCGCCCAGGTATTTATATCCGGTCAAACCCTAGCCTGTTCACCTTCCTGCATTTAATGCGCATCGCTCCCGGATTTTCCTACTCAATTGCGTTTCACACGGGGTCCCAGGCGCCCACGCCTGGGCAGCCGCATCCACGTGAGATCGGAAAATCGCACACACGTTATAGGGTCCGTCCTCCATAGAGGATCCCGACTCGCGGGGCCCGAGACCCTGGCACCGCGCGTGGCCACAGTGGCAGCCGCAGTAGCACATGCCACCGTCACATCCCCTGGGGGACCCACGCACACGCGCGCGGTGCGTCAACCGCCTCGGATGTGGGGGGCCACCACTTCTCCCGCAGCGGATGGCGCCGCGGCTCCAGATGCTCCGAGACGGGCGCCTTTAAAGGCGCACCCACGTCCCTGCATCAGGTCGAACAATAGGCTTCCTTCCCCGTGAAGGAGCCCGGGCGACGGCCCATTTACGGTCCAGAGGTTTGGAGGCTGGCCCACCAGTGGGTTCGACAGCCGCCTCAAGCCACCAGAGTCAGGGATAGCTCGGACGGTCTCATACACAGCCTAGCCCCTGCGCAAGTGGACCGCCCCTACCGTGTCACGAGGCCAGGGCGGTCTGAGTTAGAGGGATCCAGCGTCGAGTGCACCGAGCCCCTCGGGACTCGGTGACGGGACCCGAGCCCCGCCTCAGACACACCTTGTAGGCTCAAATGGAATGCGCCTCTGGGCCTAGCCGACCCCTAACGAACGGGGCACAGGCATTCCACTTGGACTTACCCATAAATAGCTCACCGGATCTAGCCATGTTCGACACCTGTCGACGACAACATGGCGAGATCCACCCTCCTCCCTGCGGAAGGGATGCTGAGGAACAGACGAAACTAACAAGTACAGCTCGGCCGCCCCACGCCAGGACGGGGCTCGGGGGCTCCCCCGACGCAGAGGCTGAGGCTGGGAAACGTCATCTAACTCGCTGGGCCCCTGGACACGCCGACGGGCCCGGAGGCTCGGTAAGTGGTGGGAACGCTTCGCCAAAACACACGCAAGCCCTCGGAGGAGTGCCCACACTCCTCCAAGGCCTCGGGGGCTACACCCGGGGGTGCACTCATGCACCCCACCGGAGAACACAGCCTCCGAAACAAAAACACCCAGACAAACGAACTCGCACCCTCCACAAACACGTATAAGCTCTTGGAGGAGTGCTCACACTCCTCCGAGTTCTCGGGGGGCTACACCCACCGGGTGCGCTTGCGCGCACCCAGCGGAGGAAAGCCCGAAGCACCCAATAACATGCTCGGCAGTAGCTTGGTTCAAACCCACAACCTCCGAATGAGTGCACTCACTCCTTCGATGGTTCGGGGGCTACTGTCGGGTACCAAAATTAGGGCCCCAAACAGACCACATAAACCAGGCCCAACAAACGCCAAAACCAGGCCGTGCAACAACAAAAGCACGGCCCGCTGGGGCCCATCGCACACTCTCTGCCTCGTCCGAGCCCACCCGCCCGAGGCCTCGGACGGGCGCTAACTC